>OU611753.1:6220426-6395426 GCA_914767535.2 Dunaliella primolecta | reverse complement strand
AAGAGGGAATGCAGAGCAGATACATACGCGCAGAAGCCGTGCCGAGGTTATTGATAAGCACTTATCATAGCTCATGAAATTTACCAGCACTACAATTGCCTGCAACATCACATTATTGCTTCTTGTTCGGACGAGGATGCGACAAGTTGGAAAGGATACGATTGGAACAAAATATCCTGCTGGTATTAAAGGCATCAAGGACTCAAGCCTTATCTTTGCAATTGCAATAACTGCTGCTTTTGGAGCATGCCTTGAGTGCTAATCCAAGAGCATGGTGGTTGCTTAGGTGGAGCCAAGGATGTGCTTTCACCTTACAAGGTGATAAGTGCTGACAGCTGCAAGACCTCGGACAAGCTCAAAGTGCTGACAGCTGCACGGCCTGCTGCTGCCTGCCAGCCTCTCCCTGACCCTTCCGTCCAGAATTGTTGATGATGTCCTGGGTATTGCAAATGAGTGTCGCAAGAAGTCACCGCGACTATTTGACAGGAAGCACACTATTTTGTGGTCCGTACATGATTTCATGTCAACAAATCAAAATGGACAGCAGCCTCATTTCATTACCTGGACTCGAGTCTCTCTCGCTGAAGAGAGGGACAGGGAAGAAGCCTGATGGAGCTTGCCAGAGCACATCAGTGGGGTCAACATTTCAGGGCATGCTGTCCTTCTCAAAGCAACTGCCCCTAGAACGTAATATTCAGTTACCTTACCTGCACTGTGGACAAGGACTTTCCCTTGGTTTCCGGCAAGTAAACCCAAACATAGACTCCACTGCAGATTGCCATGCAGGAAAACACCAGCAGGCAATAGCCTCCCAGCCAGTCCACTAGCAGCTGAAAAACGAGGTCCACAAGCCCACCTGCATGACACAAACATTTGCCATGATTACGATTCGCTCAAAGTAAAACGCCTTTTCCTGGACACATGCGAGCAGACCTTGCCTTGGGGGAAAGAGGAACATCATGCACTGGGACAAACACAAACTCACTAAAAAACGCGTGAGGCCATGGAGAGCTGCGCGCACAAGCGTCCCACACAAGATCCCTTGCCTTTGCCAGCTGACACACACCCTGGGGACCCCTTCAAACCTTTTTAAAAGCATGCTAGTCGCTTTTAAGAAAAGTCACGTGCCGTGGCAAGGACATGAAGGGAGGCCAAAGTTGGCAGCAAAAAAGGTGTTTTGTAAACCAATTGAGCTAAGAGGAGATGCTAGTTGCCTAGGTCATGCAAGCAGCTTCTGCCTTACCTGCCAAGAACAGTAATGCAGTTGCCGCGGAGGTGGCAGGGCTCTTGGCACCCATTGAGAAGCACTCACTCACAACCACCCAGTACCTGAGGGGCCAAGCACATGTCAGTCAGAACCTGAGTGCCTGCCCAAAACATTTTTGTATCGTGTGTGGTAGGAGGTGCAAGCATGGTGTAGATGATGCCTTTTGGGACATGAAATAGCACAATTTTTAGATATAAGGTGGGCATGCGGTGAGAACCGCCTCTTGCGGCAAGCAAGCTGTTACATCCAGTTCAAATCAGAAGGGGCATTTTGAATTGATCCATGCACCTTACCATACACCTATTGTCTATTACCTTCATATCACCATACACCATGCAGCTTACCATACACCTATTGCCTATTGGTCCTTCTTGGACGAGCATTTCACCATCTGAGAAGCACTTGTAAAGCAGAACAGAGCAAACACGAACACCGCGCGTATGCACAAACACACCACACAATTTTATTTGCAGATGGATTGCTAGCACACCACCAGCTACTCACACTCCAGCCCAGGACATGCTGAAGGCCAGCACAAAGGTGCACATGCAGGCCAGAAGGCCCAGGGTGCTGCCGCCCTCATATGCAGCGGTGGCCGAGGCCATGGTCACTGCACACCCAGCAGCTCCCCACATAAGCAGAGGACGGCGCCCCCAGCGGTCAACTGTGCACATGCCTGTATAAGTACCACGTAGCACACAGGTATCACAAGCACATGCCTGTACGTATCACAAGGATTGCGGTGCAGCAAGGTCGTGCGGAGTTTACATGCACATGCCTGTACGTATCACAAGGATTGCGGTGTAGTAAGGTCGTGCGGAGACCACATGCACATGCCTGTACGTATCACAAGGATTGCGGTGCAGCAAGGTTGTGCGGAGATCACAAGGATTGCCTGTACGTGCCACAAGGATTGTGGTGCAGCAAGGTTGTACAGAGACGTGCGTGCAGGTCCTAGAGCTATATGGTGATGCAAAGACGTGTGTGGGGTTTGAGAGTCAGCAGCACAGTGGCAGGTACAACATACTTTCGCCACAAGCCAGAAGAGAATATTCTTGAAGTTTTAAACCAGAGCAATGTGAGCACTGATACGCAGTACACAAGGCAGCTAGAGGTCATGAATACATCCCACGGTTCATGCGCACCTGGGATTCCTTCCTGAACTTACACATAAAATAATAGTTTTTCAAGTGCCGTGACCTCAGCATCGTGGCAAATTCACAAAGCTGCCCCCACTCCAGCATTAATTAGGTCACCTCCTCACCTATGCTAAAACCAACTACCTCCTAACACCAACTACCCAGGGCCCCCACCTCAATACCCACTTGCAAAACCATCGCCTGGCCCTCTGAAAACCCCCCACTCTCATCTTTGCCCTCCCCCTTAGATTCCTTGAGCTCGAACAGATCATCTCCTCAGGCCACTTACTCACCTATGCCAACACCAACTACCTTGGTCAGCGCAATGGCTGCCAAGAACAGTTGTGCCGTGGTTTCGCTCAAAGACCCACTTAAGCGCAAGAGCAGCGTGGGTGCATAGTTGATGATGGCTGCAAGAAATAGAGCAGGAACAGAGAGTTACTGCCAGTGTATTGGCAATCACTGCAAGCCCAAGGGCAATTGCACCTGGTTTCCAAGCAGCTGTCTTGGGAACTAAATTGGTTTTGGCGCGGCGGGGATGCAACCAAAAGCAATCCTTTGCAGGAAGAATGCACAACTCAGTTCAGGGTGAGCACTGATGAGGCAAAGCGCCCTCTCATGCTTACAAAGCAGGATGTTGACAAACAAACTTAGGCAAAGAGGCCAAGAAGACACGTCAAGTGGACGGCAGGAACCCGGCAACGTGAGCTCAAGGACATGAAACAAAGGCAACGCAGCTGCATCTTCCAATGCAATCTAATACAATTTCATGCAGCACCCAATCTCTTCAAAGGGAAGGCTGGAAGTCTACCTCCCTGGACGAACTGCAGAAAGGTTGCCGTCTGTGTACCATTGCACCTGAGCAGCTACATAGCAGCTTGCAGAAACAACGCCTGACCAGCTTCTCAAAATTCACCACACAAAACAAAGCCAAATTGTTCTATCAACATAAAACCGAGGGAGAAGTATGGAAAAGAAAAGGCATGCTAGCAGAAAGCTGGTCGCACCTGTGCTGGCAGTCGCTTGGTTGAAGATTGCTAATAGGCAAGCCAGCTTGAAAGCCTTGGCCTCCTTCCCTCTAGCCACTGCATGGGACACAGTCGAAGGCGAACACTTGCTCAAGCTAAGGAACGCAACAGCAGCTTTGCTTTGTTTTACTTGAAGCATTGCAAAGGACTAGACTAGCCGATTGACCAAGAAGCAAGCACCGGCAAATGTATATGAAGCAGCAACAGCACCAGCGTTTCACAGAGATGATTGCACAGCATACCTGCATAGATGTCTAGCAGCATGTGGATCTGGGTCTTGAAAAAATTGGATTCCTGCATGCAGCAAGGAGGCTTGCATCCTCTTTGTACAAGGAATGGGAAGCCAAAGGCGAGGAGAGGTACAAGTCATGTTTAAGCGGTTGATTCCTGCATACCAGCAGTGATCTGCGTAAGTAGACCAAGCGCAAAAGGCACCGGCCATCCATCACTCTCCCTAAATCCACACAGCCTATAGGCCCAGCAGCACAGTCAAGGCGTTGCATGAGCACTTGATCCACAGCCACAACAAGACAAAAACTCTGAAAGTTCACAAAGAAAGGCGCACTGTGACACGCACACTCAGTCGGAAAGCTTATACCCTTGCGCCCCACCTGCCCTGGCAGCTCTGTGTGCTCCCCTGCTGGCCTGTGCTGCTGCTGCTGCTGCTGCTGCTGCTGCTGCTGCTGCTGCTGCGATGTGCTTTCACTCCCTGCTCTGCCCACGTGCACAAATGGCTCTGAGCTGCTAGGGATCCCTGCTAGCAGGCCCTGCTGAGGCCCCCCTTCTTCTGCAACATCCTCCGGCTGCTCATGCCACCCAGCTCCCCCTTTGTCCGCTTGAGAACCATTCTGGTTGTGGGCGCCTTGGACCCCATCCCCCCCTACATGCAAGCTAACCTCTCCACTCGTCCCTTGGCCATTCAGGTTCTGTGCAGCTTGGACCTCGACCCCCCCTACATGCAAGCTTATCTCGTCACTCATCCCTTCATCTCCAGCACCCGACGCCCGCCCAGCCGAATGATGGCTGCAGCCGCCACCATTCAGCCGTGGCTCCATGCCATTGCTTCCATATGCAGCAGCCAAAGCGTAGTGGGCGGGGCCAGCATGCCCTGCTCCCTCCGCGCTGATACCGTTGCTTGCATTGCGGGCAGGCACTCCTCCTGAGCCGCTGCAGCCAGCCTCCCTCAGCTCTGCAGAGGCAGCACCGTTTGAGGCCACAGCACCAGCTGCTTCATTGGCCGGCAACTCCGTCTGGGCCAAAGGGCCTTCTC
This sequence comes from Dunaliella primolecta, assembly GCA_914767535.2. Lineage (NCBI taxonomy): Eukaryota > Viridiplantae > Chlorophyta > Chlorophyceae > Chlamydomonadales > Dunaliellaceae > Dunaliella > Dunaliella primolecta. The sequence continues at coordinate 6,390,722 of OU611753.1, read as the reverse complement.
CGTTTAGCTCAGCATGTGTGGAGCATGCAGGGATCTCCACTGCACAGAGCCGGCGGCCGTTCTTGTGCTGCGGAGCAAGCACGCAGGCAGTGGCACAAGGAATTCAATTGAAGGGGAAGTGGAGGGAAGGCATGGTGGTGCTCTGTCGTGCGCAACACGTGCTTGGTGACAGATTGGCAAGTGCCAAAAAGAGCGCGAGTGCTGTACTCCTTGGCAGGCGATGCGAGGCAGCTGAAATCCACGCCTGTCCTTGCACACCTATTTCTGTACTTCCACATCCATTCTTCCACATATGCATTCCCACATCTTCAGCAAGCCGCACTGGCCTGCCTGGAGGTCCTTCCTGAGAGGTGCCAGACAAAGCAGCTCTTTCCTGTAAATCACAACCTTGGAATGCTGCACCTGTTTAGCGGGAGGTCCGCTCTGGAAGCTGCTCCGCCACTTCATCCTGCCCTTGCCATCCAGTTGGGGCACATCTGCCTCTGCACATACGTGCAAAGGGTCACGCGCTAGGGGTCAGGCGCAAAGGGTCACGTGCAAAGGGGCACACACTGAAGGGGCACATCTGCCTTTGCGCTGACACGCAAAGGGGCACGCGCTAAGGGTCACGTGCAGAGGGACATGCACCATATCCCTTCAGTAAAGGAGATCCCTTCAGTAAAGGAGATTATCTGCCTATATGCACTCGCATGCAAGGGCATGCACCACTGAAGAGAGCGCAACGCTGAAGCGGAGAATAAGCGTGCAGGTAGGATCTTTGCCAATCAAGAAGTCCATCTCTGCAGGGCACCAGATCTGGCCTGCACATCAGTTTTAATTGACCATCATCTCCACCCATGCTGACAAGATTGTTCGGCTCTTTCTTTTCCTGGATAACCACACCAAGATTGTGATCCAGTACACAAGTCGGCTGAAGTGCAGAAAATCCAGAGGCGGTGTTGTTTGGGAACACGATTTTCTTGGCATGTGTCACATTTTAGGTTACGATTATATTACATACAGAGCGCAGCTTTCTTCTTCTTTGGCTGGCCGCACTCTGTGGAAAACCAACATTTTTACCCATGCTCAACCAGATAGGCAAGTAATCACGTATGAAAGACTGCTGCTTAGTAACATGACCAGGTGCATGTTGGTCCATGAGTGGATATGCGAGTGAGAACCTTGTTTAACAAGCTAATGACGTTTAAAATGGACTTTACTTGCAATGGTACAAATGAGGGTGATGTGCCTGGCTTGATTTGTAAGGAATATGTAATTCAGGAGACAAAGACTCTGGGAATGTGGTGGATAATCAAAAGTGAGGACGGGGTTGGTGGTACCCATTTGATGCACAGCTTAGATGAAAGTGTTCAAATTGAGGGAGATGCTAGCATGAACAAGAGCGTGGGCTTGGCTGCACAAGAAGCGCGGCATATGGGATGATTTGTCAAGAACAAAGCTTCTTTCCCTTTGTGTCAGCATCCTTGCACATGGCTTGCAAACCACATACTGCTTGGCCTGCTTTCCTTGTGCTCCTCTTCAGCGCGATGAAGTATGCCCTGGCATGGAAGCAAAACGCAGAATCAAGAAACGAATGCATACCCTGACTTTAACCTAAAGTTTAGGCTGAAAAAGAGGATTCTGAAAGCGCAGCTAGGAGCACCCCATGCGCACCTTTAACAATTTATCTTAATGAAATCAAAAAGTAATTTCAAAGGGGTTCCGGAGAGGTATGAGCATTTTTGTGCCCTCTTTAGGCAGGCTGGACACACCGTTGACCTCATGAACCTCCCTGTCAGACACCATGCTTTTTACCTCATTACCTCGGCGCATTGTTCGTCTGAGAGGACTCAGCCGAAAGCAAGAATCTTGAAATGAAATTGAGAATAAAAAATGCAACGTGAGTGCAAAACACTTTTGTGCCAAGCAATAGCAATGGCAAAAGAAATCGCAAAAGTCAGACACCCAGCAAACCCCCCACCTGGCACATGCACGGAGCTGCTGCTGCTGAGCTCGCCGCCACCAAGCAGAGGGTCCACGCACTCCTTGGATGCTGCTGTGTGCGTTGCCTGCCGCCCCACCTCGGCATCGTTTGCTGCGTCTGCCATCATTGCAGGGCTAGCAGCACTAGCTGCAGGCCGCTGGGAGCGACGCTCCAGTAGCTGGCGCCTTCGCTCCTGCATTCACACATGAGCGCACACGAGGATCGATTGCTGCGTCTGCCATCATTGCAGGGCTAGCAGCACTAGTTACAGGCCGTTGGCGGCGACACTCCAGTGGCTGGCACCTTTGCTCCTGCACTTACTCATGAGCGCACACAAGGATGCAAGCAGCAGCACATAAATTAGGTAGAAGTGCTGGGTGAGTGTGCACACAGACAAAAGCAAGCATGCGCACAGAAAGCCTCCTGAGTAGTGCACGATGCTCGCTGACTTTGACGGTGCAGCACCTTCGAGGTGGCATTCTGGATGCCATCCCATATTGATGCTGGATGCGCCTAACTGGTGGGTCTTCTGATGGTAGGTGCCCCAAGTCCAGGAGTAAAGCACCCAATGTCTTTTGGCCCGAAATGGGCACTGGCTTTGCTCTCTACCTGATAGCCAGTTTATGTGGAGGGTTTTGGAAAGGAATCCAAAGGAGCCCTTCTTAAGTCTGGTGGAATCACATATTTATGTAACAAAGTTGCATTAGAGTGGAGCACGTCACAGAACAGTTGCATTGAAGCAGTTGCATGAGAGTGTGGCACGGCACAGAGCACAGACAGAGGATGTCTCGTATCAATGACAGTGCATGCAGCTGTACCAGGCAATACCTCGGTTGGCACAGACCATGTTTTTCATGCCATTGCATGCCAGTATTGAGCAAGCAGGAAAGACAGTAGCCTGAGCTGCAGGCAGAAGCCCTGAATACCCTAGCAAGTGGCAGTAGCAGTAGCTATGCCTATGCTTATGCAGAGTAGCCTAAGGCCCTGCGACCTCTGTCATGAGCCAGGAAAGGACAGGATCTTTAAGCTCCATATACCCTATTTGGCCCTCCAAACATGACAAAGTTCTGATTTTCCACCAAATCATTGTCGAGCAGATCATGTTTAAGTCCAAAAGAAGTCATGAAATGTGAGCACCTGGCTCTTGTTTGGACCCCTGCCTTACAAAACCCACCCAGTCATCAAATCCTCACAAGTGCACACATCAGCATACACACACACCAGCACGGTGCGGACCAGCATTCACACACATACGCGCGCGCGCACACACACACACACACACACACACACACGCACACGCACACACACACACCAGCACGGTGTGCACCAGACACGCACCAGCACAGTGTGCTTGTCTTTTTCGACAGAGGACCAAAGCAGTAGGAGCTCATCCTCGGCTTGAGCGAGCTCAGCTGGGTCCTGCAAGGGGCCAAGTAGCCAAGTTTGTCTGCATGCCTGAAATGCTGTGACTGAGCTTCTAGCTAGTATTGTTTTTAAATTGGACTGGTTTGGTCACAGGCACATTCTTGCTTCAGCTGAGCTGCCCCCGCAGGCAGGTACAGCTGTGTAACCCTTCCCTTCCCTTCCCTGCGAGGGGGCCAGCAGAGGACAAATCAGCCTTTGGAGCGCCCTGGCTGCCTTTTTACCAGATGCATGATTATTTTGGAGGCCTGTTTTGCACTCGCACAGTATTCGTGGCCTTGGCTTTGCAAGAAATGAGCAATGAGCCTCATTGCTTCTTCTACACGCATCAAGGTCCAGTGTGGGGCTGGCAGCCCTCTATGCAGCACTCCTGGTGTGGAACGCATTGCCCCGACAAAATGTCCTCAATGATTGGCAGCAGCACTGACACTCACCTGGCCAAACATGTCTGGGAATGGGCTTTTCTTGCCTCCTAGGACTGTATGAATTGTCTGCAGAGCCAGGTCTAGGTGCCCACGCATGACCAGCCACCTGCATCCCATTCCACACAGTGCAGAGAGGTGCTCTTGTATTAGCTTGCCTTCTACTAAGCTTGCACGGCACTATGATCATTTAAAGCGTGGAAGCGAACGGCGCATGGTACCACCGCAAAATTTGCATTGCGTCTACTAGCACTTCCCAGCTTTTGTAGTTCCTCTATGTTGAGGGCACATCCCTTTGACGGCAAGGGAAAAGAGCGTCACTGAGAGCATGCGTGCAGCAGACCTCCTTTGAGCAAACGTCCCTCACATGCAACATTCTCTGTGCCTCCAAATTGGCCTATTACACTTCACCCAGCACCCGCACAACTAACATTGTGCAATGCACTTCATGCTCCTGAGCTCCCACATTCCAGCACACAAAACCATACATGAGAACAGTTGCTGAAAGAAAGGAGCCAGCCAGGTGTTGCCTCGTTTCGAGCAAGAGGAGGTGCAGTACAGAGGCTATGAATGGTTTGACATCCAGGCATTCACACAGGAGCAACATTGTGGACAAACACTTGCCTGGGGCTTTCGGGCAGGAGCAGCAGGCTGCCGGCCAGGAGGCCACCTGGAATGGCAGGCAGCCCCACCATCAAACGCCAAGCAGAAGGGCCTGAAAATATCGAGTATGCAGGAGATGTCTTGTCCAAAATGCCCTAGAATGGCAGGCAGGCCCACCATCAAGCGCCAAGCAGAGGGGCCTGAAAGATTGTGCATGCAGGAAGATTTTTGTTAAAGCGCCCGGGAACGGCGGGCAGCCTTTCCATTACACGCCAGGCAGAAGGGCCTGAAGGCTACATGCATGCAGGGAAAGCTTGCTCAGGCCCTGCCGCTTCCAAGCTTTTTTTGAAGGTTTGAACAGATGTAAGTGGTGAGCAAGCAAAGCGCATCAGCTTTTTAGCAGCGGAAGGCTCAAACCGCAAGCACAATCAGCACTGCCAGGAGGAAAGGAGCGGTGGCCATGCACTGCAGCTCTTGCTGTAGCGCAACAGCCACAGCCATTCCAAACCCTACAGCAAGTCCTTAAACTCAGGGCTTTACCCAGGCAGAGGTGGGTTATGAGGCACCTAGCTCTGGAGCTACCAAGGCTCCTGGTGCCGCCGTTACTGGCAGGGCCATCAGCGCATCTGCCAGGGTCACCAGCCCTGCTGCCACCGCTACCTAGCAGGGCCACCACTGGTGGCGCCAGTACACCTTCCAAGACCACCCAGGTACCTGGTGCCGCTGCTACCAGGGCCACCACCACAGTGGGTAGTGAAAGGCACAAAGCCTTCAGGCACACAAGGGCAGTCACGGACGCTATGTGACCAGAACCACCAGGGGAGGTTGCAGCGCAACCGTGGCGGCCCTGGGAGACCACAAAACAACCGGGACCATGAGGGAAACGAGCATCCAGGCAGGCCATGGGAAGGAAGCAAAAAGGACGAGCAGGCAATATCACAGGGATACAAAGCATCCTGGACATCGAGGGCAAGGAGCACGAAGCCAGATCATGGGAAAGCAGCAAAAATGACGAGCAGGGCGCATCACAGGAACAAGAAGCAAGCTGGACCACAAAGGCAAGGTGTACCAGGCTAGATTATGGGAAAGGAGAGACCAGGACGACCGCAGTACAATTAAGACCATCATCGCAACTGTGAGGGGTAACTGGCAAAATCTTGCCAGTTACCCCTATGGGATACCCTTGTTTGCCTGGCTGCTTTAGCTGCTATGTTAACTGAGACCATCAGAGCATCCGTGTATACCAGGAGGAGGAGCAACAGGGCACCAGGGCTGCATAGGTCACTGAGGCTATCAGAGCATCCGCGAACACCAGGAGGGACACAGGGCCATCAGGGATGCCAAGTTAGCTGAGACTTGCTTTCTCAAATATTTTCAATTAAAGCAGCTGTGAGCGCCACACAGACGTCAAGGGCTACCATGGTGACGAACACCAGAACACATCAAAGATCAACAATGAAGGCCAGCACCTCAGGGTCACCAGCACCCAGCTGTAGCCCCAGAGTCAACAGCCTTCGGTTGTACAAACACACACCCACACCCACATACCCACACCCATCCACAAACACACATGTGCGTACTCATAGCAGAGTCCTCAGCCTTCCTGCAGCAGCTCTTGGTTGCTGCTGCACTTGCACCTAGCTAAAAAGGTCATATGTCAGCACTGCAATGAAGCAGCACAGGCCCCACCTCAACCAAACGGCTGAGGCCCCAGTCTGCAAGCATGACAACCCAGCTGACAAGCATGACACAAGGCGCTTGACAGACGCTTACCCATGTGGCTGAGGCCCCAGTTGACAAGGGTGGAAACAAGCAAGCCCACGCACAGCATCATCTCATACACCTGGAGACAAAAAGAAAGATGCAATGGAGCCTTAACTGAAGGCCTACACTCGTAAGTGGCGCCTGATCAGGGTGCACGTGCCAGCCGTAGGGGCCATGCCCAACGCAGAAGGGTCTTCATGAAGCAGGCATCCGTTCAGCGCATCACTTATGAATGACCACGACAACATGGAATGGAGCGGTACGAGTACTCGGCAAGGTGTTCCTGGTGCAGACTTGTGGACGGAAACATGTGGCTGCCTAGGCCAGGATTAATGCAGTGCCAAGCATCCCATGTACACACACACACGCACACACATGCGCGCGCGCACAGACACACACGCGCGCGCACACATACACACACAGAGGACCTAACACCATATGAGCCCTTACCCAGTCTTTGAGGCGTGTGACCTAAAGACGCCTACTAACCTGGACGACTGCTCCTCGATGTGAGGCAGGGGCCACTTCAGCTAAATAGGCAGGCACGATGATTGCACAAGCGCCCACTCCAACACCTGAAATAGCCCGCCCCGCTACTAAACCCCTGCATCAGCAGATACATGTTTTGGGGCATGGTTTGAAGTGCGTACGAGCTAGAGTGTGTCCTACCTGGAAGGCAGGACCTTCTGAATAAAAGTCACATATGCGCAGGGGCGTGATGACACTTCAGGGTAAAATATATGCAGGGGTGCAATAATACTTCAGGATAGAGAATGCGCAGGGGTAAGGTAAGGTGTAAGCAAACGCAGGGGTGTGATGACACTTCAGGATATGGCGTGCGCGGGGATGCAACAGTACTACAGGATAAAAGATGCGCAGGGGTGTATGAAAGCTCATCGGCAAAAAGGGCTCAAAGCGTCTTGTTTACAAGACTTATGGGTATCACCAAGTCAACCAGCTGTTAAAACAAGCTTGAACAACAAGCTCACCTCTGAAATGGCATGCTTTCAATCTGAGCAACCAATCCAGCTGTCATGGCTGGCAGACACTCAAACACTCAACACTTGACCCACATTTACAAGAATTTGCCAGCTTACCAAACCAAACAATCAGCTGATCCCTCTTGCTTCTCAATCCAAGGATCCCCTGACACAGCAGACAAGCATGCGTGTGCAGAATGCGCAGCAGGCACTCACCCAACACCAGGTGCTCCTGCCTGGCATGATTAAGGGACCCAGCGTGGCAGACCAGCGTGCGTGTGCAGAACAAGCAGTGAGCACTCACCCGACGCCAGATGCGCCTGCCATGATAAGGGGACCCAGCATGGCAAAGAGCGAGCACATGGCAATGGCCTTGCGGCGGCCGTACCGCAGCATCAGAGCGCCTCCCACAAATGCCCCCACAAATGACCCCAGCTTCAAAGCCCCGACAATGCTTGACTGCACAGGGAAAGAGGCCAGTGGAATTGATGGCTGATGTGTGACTGCAGGAAGAGTTGGTTGGGGCTGCGAAAAAGGCGTACGGGGTCAGAGTCCTTACAACATGGACTGCGTGTCAAGCAGACGTGACACGGAGTTGCGAATACCAAGGGATGGGGGCTTGTGGGTTGGCTTCAAGGAATGCAAATTGAGAAAGGATGAAGGGCGAGGGCAAACAGGGACTGCTAAAGAAATGACATGCGGGATAAACCCCAGAGGAACTGCAAGACAGCAAAACATGCATTGCCGATGCAGCTGCAGAAATGCGTGATCGAGTTGCTAGAGTTGTCTAACTTGCCAATTGCAATGCCTTCAGCTTTCAAAGCGTAGGCTGGTACTCAAGGAAGCTGGTCATGCACAGCAAACGCAGTGTATCCCCATCTAAGAACACTGTGCCTGCAATGTAGTGCATTGCAATGCAATGCAATGCAATGCTTGTCGTGCCGCACCAGCACTGGCCACTAATGAGCTGCTATAGCTCAAAATTGATGGCAGCAACGGTCACATCCTGCTAGGCAGGGAGCATGCACCATGCTGGCTAAGCAGGAAGCTTGCACCATCCAGCACCACGCTGGTGGCAGGAAAAGCTTCAATCAGAGTGTACAAGGCCAAGCTCGATTGCGACCACCAAGTTATTGCGTCCCAAAAAGATGCTCAAGGCAAGCTTGGGCAGCGCATGAGCACCCAGGGTACCTGCCAGGCACGCCTGCTGAGGCGCTGAGAGGCTTGCATTATGAGTGCAGAGTGCACAGCATTGAGGCGCCCAGGAAACATGCACTCATGCATGCTGAGCAGCACTGCATGATACTGCGCGCGCTTCATGGCACTGTGCTTGTTTCATGACATTGTCCTTGCCCTTCATAACATTGTGCTTGCTTCATGGAAGAAAGAAGAAAAGTCTACGCCAGCCAAAAGGCCGCATTGAGGAAAGGTCCCCTAACTCGCAAGCTAGCAAGGGTCTCACAGAATGCTTCATGGCATTGCGCTTGCTTCATGACTTAGTGCTTGCTTCATAACTTTGTGCTTGCTTCATGGTATTGTGCTTGCTTCACGACGTAGCGTTGGCTTCATGACATTGTGCTTGCTTCACGACACTAGATGCTTGCTTTTTGTGACAGTGTCCCTCTGATGCACCTAAACTTCTGGATGGCGACAAGCAAAGGGACTCCGTACCTGAGAGATGGACTCATGGATGCCCAAGTCCACACTCAAGCCAAGCAAGGCTCCACCGATCTGTCAGTGTGTGAAAGGCTGCGTCAGCTGAGGCGACAGCTTTGTAATCACTCATTGAGTGTGAGCGTTAATGTGCTACAAATGCACTGTGCATTCATCCAGTTGCTTGGCCTAAAGGGGCAGCGACAGTGCGCCTGACCAAAGCATTGCATTGCACCACAGCGTGCATCACTTACCAGGCCCAAGTCATACCTGCATGCGGGACGGAGGGAGCACAAGGAGTGAATAGTTTGTTGAGTGACCTGGTGATCCTGCTGCACTTGGTATCCACAAAAGTGAAAGGAGTGAATGATTGATTTGGTGACCAGGTGATCCTGCTGCAGTTACATTGCATTGGATGCAGTTGTTGCTTTTGCGAGCCATGCAGTGCAGGATCAATGTGCCCATTTTTCAACTACACCAGAAGCCACGGTCGCGGTTGCTCACCCGAAGATGAATCCCCCAAGAGCACTGAAGGATGCCACTGCTGCCAGGGTCCATGAGGCCACCTGGTCACATATACAGGAAATTATGAGGTGTGCATGCATGCATAGACGCTGGCACTCCTACAGCAGCGTTCACCTGCAGCATGCTTGATGCCCGGGCATTGCACGGCATGGGCACGTGATGTGCTGAGTGTGGAAAGCCATTCTGATTCACAATATGTTATCGTGCATACACATGTGTACGTGAGTGTGTGTGTGTGCGTGAGTGTGTGTGTATGTGTGTGTATGTGTGTGTGTGTGTGCGTGTGTGTGTGTGTGTGTGTGTGTGTGTGTGTGTGTGTGTGTGTGTGTGTGTGTGTGTGCGCGCGCGCGCTCATGAGAGTTGCTCTTTACAGCACAGGCAAGGACAATATGAGGTGATATGGGTCAAATGTACCTGCAGCTTCGTTGCAGCACCAGCAAGGACGTCTCCGTGTCCTCCATGCATGATCCAACTAAGGTCACATCAGCAGAGATGCACTCACATTGTAAAAGTTCAATTATTTTGTATAGATTATTTTCCCATCAGACTCGATGTGAATTCGAAACGCAAGTGATGCCTTGGTCAACGTCCTACAGTAGAGAGCTATGAGGGCTGCGTAGCTTGGCAATGACATCCGCAGGAAACACTTCGACATATCTGGCCGCATGTGTGCGCGAGAGCCTGAGCCTGCACTTGTATGAGAATGCAAGGTGGCTTGGGGAGCGCCTGGTGGCCTTAGCTGCAACAGAGGTGAGAGAACCAGGATACATCAGTGTGTATATATGTAGCTGGCTGTGCTGCTCCTAGCCCTCGTCCTGGTCAAAGCTGCGTCTTTTTCATGGCCAGCGACCCCTCATGGAATGAGACCATGTGCCTCTCTTTTCATTTCTCTAATAGCCATTACTACTGAGTTGCATTCATTTGAACAATTCTACCTGCAAGTTCTCACGTGCGCGCCTGCACACGTTCACACACACACACACACACACACACACACACACACACACACACACACACACACACACACACACACACACACGTGCATATATGGGCACATACACACACGCATGCACGCGCCCGCGTGCACATACATACACACACACAACACACACACACACACACACACACACACACACACACACACACACACACACACACACACACGCGCGCGCGCGCGCGCGACCATAAGTTTTCAGTTTCTAAAACGTTGAATTGGTGGGCAGGGAGTATGAAGCTGTTCCTCCTGGCAGCCTGGTAGAAACACAAGATGCCCTTTGACACTCTTGCTTCCCAGGCAAACATTACACTCCTGGCCACCTGCTACTACCAAGCCAGCCAGGTCAACCGCGCCTACCACATCCTAAAAGCCACAGGTGAGCAAAATCCGCTACATGACAACCCCTTCTTTTGCGTAAAGGTGTCGATATTCTTTGTCTGGAGCGCAGCCTGGTAGATTCGGTTCCAAAGGCTGGCATAAGGAGTTTTGCTTCAAGGTGCTGGGAAAAAGAAAGCCCCATCTCAGGTTGGGTTCATTATGCCTGCTGCACATCCAGTGGCCTCTCATCCTCCTGCAGTACTGCTGTATTTAGTTGACAATACCACATGGGTAGGCAGCTCATTAATGGTTGCAAGTCCATTAGCCTTTGACAAGATGAGGGACGTGCTTCAATAAAACGTCTCCTTGTTTGCAGGCTCAACTGAAATTGAGGACAAGTGAATAAGTGATTGGTTAGAATTGTCACATTGGTTACAAGGGGGGGGGGATGACCTCAGCCAAACATTTGGCTGATCGGCTTGTGGCTGGTCCCAGCCAGAAATAAGTCCACAAGCTTAAACGATGAAGGAAATGAAAAAAAATTTGAGTACTAACTTCATGCAGCGCAAAAGGTTGTGTCTCAGGGAATTCCTGGAAGAAAGCTTCAAATAGCATACAATACTCGCAGTGCAAAGAGCAAACTCGTTCATTGGTGCAGTTAATCAGTGTAGAACGTGCGTTTCAGAGATCGACTGCATACCTAGTCTTGCGTACAGCCCCTCAGTGAGAGTGGTGACTTAGCAGCAAAGTTCCTACGACTACTAGCAACCAACTTTTATCAACCTTGCATCTATCTCCAAGACCGTGCCTGCCATGCTACCAATTGCCTGCAAACCCTGAGCCGTTGTAGCAAAAGGCTGAAATAACTTGCCTGCCATCAAATACTGCAGCGGCATAGCCTAGGGATTGCGCATTTAGCATCAGAAATCCACCTGCTAGTGACATTTTTAAATCCTTACCGTAGGAAATTGTGGCAAAGCCCCATTTGTGGGGTGTGAGCCCCTAACTTTGCCTTCCAGGTAAAGTTCACACCTAGCTGCCCTGGCCGACCAGCACACCCTCCGCCTTGAAATTAGGCATGCACTCCAAGCAAAACCTTTTTATTGGGGAATCCGAGTTTGGATGGCTTGCGGTGCAGCGGGCAAAGATTGGAAGCAAAGATCCCAAAAGTGTTGTCTTTAACTTTTCCAGCCCGGCCACCCCAGGCACCTGGAACAGCTCCAGAAGACATAAACTTCATAAGCATACTTTTTTGGATGCCCTTGCTGGGTCCAGGGCCTGGGGGTTGCCCTGTCAGGGACGTTGCAATCCACCTGCGGACCATTCCAGCTTGCAGCTGAGCCAACGGGTTTGCATCATTCCAAGTGCAGTGGGATTCTTTAATTTTTGTTCTAATGATGGTGTGTTGTGCACCGCGAGTCGAGAGGTTAGAGCTGTGAAGTTTGCTAGTATGATGTGGAGCAGGACCTGCACCACTGCCCTGGTATTGAATGAGGGAGCCTCTGGTGTATGGTCTGCTGCTGATTGTTTAAGAAGAGCAAATAAGCACTGAACGGCAGGAGCAGCTTGCATGGCGCACTCAGCAACGCATGCATGAACAAGGCATGGTCCGCTGCAGGAAGGTCCTGTTGTTACCTCAGGCACTGCATATCGATACCACCTGTGTCAGGAAGGACTGGCTTCCGCAATTTTTAGTGTCGCTTGCGACGCTTCCCCCACTTGTCAATTTTGCAAATAATTAAGTAAATGACTAATTAATCATGATGCCCTCTCATGAAAGTGAAAAAATTGAAAATTCAAGTTTAGAGGGACCTCGCAAAATTGCAACAAGCATTTCAACATAGAATTGGAGCCTATTCTGGGCTGGAGCAAAGTTATTTAGTTTTTAAGGCTTCTTCAAGGGGATGGCCCCCTGCCCAGTGTCAAGCAATTCAGGATAACACCAAAGGTGCAAGCAGGGATGCAGCAGCAGGAGCAGGAGATGAAGCTGATCATGGCAGAGGCCGCAAGAGCTGATGCCCCAGTGTCAGACCTGGGGGCTACTGCGCATGGAGCCAGCGACACGCCCTCCTCCTGTCCTTAGGAGGCCAGTGGGTAGGCCTTGTGCTTACACAAGCACATAAATGTGCGAAAACCAGCTGTAGGGCCAGGAAGGTTGTTCCTTGTCCAGCTGCAACTCATGCAGACTGAGCTTGTAGCTCTTGACCAGCACAAGGATAGTGAGGAGGTCATGTTCACGGACTTCAGAGAGGAGGTCGGGCAATCCGACTGGCAGCTGGAGAGACCCAGAGAAGGTCCAGCAATTAACAGTAAAGACAGCTTGTGCCTGGACGGTTAGCTTCTGGATTTGGGCCAGGACTGTTAGCTTGTGTTTCATTCATCATCTTCCTGAAATTGCTGCTATACAGCGTTGAAAGCGATGAAAGTCCATAAAACAAATTTCAGGGCGCCGCGGAGCAGTAAAGTTCACAAAACAATTATTGATTAATCGCATATTATTTCTGGAAGCTCGCAAAATTGTTGGGTTGCGAAATCAAGGAGTTCCCACGGTATATTTGGCTACTGATTTAACATACAGCTAGAGACCTTGAAGCCAAGCACGAGGCTGCATTGATGATCTTCTGACTCTGGACCTGTCTGAGGATGTGAATGCCCCCTTTCACCCTCTGCTCATGCCTGTGGCCGATTTGTTGTTGCATGCGTGTCAGCAGCCGTGCTGCCAAAGCAGCATGTTTTACGTTGCCTTGCCTGCAATGACGTGCCTGCCGTCCAATCTCTGCCAAGGACACGCACGCGCGCGCGCACACACGCGCGCACACACACACACATACAGCATGCTGTGACTCTGCCTGCCATTCCGTGCCTGTGACACACACGTCATTCTGTCCTGCTGCTCAGTACTTGCCAGGCGTACGCCACTGTACTATGACCATGCCTGCCACTCGGTGCCTGCCAAACACACAGCGTGCTGTGACCATGCTTGCCAATCACCCTGCAGGCCTGGCCAGTCATGCTGCGCGCTACCTGCACGCCCTGTGCTGCCTCAAGCTGGGCAAGCTCAATGAGGCGCGGGAAGTGCTGACAAAATTTGGAGAGCTGGAGGTGGGTTTGCGTTGTATGTCTGCGTGTCTGTGGACTTCAGGAATTAGTATGTCATGCAGTGGTGGCAGGCAAGAGACGGCAGGTTTGCCCAGATTTGTTGAGGATGATATATATATATATATATATATATATATATATCCCCAGCGCTTGAAACGGTAGGGCAATAAGAAGAGTCACGGTGGCTGCGGACACACTGGCACACATATTAAGACACAATCATACCTGAAGCCTTGTTGAATCCTTCCAAAACAGAATAGTCTGCTCACCATGCCCAGAGGCAGGGACAGTGACAGCATTGGAGTTCCAAAAATGCCTCCTACCTCCTTTTACCCCTTCACTAGAGGCAATGGCAGGGGTTCCTTGTACTAGGAACAGCTTGTTTCTCATGCCCTCATGGCTTTGCAGGAGATTACCATGCTCTCTGAAACCTTCACACACACACACACACACACACACACACACACACACACACACACACACACACACACACACACACACACACAACAAACACACACACTCACATGCCCATGCAAGATAAACTGATCAATGCCATCGGCCCACTACCCACAACCCTCTCATCTGTGCAGGTGCCCCACGGTGCTGCAGGCCTGTACCTGCTAGGCCGCGTATACCGGCTTGTGGGCAGGACAGCAGATGCAAAGGCACAATTTGTGCGCGCGCTGAGGGTCAACCCCCTGTTATGGTCTGCTTTTGAGGAGTTGTGTGCCCTAGGTGCGTGGCTGTGTATTGCCGGGCTCACACATGCATGGGCTTGGCCAATTTTTCGCATCGCTTGCAACGCCCCTCCCTTGTCTCCAAGAGCGCTTGTGAAGAGATGTAGACAGATTGCAAGTGTTGTGTTGCACACAAAGCTTGATCCCTGCAGGAACCAGCCCTTGCTATGTGCCTCAGCATGTTGATCAGCCCATGTAACCATGCAGTCACTCACTGTGCTGCTTTCATGTGTGTGTGTATGTGTGTCCCTGTCAGTGCCTGAGCATGGCGTCATCGCAGACCATTTTGTAGTGGACTCGTGGTCACGCACGCTCTGCTGCGCAGGCGGAGAAAACGAGGCCCAAGAGATTGCCAGCTACGCAGCGTCATGTCGTACCGCCCTGCTGCAAAAGCAGCGACAGCGGCAGCAGCAGCAGCAGCAGATGACAACGACCGCACCTGTGCAAGGAGGCGGCGCCACCGCTGCTCATACTGTACCTCCCTCAACCAGCGGTAAAGACCCAAACAGTTCCGTGTCCGTGGCATTCACTCCAGGGCCGCCAGCCCCTGCTTCCGGGCGCAGGGGCTCAGGTGCAATGCAGCAGCAGCTCCAGCAGCAGCAGCAGCAGCAGCCAACGCTGCAAGTGCCTCCCTCTTCCACCTTCACAGCCGCCTTCACCCCCAGCATGCCTTCTGCTCAGTGCACGCCCGCTGCCCCTGCGCAGCTGTCGCATCACTTTGGTACTGCGGGGGCTGTGGGAGGAGGAGGGCTCTGGGAGGCCCACGCTGGCCCCCCGCCTCTGCCTCTGCGCGCCCAACGCAGCAGCAGCCATAGCGCAGCGGCAGCAGCAGCGGCAGCCGCAGCGGCAGAGACGCCGAGCACACACAGGCCTGCAGCTACCACCGATAAGACGACGTCAGGAGCAATGGGAATGGGAGCAGGGATGCTGGGTGCGCTGCCACAGCAGCAGCAGCCGGCAGCAGGGTTCAGTGCTGACAGCATGCTCTCAGATGCCAGCCGCTGCACCATGAACAGGCAGCTGCTACATCTCCAGCAACAGCATCGACAACGAGGTTCAACGCACGCCGACGTGCAAGAATTTGGACGAGGTGATGCAGATGGAGAGGGAGGGAGGGATTGCCGGCAGCACTTTCCCGCAGGCCCTTTGCTTCATCAGCAGCAGCAGCAGCAGCAGCAAAGTGATGCAGGCATAGAGCAAAGTAAGTTGGAAGGTCCACACCAGGATGGCTGATTTATATACATACATAGACTAGAGGCCTACGCCCCTGGCTTTAAATCAGATCAAGTGAGCTTAAACACGTGAGGCACTACTGAAAGCTTCAGGCTGAGCTGAGGCCGATCGCAGAGCAGCACAAGCAGGGATAAGCTCCCATTCATAAAGGCATGCATCACTGAAGGTATCAGGCTGAGCTGAGGCGTATCGCAGAGCAACGCAAGCAGGGATGAGCTCAAAGTCATGAAAGCATCCACCACGGGAAGTGTCAGGCCGAGCTCAAGCGTATGTCCCTGGCTTTGAAGCTGGTCATGTGAACTTCCATGCGGAAGGCCCTGCTCCAATTTGGATTCCAGACATGGGCTGCGTATTTGGTGCGGCAAATTGCTGTGCGTAGCTGCCTTTCAAGCCTGTGCTGTACATGCTCAGTGTTTGGGTCCCAATGCATGAGCAAGCCCCCGAGCTGGGGCATCTTGCTGGTTTATACATAGCTGGTGCTTGTGCCGTGACTTCCTGAAAACATATGTGCTTGATGAAATGCAGGCTTTCACTTTTGCCCCTGCGCTGTCAACCGCGCTGCGCTTGATGCCTTTGGAATCGCACTGGTGCCTTTCCACAGCAGGATGCACCCATCCAAACATTATATCAGCATACACGCTAAACATGCATGCACTTGCGCAAACACAGGTCATGTGTCATGTATGACCACAGGTGCACATTGGAGCCAGGTTCTTCACGCGGGCCATCCCCAACTCCCCCCCTCCCAGCCCCAGCCCTCACCCTCCAGCTTTGCCACCCCCATCGTCACCACCACCAGCAGCCACCCCACCCTTACCACCCACCACCCTGTCACCACTGCCGCAGCTGCGCTCTTTGCCACCCCTGGCACAGAGCAGACCCCCCAGGGACCTCCTTTTGCTTTGCGGCGGGGGGGGCACAATTTCGCGCTTTCCAGGGGCATGGGGGATTTGAGGAGGAATGGTGGGGGTGAGGAGGGCATGGCAGAGGGCATGGAGGAGGAAGGCATGGAAGAGGAGGGGCCCGCCTCTTGCGCAGGTGCCCCTGAGGGCGGGGGAGGGGAGGCGTTCGTGACGCCAGGCGTGTCTGGCACCACGCTTGTACCCCCTGCTCCCCCGCAGAAGAACATGGAGGCCATGGGTGCGTGTGTGTGCGTATGTGAGTGCGTGTGTATGTGTGAATATCTGTGTCGGTTTGTGTGCGCATTTTTGCACAGATGTGTGTATGAGTGGGTATGTGAGTGGTTGGGATGGGAATGCGTTCATGTGGACATGTGTGTACATGCATATCTGTGTGTTTGCGCGCATGCGTATTGGTGCGTGTCTTA
The DNA here is from genome assembly GCA_914767535.2 of Dunaliella primolecta. Taxonomy (NCBI): domain Eukaryota; kingdom Viridiplantae; phylum Chlorophyta; class Chlorophyceae; order Chlamydomonadales; family Dunaliellaceae; genus Dunaliella; species Dunaliella primolecta. The sequence goes on along the minus strand of OU611753.1, from coordinate 6,373,679 downwards.
GTGTGGTTATGGATGGGTTACGTGCACGGCATATCTACGTGCACGGCATGCAGACGGCACGCAAATACTTGTTCCCCTGTCCTGCACTCAGCTGTCATCACAACCTCGCTCACACACGGCACACGTAAACAAGCCTGTGTTGCTTCACCGCAGGCCAGCTGGGCTTCAATGGCCATGCAGACTCTGCCATTCGAGTATCAGAGCGAGCGCAGCAGGCCTCTCTGTACCATGGCCACCATCAAGCGCGTCACCAGTCTCACATCTTGGACGAGGGGGGCAAGGTGAGTCACACCTCTTGGTTGGGGCACAGGGGCTTGGGCAAATTGCACATCTCGGACGAGGGGGGCAAGATGAGGGTGGAGGAGAGTGGCAGGGGCGGTGAGGGGATCTGTTTGGATGGACTCCAGACAGATTTCAGAGAGGGCTGTGGCAGGGGTGGGTGAGGGGCGAGCTTTTCAGATAAACTTCAGGGATGGCTTTCAGAGACGGCAGTGGCAGGGATTGCGAGGGGGGGGGGGGGGCAAACCAGATGGATTTCAGAGAGGGCTGTGGCAAGGGTGGTGAGGAGGTGACCTTTTAAGATGGATCGTGGGGCTGGCTAGGTAAGGGTGGAGAATGAGGGCAGAGTGTCAGAGGGTTTGAACATTTAATATAAATCAAATGGGGATTTAACGGGGAATTGATGAGCGCTTCAGTGTGGAGGGTGAGGAGCAGCTGATGGTGAAGGGTGTAGATTGTTCAGGATGACAAGGGCTTGAATGTGGCGGATGAGGGGCAGCTGATGGTCAAGGGCACAGAAAGGAAAGGGTGTAAATAGTCAAGGAAGAAGCCGTCTCTTTGGCCTTGAACCCCCTTTGTGACCACTTGTGCTTCCCCACATGCGCTGCCCTCACACTCACATGTAACAGGTCCGTAAAATCAGTGGCAAGTCCCTGTTCCACGAGGGCGCAGCCGGGTGAGTGTGGTTTGGGCCGGCGTTCAAGCAGTGTTCTCTGTGTGGCTACCATGATCGATGCTTGGTCCTCATCCTCTCTCTGGCATCCCTTTATTCCTGCTCCTGTAGCCTAGATGTATGGCACTGCTGCAAGGAACTCAGGCTCTCAGGAAGTCCAGCATTGCTGCAAGAAACCCAGGCTCTCAGGAAGTCCAGCATTGCTGCAAGAAACCCAGGCTCTCAGGAAGTCCAGCATTGCTGCAAGAAACCCAGGCTCTCAGGAAGTCCAGCATTGCTGCAAGAAACCCAGGCTCTCAGGAAGTCCAGCATTGCTGCAAGAAACCCAGGCTCTCAGGAAGTCCAGCATTGCTGCAAGAAACCCAGGCTCTCAGGAAGTCCAGCATTGCTGCAAGAAACCCAGGCTCTCAGGAAGTCCAGCATTGCTGCAAGAAACCCGGGATCTCAGGATGTCCTACATTGCTGCAAGAAACCCAGGCTCTCAGGAAGTCCAGCATTGCTGCAAGAAACCCAGGCTCCCAGGAAGTCCAGCATTGCTGCAAGGAACCCACGTTTTCTGGGCTTTAGGCAGCAGGAGCTGCTACAGCAGGCAACACAAAAACATATACGACACTCACTCAGACCCTCAAACCCCTTGTTGCCGACGTCTAGCACCCATAGCTGTACACGTTCCCTCACTCGCCCCTGCTCCTGTCCTCTGTGCCATGCAGTGCCCAGGACAATAGCCTTAGCAGCGGCAGCAACAGCAGTAGCAGCCGCCGACGCAGCTCACGCCTGGCTGCACAGCAGCAGGCCATGCAGAATCTGAGCACCGGGGGGGGTGGCAGCGGTGGCGGCAACGCGCATGCTGGCATGCCCCTCGACCCCCCACTTCTGGGGACAGGCCTCCCTCTCTGCGGGCCGCCCACCAATAGCGCCAACACACTACAACAGCCCCAGCCCTACCTTCCCTTACATCAGCAGCCATCCCAGCAGCAGCAACTGCAGCAGGGGGGTGTACGCGTTCTGGATGGCTCGGGCTTGGGTCGCCAGAGCCAGGACCAGCCAGATCCAGCGCATCCACCCCCCTTGCCATCACGCACACAGACCATGTTTGATGCTAAGCTGGCGTACCAGCCGGGCTGCATGCCGCGCACATCCTTTGCGCAGCCAGTAGCAGGTAAAGGGCGTAGGAGGGGCTGCATGCAAAGCATTTGTAGATGCTTGGTACATAGCGTGCACAGCGTAAGGGGGGCAGGTTCCAAGATCAAGAGACCTGCAGCAGAAGCAACTGGCTGCTAGTCTGTCCTGTGTATATATATATATATATATATATATATATATATATATATATATATATATATATATATATATATGAACGGAGGAGTTCATCAGGGGGTGGGTTAGGAAGGAAGCTAGGAGGTAGGTTGGAAGTATGCGACGCATGAGTTTAGTCAGGTGGTTGGCAGTATGCAAAGGTTGGAAGTATGCAATGCAAGGGTTAGGTTAGGGTTTGGAAGGCAGCCACAGGAAGGTTGGAAGCATGCAAAGTAAGGGTCAGGCGGTAGGTCGGAAGCAGCTAGGAATGTAAATAGGTTAGAATCATGCAAAGCGTGAGCAGCAGGCGATGCCACGGTGCAGCTCTGGGCAGTCCTCTGCATAGAAGTGTGCACCATAGAGAGTATATGGTGCAGAGCACAGCGGCTGCACAAGTGCAGAGAGTATGGTGCAGAGCACAGCGGCTGCACAAGTGCAGAGCGTATGGTGCAGAGCACAGCGGCTGCACAAGTGCAGAGCGTATGGTGCAGAGCACAGCAGCTGCACAAGTGCAGAGCGTATGGTGCAGAGCACAGTGGCTGCACAAGTGCAGAGCGTATGGTGCAGAGCACGGCAGCTGCATGAGTGCTGAGCAAGCGTAGGAGGTGTAATCTTCAGTAACGCGCGGCAAAAGGATGAGAGCAGGAAAGGCCGTGTGGGGGCGCATTGTTTGGGGGCTGGTGTGAGTACGAGATTGCATGTTTTTGTAAATCATGCTGACCATGAGCAGAAGTTGTTGGTTAGCTCAGGGCACATAAACTCTGGAAAGCGCACGGACATGTTATGGTGGAGCGCTCTTGCAATCAAAAGGTACATGCCATGGTGTAGCGCTCTTGCAATCAAAAGGTACATGCCGTGGTGGAGCACTCTTGCAATCAAAAGGTACATGCCGTGGTGGAGCACTCTTGCAATCAAAAGGTACATGCCATGGTGGTGCACTCTTGCAATCAAAAGGTACATGCCGTGGTGGAGCAACCGTGTGCCAGATCCCTGCAAGACCACTTCCTAATGCCCAACCACCCGAGCTCAAGTGCAGCCTGGCCTCCTGAGCTCCATTGCCATTTCTTTTTGTCGGGGCTTGCCTCTGTGTTGCTGCAGGACGAGACGCCCTCGTAGCCGAGGAGGAGATGGGGGGCGTGAGGGATGCAGAAGGCCAGGTGAGAGCAGTAGTGGCGACAGCTTACATTAAGATCCCTTTTGTGTACAATCCAGGCAAGCGCTGAACATTGTGCGTGCAGCCGAACCTCCTGGAGGGATCATGAGGGGGGCTTGCCAGTGGTTCGTACAAACTGGGGCGCTTGAAGTTCTGAATTCATTTCTGCATCCTCCCCAGCAGCTTCCTTGCCCTGTGTTTAAGGTTATCCTTCAGGCTGAGCCCACCCCCTCCTCACTCCAGGGGTTATATTTTGGGTCACGATGTATTCATGTGTCCCTCGTCCTTGAGTTGATGTAGGGAGTGTTTCCACTGCCCATGCAGTTTTTCTTCCGCCTTTTCGTAGTGCTTGGTGTGCCTGCGCGAGTCCTTGGCAGTATCAAACCTCAAGATCAGTCTTGTCATCTAGGCAAGCAAAGCTCCTTGCTGCATGGCCTTTAATCTGTATACACAAAATCATTGCTGGACACAATCATCGCTGAAGCACATCATTGCTAGACAAATCGTTGGCGGCATGAGTTCCTCAGAATGTCACTCGGCAGCACTGCAGTGCATGCAGGTGCATACAAAGATGCGCTGTAATTAATGTGTTGTCATTTGAAGGGTCTCAAGTTGACTCACCTTCCGCAGCCCGCATGGGCCCGTCCAACATTTGAGTTTGTATTGATTTGTGCTCTGTGTCTCATTGTTTGATGTTGTGGCCCAGCAGATCTTGAGCATGGCCCTCCTGGAGCCTGCCTTCCAGGGCTACCTACACCTGGCCATGTACCGGTGCACGGAGGCGCTGCAATGTTTCAGGTGGTGAGTGCTAGCCATGAACCGGTGCACAGAGGCGCTGCATTTATGTTTCAGGTGGTGAGTGCAGGCCGTGTTCCAGTGCAAGGCAAGGGGGTGCTGCAATCATGTTTTAGGTGGTGAGTGCAGGCCATGTTCCGGTGCACGGAGGCCCTGCCTTCGTGTTCTGGGCGGCAAATGCAGGCGTGCATCCAAAGCTGCTGCTGATCTATACTGCTGTCTTATGGTGCACAAACCGCGAGAGCAGTTTCAGAAGCGCCGCGGAATGCCCATGTGTGCGATTGTGCAGGTATGACTACTGCCTTTGTTTTGACCATCCCCTTGCAATCCTGGTTGCCTCTGCCCCACATGCCAAAGCTCCCTGGTGTCGTGTGTGTATGTGTGTGTGTTTTGCATTCCCCAGCAATCCTAGTTGCCTCTGCCCCACATACAAAAGCCTCCTTGGTGTGTGCGTGTTGTGTGTTGCATGACCCCCTGCAGCTTGCAGCCGCATCAGGCACGCACTGCCTGGGTGTGGTGCCAAGTGGCGCGCGCCTACTTTGAGCGCATGGATTACAGCCAAGCTGCCCATGCTTTTGAAACGGCGCGCCAGGTATGAATGCAAACAAAGCTTTTTCCCTACTTTTACTGTAGTGCATTGAAAGCTCTCAAAAAGTGGCTGAGGAGGAAAGGTTCCTGTGCCATCACAGCAGAGCTTTGGTGGCCGATGAGTAACAATGAATGCAGCTCATGGTAGTTCAGTGACCTCAGTTTGCGGTAAATGTGTAGAGAATGATATTGGCCAAGCAAATTTGGAATGCTTCGATAGGGCATGGAGCTGATGCAATCATGTGAATATTTACATGACTCTCTTGAGCAATTATCCTGTTCCTGTTGCGTAGTTTGTAGTTTTGCACATTCTCAACAGTGGTGGGTTTTTCAGCTTTTAGTTTTGCACAGCTTCAAGATTGAAGCACAATTGCAACCATTATCATCCTGCATTCTTCACCCCGCAGGACATTCTTCGCCTTTTACATGTCTCCTTCAAAAATTGGAATGTACGGCACATTTTTCATTTGTATACATTTTATGCAGAATCTCTACTTATGCGCATCAAAGCCAGTTGTTTACAGGGCACTGTCAAACTGAATGCAGCTCATGTTTCAATCTTTCTTTATGTTGACTTCTTCCTCAACTTATGCCAAAAAGAGGGAATTGTCAGTCTGTCAATGAGCGAGAACGAACCACCCTCTGCTCCACAAAGATAGAGATGCCTCAGAAGCACACAATAATCTCTGCCTACCCTTTGACAGGCAGCGCTCGTCTCCTCCTGACCTACAGCCAACATTTGTGCGCTGCACAATCCATTGCTCCATGTGCGCTGCACAATCCATTGCTCTCTACCACGTCACCAGCAGCTGCCTATTTTTTTGGCTGTGCCTTGTGCAGCTTGACAAGCAGCACCTGGAGGGCATGGAGGTGTACAGCACCGTGCTGTGGCATCTGAAGAGAGACACCGACCTGTCATACCTGGCTCAAGACCTTGTGGCTGTGGACAGGTTGGCGCCGCAGGTGAGAGTCCGCGCGTGGATCTGAGAATCAACAGGGGGAGTGACAATGCCATTGTCCGTTCCTGACTCCAGGCTGTGTAGGGTTGGGTAGAGATGGTCCACCGGAATGGTGGAGAGGGCTGATGAGGCTCCTTAATGAGCCTCTCTCTGGCCCTTGAGATGCAGCACCTTACCCAGTGTATTTGCCATTACGCTTGTGCATGCCCTGCATATTGCAAAATGTATGATGTGCGGCAGGAGCTAAGCTCGGGCCGGCAAGTGCAATGGGCTTCCAGTTGTGAGTCCATGTTAGATGGTACGCTTTGCCTGAACATGGAATGAGGGTATCGAGCCTTGCCTCTGTTGTAAGTGGACCTGACAAGCGACGCCTCCCTCTCTAGTTTTGTTCAAGGGCATGAGACCCACTCGTGCTTTCAAGTCTGTAGTTGTGCCTGACAGATCAAGCATGCTGCCTGCCAGCGAAGGTGATGTTGTGTATCAACTGAGGTGAGGTGGCGGCATGTGTATGTCCTCTTCACACCTGCGGGGTGGTCGCTGGAATAGGGCTCGCCCAAGATCACAACTGCGTCCAAGTACTCGGACAGCTGAGGAGGTGGTGGCATGTATCAGCAGGCCAAGTTCATGGCACATATCAACCAAGTTGATGGCATGTGTCTGCCCTCTTCACACCTGCAGGATGGATTTGAAGCAGGGCTTGTCCATAACCACAACCATGTTAAAGTGCTTAAACAGCTGAGGTGGTGGCCTGTATCTGCACGTTTCACACCTGCAGGGTGGACTTAGAATAGAGCTCGTCAATAATCCTATTTAAGTACTTGAGCAGCTGAGGCGACGGCATGTATCTGCCCTCTTCACACCTGCAGGATGGATATCCAGCAGGACTCATCCAAAATCGCATTGATGTTCTAGTTACATCAACGGCTGAGGTAGTGGCATGATTCTGCACTCTTCAAAGTGCTTTCAAAACTTAGGTGATAGCATGTGTCTGCCATCTTCACACCTGCAGACCTGGTGCGTGCTCGGCAACTTCTTCAGCCTCCAGCGGGAGCACGAGGCCGCGCTCAAGCTCTTTGAGCGGTCGCTGCAGCTGGACCCCACTTTCACGTGAGTGGCTGAGTGTAAATTTTTGTCCTGCCACTTTATTGGGAGCCTTAAAAGTATGAGGAACAACAGGAGAACTGACATCCGACTGAAGACATTGCTTTACTTTGTGCAAGCGCCTGGGAAGAGTATGCAACCAAAGCGGAAGTCCAAAAGAGTTTGGCCTCCAGCATATTGGCTGCCACCCCCTATAGAGAATGGCTCAGTGGGAGACCCTCAGTTGACGCTGGCCCCTGGCTGAGAAGTTGTCTCCAAGCAACACGTGTCTCCATGCAAAACTTCTCCAAGCAACATAAGCAGCTGCTGCGGTGGGCATGAGCCGCATCCAAATTCATGGATCTTGATCACCCTGTCTGCATGCAAGGGTTCAGTATTATAGTTGTTTCAAAGCAACATGAAGATCTGCTGCGCTGGGCATGAGCTGCATCCAAATGTGTGGGTCTTGATCGTCCTGTATGCATGCAAGGGTTCAAATAGCAACCCCCATCCCTCGTGCCTTCCTGCATGCAGCTACACGTGCACATTGAGCGGGCATGAGCATGCTGCCAGTCATGACCTTGACTCAGCCCTGGTGTGCTACTGCAAAGCCCTCCATCCCTCACACCTTCCTGCCTGCAGCTACGCCTACACGTTGAGTGGCCATGAACATGCTGCCAACGATGACCTAGACTCAGCCCTGACATGCTACCGCAATGCCCTCCGCCTTGATGGTCGGCATTACAATGCAATGTGAGTACCCTGGAAAACAGGCTGCTATGCCCTCCGGCTTGATGTTTGGTATTACAATGCAACGTAAGCCCCTTGGAAAGCAGAAATGCTATGCCCTCCGATGTGATGATTGGCATGACAATGCAATGTGAGTCCTTAAAGAAAAGTACCTGGACATTGCATTCGACGTGTAAGATCACATGCCGCTGTTGAGAGCGTTGGCGCTCGCAACCGCTTCCCTTCCACCTGACCTTGCCTGCATTGCTTGTATGGCGCCCTGCATGGGTTGACAGAGGTTGTAGAGCAATGGCAATACAAATTTGGGTTCACCATTTAAAGGCGTGCCATTCATGAGCATGCATGTTTGTGAGTAACAAACACACCAGGACAGACAGGGACGATCTAGATGTGTGCAATGGACCTCGTATTCAATCAATGAATGGATTTCAACATGAGGCATGCATGGGAAGTGGCGGGAATTAGGTGGCATCCATCTCCTGGAGCACACACACCTCCACCCACTGGAGCATCCTGGACTTGTGCTCCATGAAGGCTCCACAGTCACAGTTGGAATGTCGCTTTTCTCTGCTCACACATGCTGGAGTTCAAAACATGCGATCCCTGCTGTTCCTGTCCTCTGGATCAGGTACGGAATGGGGCAGCTGTACTTCCGCCAAGAAAAGTATGATGTGGCACTTGTGCACTTCAAGAGCGCGGCGTTGGTCAACCCGCAATCCTCAGTGCTGCGGTGCTATTGGGGCATGGCCTTAGCAAAGCAAGGCATCCTGGGCAATGCCCTGGCCAAGCTCCAGGTGTGAAGTGTAATGACACAGCACTTGACATAGTGTGGTATGTCACTGCATGATGAGTGTCTCTCGGTGTGGTCATGTTTTTCAGTCACATCGTGGGGTGTTGCGCTTTGTCATGTTGGCTGTCACATCATGTGGTGTAGCACTTTGTTATGTTGGCTGCTGCATCGTGATGTGTCGCGCTTTGTTATGTTGGATGTCACATCAAGTAGTGTAGCGCTTTGTCGCGTTAAGTCTTACATCGTGTGGTGAGGCGCTTCATCATGTTAACTGCACAAACCAGTCCACCTCAGTGGCCAGTCTGGAAGCCGGGGACCTGTCCAACTAAGAATTGCTAGCCATGCAACACAAAGAAGCTATATCCAGGATGATAGGCTCGTTGACTTATGGGCAATATTGTCAGAGCCCATTGATCCAGGAAGTCAGTCCCTTTTGTGGGCTGTTTTGATGACAGGAAGGTGATGATCTGATCTTGGGTAGGCATGGACATGTGGGATCCATGAAGCTCAGCTGCATTGGCAACATCAACATCCTGAGCAAAAATTGTTTTTGGTGTCTGAATCCACATTCGTGTAGAAGATCTAGCACGAGCACCTTTTCAGGTCAGCCAACAAGTACTTTTACTTGATTAAATCCCGTTTCAGTTAAAAACATCAGGTTCCACGTTTGCCAACTCCATTTCCCTGAAACCATGCTTTGGCACGTTTTCATGGTCAATCTCACCCTCTGTAGCTCAGGCTTCCGGGAGCTCCTGTCGCAGCATCTGAGTGGGCGAACGAGGTGATACAAAATGATTACCAGGCTTGACATCTGCATGTGTTGAGTCTTGCTTCCTACAGGAAGCTGTGAGTCTGTGTCTGTCAATGGCAACACTTTCGCGATGCTCTGTCATATGATGCTTTCCTGCAAGGGGCTGTGGACCTGCGCCCCCACAATGATGACACTCTTGATGCTCCCATGTTGCTCTCCTGCAGGAAGCCGTCGACCTGGACCCTCGCAACCCGCTGGCACGCTACGAGAAAGCGGGTGTGCTTGCGGCCAGTGGTACAGACATGGGTTTAGCCCGCGCTGTGGAAGAGTTGGAAGCGCTGATGGCCATCGCCCCAGGAGAGGCATCCGTCTACTTCCAGGTGAGTCTGCTCAGTGGACAGTCATTTGGCCGACCTGGCAAGCCTCGTTCAGAGCATCAGGAGGTACTTGGTGGCTGTCTTTACACTGTCGATGCAAGTGGCACGGTGACTCCATGACTCTGTCAGGATTGACATGCTGTGGCCAGTACCTGAGGGCTTGTCATTGAATTGCCCAGATGGCAGGTGGTGCATGTCAGTCAGGCACATGGTCGTGCATTGTCAGACAGGGAGCTGTCAGGAACATGGTCAGGCATTGTCAGACAGGAAGCCACCAGGTTAGGACTGTACCCCAGATCATCTGCTCCTCCTTCCGACAGCCTTCTGCAGTAATTCCAAAGTTCAAGCAGGACAGCTTTGTTTGGTGAGAGCAGTGAGACAATGCAGAAGTGTTATTTTGGCTTAAATGGCAGTAGCATGCATGGGCATCATGGGATTCAGTTCTACAATTGTGGTTGCAGATGGGCAAGCTGTACAAGCGGCTGGGCAACTTGGGAGCAGCGCAACGCCAGCTGGAGACGGCGCTATCCCTGAATAGTGCATCCTCAGCAGATGCCGGGCTCATAAAAGTGGCAATTGAGAAGCTGAGCGTGAATGACGAGGAGGAGGAAGAGGAGCTCTGAGCTATGTGTGTGCTGTGTGTAAGCCCTTACCTGTTGACAGGTTTCCCGTCTGAGCCTGAGGAGTCCACTTAGCCTGGTGCACTTGAGCAAGGGAGCATGCTGACTGAAACAATTTTCAGTTCATGTTCAATAAATGACAAACCTTACGAGCTACTGCGTTTTCTGTTGTGTTTAATGTGCTGAAACCTGGAGTTTACATTGTGGCTAGTCGCTCTTACTGCTGGGAGGAAGCTTATGGACCAACATTGCAAGCAATGTTAGGATTTGAACGTCTCAATTTAGCAACATCCCCTCTGATTTCATCCAGACACCAAAATGGAGACTGGGCAAGTGCTGAAGGATGTACCAGTGTTTGGTAAGCAAAGCAAAGCTGTGTTTGGTTGGGCTTGGAACCACCGATCTGTCGGTACCAGCAGGAAAACTTAGCACATTTGGTGCAAGAAAAGAAAGAAAGAAAAGACTATGCATGTCAAGTCCGGCTGCGTGCATTAAGGAAAAGTCCCCTAACTACTAGTAGCAAGCTAGCTAGGGCCTCACCAAAGAGGCTCAAAGGGCTAGCTTAAAGAAAGAAATAGAAAACGTAAAGAAAGAAAGAAAAGTCTACGCAGCGTGCATGAAGGGAAAGGTCCCTTACAAAGAAAAGAAAAGAAAAACTACGCAGGCAGTGAAAATACTCCCCACATCAAATAAGGAAAAGAGGATACCTAGGGCCGAGGCACCGTGTATCCCCTTCACCAAGAGAAACAAAAGAAGCAAGTCAATGGGGATCAGGAGGGTTACTAGCAGTAGCCCGTGCCTGATCTTGGTGATGAGAGTTGAGAGAAGTTTTCTCGAGAGCTCGTCTGGTGCTAGTAAGTTTGTAAGCATAGTGGACAGAATGAGCATGAAGCTTCCGAGAAAGCTTGGTGGCCTTGGAAGTGTCAAGGCCAAGCTCTTTAAGAGGCTCAAAAGTATGGGGGCTATAGATGACCCCGCCCACACCCAACAGAATGGTATGGAGGGTGACTTGAGCTGAGGCCCTGGAAAGATGGCGACATAGATCGCGGTGCTGCTGCTTGGAGGCCTCGAGCTGGTTCTTGGGCCGGGTGTCTTCACAGTATTTGACCTCCACAAGATGGACATGTCTCTGCTCTGGAAGGAGCTGACTAGGGTGACGGACCTTGGAAGTGGATGGAGTGGCTGTGTCTGGCGCTGAGTCCTCCCTGTTCCCCACGCGCCCCCCTCTATTCCTCAACGGATACCGGCAATTGGTCCTTGGTGCTGTTTTCGTTGGAACAACTAAAATAGCATCAGGGCGACTTGAAGTAAGCCTGTCTTTGTTAGGGAAGCGATGCTGGAAGATGTGTTTAGGGAGGGTTCTATTAGTTGAGTGTTCCGGGATTTGTAGGTCCTGTAAAGCAAGACGGTCTGCACTGCCAATGTCCATGGAGGCAAGACCTGCCCCAAGAGGACCTTTGCTGATAGCTTTAAGGAGGATTCTGCTGGCGATATTGTGGCGCTCAGTTACCATATTTGACATGGTGGAGTGTTTACATCCTGATAGGATGTGAAGGGCGCTGTCAGCCTCCCCACAGAGGGGACATTGTAGACTGGTGGACATTTTAAAGCGCACTGCATGTTTTTGATTGAATAGGGTACCTGTGCGGTAGTGAAAAATGTTTCGCTTCATTTTAAAAGAAAGCGTTGGCATGGTCCAGAAGGCGGTACTGACCTGTTTAATGACTGTGGGAAGTAGACTTTGGTAATAGGAGTAGTATCCTGCCTCGGTGTTGGCCTTACCAAGTCTGTGCTTTGAGTGCATGTGTGTTCTCAGAGCATCATGGAGGTTGGAGAAATGTTTAAGTTTTAGGGCGGGTGAGTTGGGGCGTTCTGATGTACTTGCATGAGTGCGGACAGTTTCCTCAACGGCAAGCCAGGTGCTGTCATGGAAAGGATTGCCTTCAAGGTTTACACAGGGGAGGGTTGTGTCAGCAGGGGTGTCATCACCCTGAATCGCCTGGTGCTTAGCAATGGCATCTGCGCATTCGTTGCCAGCGATTCCAGCATGGGATTTGACCTTGTAGAAATAAATCGGGGTAGGCGAGTTGCGCACGAGTTGTATGAGTATCTTGAGGATGTGGCCTTGGACAGGCTGGCGATGAAGTTCTGGGTATAGTATCTGTTTTCTTATTTGGTGCAGTGAGGTGAGGCTATCAATGGCAATGTGAGAGTAGCCCTTGAGAATGGCAGCTGCAATTGCAGCCAGTTCAGCCCTTACAATAGTATGAGTGATTCCTGCTCCATTCGGTTGGACATAGTTGGGGCGATCACTGGCAGGGTGGTATACATCTGCACCTATCACCTGTTTTCCCTGGTGTATAGATGCGGTAAGCGGCAAGATAGGTTGGTTTACAAGGTTTACAAGCTTGTAAACCTTAAGGTTTACAAGGTTTACAAGCTTGTAAACCTTAAGGTTTACAAGGTTTACAAGGTTTACAAGGTTTACAAGGTTTACAAGGTTTACAAGGTTTACAAGGATAAGGCCTTCAGTCAAGAAGTGCGACTGCTATCCTGCTCATAAAAGGCAATCAATTCATGAAGAAAATAAGGAAGTTTGCTGTTGTTCTGCCAGTGGTCCAAACAAGCAGACACATCATGAGATTCTGCCTGTGAGAACAAGGGAGCAAATTTCCTGCGGAGAGAGACGACCTGGGGATGTGTGCAATGGAAGAGGACATGTTGTTCATCCTGAACATCATCATCAGCCTCACAAAGGTCACAGTTTGGGGAAGAGCTGTGATTCCAAGTTGCTGTCTCATAGCAAAGGGTGTGAATGCGGAGTCTAAACCGAGCCACGCTGCGAATGACATCATGGGGGAGGTCAAGGAACATGATTTGGGGAGACTATAAGGAGAATGCATAACCAAGGCAAGGCAAGCTAGTCTGCCAGAATGCAGACTTTAGTTGTGCTCAGCAGGCAGCTGCTGGGCATGGCTTTCCTTGGTTGGAAGGCTGACAGTGCTGACTCTGCTTGCTGTTGAAGGTCTGGAACTCCAGTCTTTCAGCTATCATCCTGCTTTCTTTTCTCTTTGCTGGACCTGTCTTCTTTCTCTGCCTGCCGTGCTTCTCTCAGTCTGAACTTCGTGGTGGGTGGGTCATACGGTCTGTGCACCAATGTGGCCCCCTTTCCTTAATTGATGTAGGGAGTGTTTCACTGCCTACGTAGTTTTTCTTTTCTTTTCAAGGCTCTTTTAGTAGGAGGAGCGCACCACTGGTGATAGGTCAAGTGTTTACTATAGCGCTCTCTAGGGTGCGTGTTGGAAAAACGCTCCCAATATTGTAGATGCCTGGTCCTGAGATCTACAACAAAACGACTGAGATCAATGGGCTCACTATTCAGCAGCTTCTGTTTGAAAATTTGGGAGTGTGCCAAACCATCCATGGCTGATAGAATATGGGAAGACCAACAATCATCGGATCTCGAGCTCACCTGCATGTCAGCCTGCAAAATATTTTCATTGTGGAGTTGTTGCATCGGTCAAGGAGTTGTAAAGACGCGCTGCTGCTCGGAACCAATTGAATTGTAATGGCTCCAGACCACATGCTTGCATGATGCACCAAGAGGGAGTAGTGTCCCTGACCCCCAAAGTTCTTTTAGGCACTGTTAGCAGCCACTTCTGTATGGGATTGTCCATCTCTTTGCCTTGCCAAAGGTAAGGGGTAGCCCAGATCTGACTTGCATACATGCCAGCAGGGATTGCATACGTCTTGAGGAGCCAAACCTGGGCGTGTAATCTGTTGGCAAGGTCGTGCTCCTGAACAAACTTTTTGACCCGGAAAGTACCAGCTGTGAATGGTCTCAACGCTGCATCGGCCGCAACATCCAAATTGATTGTTTTGCCACACACCATGCCAAGATATTTGAAAGTATCTGTGTAGGGGAGCTGCGTACCATCAAAGTAAAGTGGGGGCAGATTATCAGACCTGGAATTGAAGCACATCACCTAAGATTTCAATGTGTTGACAGTCAGCGATTTCCTTTCAGCATAGGCTCTCGATTTGTTTAGCATGGTCTGCACGTTGGTATGGTCATTGGACATGAGAGAGAGGTCATCAGCGAACAGTAAGTGAGTCACCATGAAATCGGGAATACCATTGAGCGCACCCTGCACCCCTTCAGCCAGACAGTCAATGTCGTTCAAGTAAATTGAAAACAGCAAGGGGGAGAGAGGGCACCCTTGTTTTGACCCCAAATGATGGCTGCACATTTGCTCTCCTGTCCCCATCCAGCAGTGTGTACTCATCCTCATCATGATGGTATAAGTCTTTCTTGATACAGACAATGTGGTTTGGCATCTGACAGTTGTGTAAATGTTCCCACAGCTTGCTCCTTGGGATGGAATCATAAGCTTGCTTGAAGTCACTGAAAGCAGTGTACAATCATGATGATCCCCCTTGTACTTTCTGAGCTGCATCTCGCAAGTGCCCTGCAAGTGCCCTGCAAGTGCCCGAAAGGTCCCTTAACTAGCAAGCTAGCAAGGGCCTCACCAGAGGTCCCTCAAAACAACACTAGCTACAGCTAGCCTAGGAGAGGGAAAGAGACTGAATTAATGAGGATCGGGCGGGTTGTCGGCCATGCCCCGAGACGCCTGGACTCTCCTTCTCCTTGTATCAACCTCCGCGCACCCAGCGACACCTTCCCCCCCCGAAGCCCCCTGTAAGCAAAGAGCATGTCTGGTGGTTAGTCTCTGTATGGCATGACAGCTCAGCTTGGAAGCTAGGGATTTTGCTTTGTGTTTGGATAGGCCCAAATTGACAAGAGGTTTGATCGTGTACTCATTGTAGATAGTGCCAGCCACACTAATCAGGATGATGTGTAGGGTCACTTTGTTGTTCCTGTTTGGATCCCTTGGGCTGCGGGTTTTAAGTCTGGTTATAGTGTGAGCATGTTGGGTTGCTGCTGTTTCTAAAGTGATGAAAGGGTTGGTGTCTGGACAAAATTTCAGTTCAACAAGGTGAATGTCTCTGTCTTGAGGAGGGATCTTAGAAGGATCAAGGTGAGCTTCTCTGCCTGGGATAGATCTCACAAAGATAACGTCAGGGCTGCTCTGGTGCCGAGCAGAGGAGCCAGTACCATTTGGAAAAAAACATTCTGGAATGGCTCGTGAGATGTTTCCTGGGACTTGTATCCCCTGATCCAAGAGTCCCTCATTACGGCAGGCATCCATACCAATAAGGGATGAGCCAAACCTGCCTTTGCTAAGGGCTTTAACACAGAAACAAAGGCCAACATGGTGTCTGTTGGTATGCATACCACTCATAGTTGGATTTGGACATCTGAGGATAACATGATTAATACTGTCCATATCATCACACAGCGGGCATCTTCCATTGGTGGAAGACCTATTAAATCTAATGGCATGCTTTTGTGTGTAGACTGTCCCTGTGCGGTATTTGACTACATTTTTTATCTGTTGTTGAAGAGTAATCTTAGGAGTAGACTAGAAGGAGTTGCTGATTTCCTTGTTAACAAGTTGACAGGTTGGGTTGTGAGCTTCTATATTGGCAGTGGTGATTGGGGAAGTGGGTCGTGTGGCATGGTTGTGTAACGGGTATATATGGCTAGCAATAGCCATCCGTAACATCCCAGGCTCTGCCTTTTCATAAGTGTTACAGGTTGAGCCTCTGCCAGCTATTGTAGTAGTAGCCGAAGATATCAGCAGAGCCTAGCTTGTGCTTTTTATGCATGTGTAATTCAAGTTTGTCGGTCAGGTTGTTGAGGTAGTGAGTTGGGGAAGCGTGGGAGCGGTGCAGGCTATCATTTTGTCCGTGTGAGGTCTTCAATGAGAGCCAGTAAAAATTGTGGAATGGGTCCCAGGCATGTGGAGTTCATATCTTGGTGGCCATGAGGGCTGCAGACCGTGTGCAGGCGTCAGCCCCCTCATTGCCAATGATGCCAGATGGGCTTTGACTTAGTAGAAATGAATAGGATGAGGGGAGTGCTCTAATATGGTTGATATTGCATGAATCAGCTCTGCATGTATATGATACCTCATGCGCATCGGATTGAGAGTTTGCTTATAATTCTGGAAAAGGCAGGATGCACTATCAGAGGCAATGTCAGTTTGCCCTTGTTGGAGTGCCACAAGAATACCTGCAAGTTCTGCTCTGTTGATGGTATTTGTAGGTCCACGGCCATTGGGTTTTATGTGCAGCTGCAAGTGCTGGGAGGGTGGACAAGTGTCCCTTCCCGGTTTGTAAACACTTGAATCAGAAAGTGGTTGGGAGTCGTCATCTTGCGTTTGATTACACTGCCATCAGTGTTGGTGATTTCTTTCCAGTCTTTGATCTTAGGTGTGGACATCTTTTTGTAATTGGCAGGTATGAAAGCTGCCCTAATCTGAGGGCACTTGTGTGCCACTTCAGTGAACAGTTATGTGTGTCAGGGGGGAGTGATTGGAATGTCTTTTTCCAAGTGTTTGACGCAAGGTGGTGGTGGGTACGCAGTGGGGTGGCAGGATTAGGACGATCCAGGGGTCGCCAGTGACCTTCTGATACATCTTGGTTAAGGAGTTGGAACCAGTCTTTGTTTGCACTGTTAAGTGCTTCTCTAGCATTACGATTCCAGACAACAATGAGTTGCATAGGATAAGAAGGTAGGGTGGGGTTAGGTATGGCATCAAACCAGTGTTGGGGTGTCTGGAATTGGATGTTTCCTGCGGGGAATTTGGCAAGCACTTTAGCAACATCCGGGTAATGGTCAAGCCAACTCATGTAGGCATTGCAGCTGACGCCTCTCCAGAGGGGCAGAAGCATGAAGGTGGCAACTGGCTAGGTGGTTTGGAGGGAGGAGTGTACTGCATGGCGCAGGAGTCTGAACATAATTCCATCATCATGAGGGGGATGGCAGAAGGAGAAGCCATTGTAGCGTACAGAGAGGGCGTCTGTGTGTGCCCCAAAGACCTGGTCACGGTTGTGCTAAAATAAGTGTCAAAGGTACCGTCAAATTCAGGAGGGATGGAGAACCTCTGTTGAGACCAAGCACCGTGTATGTAGGGCTGATCGAATGTGGGGAGGTGTGATCAGCGCATTAGGTTTGTAGACCTTTTTGCTCTTGGCAGAGATATGTTTTTGTTGGGCCTTCTGACGTGAGAGCAGTCCCATAATTTCAGTTGCTGAATCCTGAACAGGTGGCTGGATGGTGGCGTGGATGCCTTCCTTTCTAGCTGCTTCATAAGCCTCAAGCAGGGTCTGGAGTCTGCCTATAGCCAGCATACCAACGCACTTGCCATTGGCATTGTAGATACAGGCGCATTCAGAGGTGATAACTTCCGGCATGGGTGCTGGCATGGTGACCCCATCAGATGTGTCAGGGTGGAGGCTTTCCTTCATGAGGTCAACACTTCTTATGATTATGTCGCACTTCCATGTTGGTATGATATCTGTCTGGGGGTTGGTAGGTTGGAAGTCAAAGGTGACATTCTTGCGAATGGCCCAGCCGGTAGTTGAAAGCCATGGAGAGTCAGAAAGGCTTTGAGGATTGCCTTCAAAGCCTTGGTTGAAAAGATTCCAGGTCTACCTCACCATTCCGGGGGTCTACTGTGTGTTCCAGCCTTTCCTCCTCAAAGTCTTGGACATGGGTGTGTAAATCTGGATGCATTTGTATCATATCAGCAGCTCCCCATTTGGGATGCTATTCCACATGGATCATTTTACAATCTTCAAAGAAATTAATCCTTTCCGCTCTTTGGGAATCCGACAGAGAAGCGCACGCAGGGCAGTCCCAGTTCTCATTGGTTCTGCTCAGTGTCCGGTCATTTTGGGAGCATGCTTTGACATCTAAGAGGCAGCCCCTATGGTATGTGCGGTAGCAAGTATCACAGGTGGGCATATCATGGTAGCTGTCAGGCTGAGAAAGTGACGCAGCCATAACAGTGTCTTAACATCCCATGACCAGATTATGGATTATTGCTGCTAATCTAGCTTCTTACAAGATGGCTAATGGGAAACAACAAGAGTAAGGATGGCGTTATTACGAGTGCAAACCAATGTTCTCTAAACGCAGCCACAGCTGCTCAATCACAGGTATAAATATCAACTGTCCAACTAACTCAACTAACTTGCAGCACACTCTCGTTGCAGCAGACTCTCGTCATGACATAGCATTGAGATTAATGGGTATTTTCTTTGCTCACAGGGATCCAGCAGAGTTGGCAGCACGGGTCTTCTTAAGTCCTTCTAGCTACATGCTTCGAAAAGGCTACTTTCAGCCCATCATTTTGGAAAAAGGGTAAGGCCCACTTTTCAATGGTGAGGGGGTGCCATTGGACTTTGTATGGAGTTTGCTGCTTCTCTTGAGGGGATCTCTTGGATTTCCTTAGATGTTGCCGGCCCAAGTTTTTTAGGATGACATGGTCATAGCAGAAGATGGTGTTGCTAACTTGTTCTGCGCTCAATTCAGCAGCCTTGTCCTGCTTATAGTTCCAGAGCCACTGGGCAACGTCAGTGCCTGGTGTGTTTGGAGGTAAGGGGCATGGGGCTATAATGGGTTGTGTGTGGTATCCTAGGTACGTTGTTGGATCTCGGCTCCCTCTGGGCCTCTTGACCCCAAATTTTGGCGTCTGTGTCGGTTCCAGGGGCAGGGCCTGTGTGAGGGGTGTCAAAAGGGGTTGGGTGGGGTCTATGTCATGTGCTTGTGCTTGTGATTTTCCCACATGGGAATTGTTTCTCTTGTGAGCATGTCTGTCTTGGCAATTGTGCGCCTCTGTATGTAATTGACTGTTTGGGGATGGGCTGTTCTGGCTGCGGGGGAGAGCATTTTCTACTTCCATATCTTGAGCATCAGCGAGGGGGTTACTGTAAGCCCTGGAGTCAGGATGTATGTGTGTGTGTTAGGGGCATGGCCATAATTGACTGGGTTGCAGTTGGGGGGGGGGGTAAGAAAGTCATGTCCTGTGTAGAGCTTTGACCAGTTCCATCCTGTTGGTGTATGTTCTGTTTTCATCAGTTCTGCATATGTTGTGTTAATTATGCAGTGTGATCCAGGGGTTTTATTGGGCGAGCTGCCTTGGCTCTGTATGGTTGTGCTGATGAGACCAGATGTGAGATTGTGGGTGTTGAGGGTATGGAGAGCTTATTAAGGCCACGATATGTCTGTTCTTGATTTTGCGGCCAAACAGAAATGTGAGTTTATTTCCGTCAATCATATGGGTGAGGTTGTCATTTAGCAGGCAGGAGAGCCTGGATATGCCTAATTCCATGAGGGGATAAGTGTAGTGGCAGGCTAGGGTCCTAAGGGTGGGTTGCATTGGCATTGAGAGAACATTCAAAACGGGAGTGATGCTGGAGAGAAGGTAAGGTGCTCCTTGATATGAGATGTCAAGAGCGCTGTTGTTGATGCAGAGGTATTGCCTAACACGGAGCATGCTGGGTAATTGCTTGAGGATGAAGCTGGAGATCTGGTGTGATGAGTTGATGCTCCTGAGTATATAGTTTCTAAGTTGATGGAGTAGTGGTTTGGTGACCCGGCCGTGTCTACCGATGTTATTGAGGCTGGTGGTGAGGGCTGCTGCGCACCTCGCATTATAATCAAGTGCGATGGACATCCGAGTCCAAAGTTAATGTTGTCTTCCCGCAGGATGGCTGTGGCAGTGCACTGCCAGAGCTTGTATCTCTCTTGGAAGTGTTGAGGGTTAGTCTGTCCCAGCACGCAAGGTCATTCTTAGAGCAGGGTGTGACTGGAAAGGCATACGCAATGCTTGGGATGATGGCTGTGTGAATAATATCCATTGTCTGCCTGGGTGTGGCAAATGAGCACTGCTTCCGGCTTGGCAAGCCAGGTTTTCAAGCTTTTTGGCGATTTTTTTTGTCATTTTGTAACCTTGTCAAAGTAAACGTACCAAACGTGAATGTGGCATGGTTATTCGAGAAACAGTTTGAGCAACTTCTACATTTCACATATATATACTTATAGGAATTCATATATTAGGTATATAGGAACATGTACACCAGGTGTATCAGAGTCTGTTTTTTAGCAGCACAGAAAAAGTTTTAGAGTTCCAGAGGTGGGCGACGGGCCCAAATCGCTGAAAATGTTCTTTCCCACCAATTTTTCCAAATCTGACCATGCCAACCATTATAACACTAATAAAAACTATGTTCACCAAAAAATGAAGGAAATCGGAGGACCCCAGATCACTCTCCTAGTTTCAGATCACCCTAAAATGGCCCACAGCTCCACCCTGGGACCATTTTTCACTCCCAAAATTTTGTAGTTATAACACCTGTATGAATTGCTAACATCCTGCATAATCAAAAATAGGAAAGGAGGAGGTCAAAAATTGACCTTTTTGGCACCCCTCATGCTGGATGTTCTCTAAGGGAAATGGCTGAAATTCTGTATCTCCCCAACCACTGGGTCTTTTCACTCCATTTGTTTTGCAATGATATTCATTTATTACAAGGACTCCAAATCACTTACAATCACCCAATTTGATGAAGTAGGTGGTCAGATATGGAGTTTTGGTGGTGAAAAGTAGGGTTCACGTTCCGGTAAATAGCAGAAGTGGCCCCAATTTGAAGTTTTCAAACTCAGAAGCTATGGAAACTGACTAACGAGCAGTACATTTTGGTCCTAGGCACAAAAACTGCAAAGTGGGGCCACCATGCAAAGGGAACATTTCAAAAGGACCCCTTTTGGGGGCCTTCGTCGCCCACCTCTGTTAGAGTTCAAGCTTTTCCTGTTTTGTTAAGCTTAGGTCTGGTTTGGTTTGGTTTGGTTTGGTTGCAGGCATCTCTTTTTATGCTTCAGCTAAGCTGCCCTCGTAGGCAGGTACAGCTATGTAACCCCTTTCTCCTTTCCTTCCTTTTCTTGAAATGAACACACCAAAAAATCAGACTTCATCATCAACAAGCTAGCAAGCCTATCTGACATATCTGTCGTGGCCTCTTACAACACTCCCAAAGTAATGCTGTTCTCTACTTCTCTGAGAAAAAAGAAAAAAGAAAAGAAAACTACGCAGGCAGTGTAAATATTCCACACATCAATTAAGGAAAAGAGGATACCGAGGGCCGAGGCACCATGTATCCCCTTCACCAAGAGAAAAAAAAGAAAGAACTTCTGACTTGAAGTCAATGGGGATCAGGAGAGTTACTAGCAGTAGCCCGTGCCTGATCTTGGTGATGAGAATTGAGATAAGTCTTATCAAGAGTGCATCTGGCGCTAGAAAGTTTAAAAGCTTACTGGACAGAATGGGCATGAAGCTTCAGAGCAAGCCTGGTGGCTGTATGAGTGTCAAGACCAAGCTCTTTAAGGTTTACAAGGTTTACAAGGGTTACAAGGGTTACAAGGGAAAAAGGCCTCAGTCAAGACGTTTGACTGCTAGCCTGTTCATAAATACACATGAGGTCATCAATAAAAAAAGGAAGTTTGTTGCTATCCTGGTTTAGAAAATATTGATATCCTGGGAATTCGAATGGTGAATGGTGCCTAGACAGGGCATCCTGTGGGAGACGTGGAGGTGTAGAAAAGAGAAGTTGTGCTCAAAAAGTGAGGCATACTATGTACAAAAGTAGTACTTTTGATGGAGAGAGAAGACCTGGGGATTGGAACATCTGAACGGCACATGTTTTTCATCTTGTATGTCATCAGAATCACAGATATCACAGACTGGAGAAGTACTATTGGACCAAACAGCCTGTTCAACTCAAAGAGTGTGAACTCGCAGCCTGAATCTGGCAATGTTGCGAAGGACATGATGGGAAAGATCCAAATACATGTATTTAGGCAGAGTATAAGGAGGTTTGATGGCATGAGCAGCTCTGATAGGAAGTTGTCACGACGAAAGTCCCCTGGTCATAGGGTGTTCAGACACTGTTCTGCATGCGTCACACTCTCAGCCTGACAAAGTGTGCACAAGCTCTTTAAGAGGCTCCAAAGTGTGGGGGGTGTAAATGACCCCGGCCACACCTAACAGGATGGTATAGAAGGTAACTTGACCTGAGGTCCTTGGAAGGTCGTGACAGAGGTCGCAGTACTGCTGCTTGGAGGTCTCCAGCTGGTTCTTGGGCCTGGCGTCTTCACACTACTTGGCCTCCACAAGATGGATGTGCCTCTGTTCTGGTAGAAGCTGGCTAGGGTGGCGGACCTTGAAGGCAGGTGGAGTGGCTGTGGCTGGCGCTGGGTGCTCCCTGTCCCCCCCCCCCCCTTTTTCTCAACGGATACAATGGTTACAAGGGTTACAAGGGAAAAAGGCCCCCGTCAAGACGTTTGACTGCTGGCCTGTCCCCTCAATGGATACCAGGAATTGGCCCATGGCACTCTTTTCACTGGAACAACTAAGATTGCATCAGGGCGACTAGGAGAGAGCCTTTGTTTGTCTGGAGAACGATGATGGGAAGATGTATTTAGGGAGGGTTCTATTTGTTGAGTGTTCAGGAATCTGCAGGTCCTGTAGAGCAAGACAATCTGCGCTGCCAATGTCAATGGAAGCAAGGCCTGCCCCAAGAGGACCTCTGCTGACACCTTTAAGGAGGATTCTGCTAGCGATGTTGTGGCGCTTGATCACCATGTTTGATATGGTGGAACGAAAAAGAAGAAGGAAAAAAAGACGTAGGCAGTGAGAACACTCCCTACATCAATTAATGAAAAGGAGATGCATTGGCTCAGAGCCGTGAGTCTCTCTCACCAGAGGGTAAGAGGGAAGCTAGTGTGGGTCAGGTGGGTTTCTGGAAGCATGCGGCCCCAGGGCACCAATGTTGTGTTGAGTGTTTTTGATTGCAATGGCACGCCTAGTCAAGGTTAGTTTGTGCGTATATTGCGCAGAGTGGGCATGGAGCTTCCATGCAAGCTTGGTAGACCTTTGCGGGTCAATTCCTAGTTTTTAAAATTGATCCAGGGTATGGGCAGTATAGATAGTCCCAACGTTTACATCCTGAAAAGATGTGAAGGGCTCCCCACAGAGGTTGTAGGCTGGTGGGCATTTCAAAGCGCACTACACTTATCTGAAAATGCTTAACCTGTGTTAAAATCTGACATCTCTTGCATCCTGATGGAGTGCGAGTGGATACACTTTTTTACGAAGAGAGAAAGTGTGTGATCCTCTTTAGCATTTGGCATTTTTGAACTCAAGGACTTGTATCCTTCTCCATTTGACACATTTGTTCACAAGTTTGGCTTGGTTTGGTTATGGGCACCTTTCTGCTTGAGCCAAACTGCCCTTGTAGGCAAGTCCAGCTATGTATGCGCAATCTGTAAAGCATGCTCTCAAATTTTCAACCACTAGCCACTCTGCAGTCCATATCCATTTTGCGGCACTTGCAGCATGCTGCTCAGGTCTAGCGCCCAAATGCATCCCCTAGGCTGCATACAGCATTTATTGATTTCAAGCAGGCATACGATACCATTCCTAGGGAAGCACTTTGGACTCAGCTTCAGCGCATTCGTATGCCTACGTGCCTGTTGGCTATCATTAAAAGCATGTATGCTAATGATGAGTATATCTGGGTGGATGGTTGCAAGCAAGCACGCGTGTGCCCGCATTATGGAGTTAAGCAAGGCTGCCCGCTTTCCCCTTGTTATTTTCCTTGTACATCAATGACGTGGACTGCTTGGCAGAAAATGTGCAAGGGGCTATTACAGGCACTAGTGATATGCAAGTTACGCACATGCTGTATGCAGATGATCTGTGCCTCACCAGTAACCTTCCTGATCAACTCCAACTGATGTTAGATAGGCTACATACGTATGCTCAGCGGAAAGGGTTGGTGATAAATGCTGCCAAGTCTGAGATTGTGCACTTTAATTCAAGGGGCGATAATGTGCCAGTTTTCACGTTAGGTGGAGCTTGTTTGGCATGTGCAGATTCTTTTAGATATTTGGGCATGCTGTTCACAAAACAACGCAACCCGCAAGCCACTGCTGAGTACATGTGTACCCCTTTCCTAGCTGGTTCTAGACGGATTAGGCAACTTGCATCTGAGCACCATCTGACGGACAGGCCACATACCATGCTCTGGCTGACTATAACATATGCTCTCCCTGCTAGCATGTATGCTTGCCAAATTTGGGGCACTATATATATGAAAGAAGGAGCTGAAATGGACAATCCTTTGCAAACAGTGCACCTGTGCTTATTGAAACGTATCCTTGGGGTAAAGCGCGCCACTCCTAATTGGTCTGTCCTGCGGGAATGTGGACATGAACCTCTACAGTTTTACTGGTTCCGCGCAGCAGTAAGGTTTTACGATGCTTTATTGCGCAGCAACAGCACTACACTCAGTAAGGTACTGCAAGCAGATGTTGAATTGAGCAGTTGTCACGTCAAAACATGGTTGTTGCTGAATCATGGTTATCTGGGTTAATTATTCAATTGGAGGTTATTATTGCTGGAAGGCTGCGTTGTGCTTTGTTTTAGAGAACTCTGTTTCTGGATTTGATAAGAGGCGTGCTCAAAACCCTTTTGTAAAGTGCCTGGGGTAGAGAAGATGACAGCGTAAACAGGCAGTCCTTGGGGAGGGACCTTGTTGGCGGAAGGCAGCTGGCAAACAGTGTACGTATCGTGTGTGTTTGAGCATCAGAACAGAGCAAGCAGAAGGAAGCATTGAACTAGCATTACAAGAGCGAAGCAGGGAAGAGGGCAGAGCTCAGTACACTTGCATCTCAATCCATCAGCTTCGAATGAAATTGCCCTTTGGCGCATGGCTTTCGGCGATTCTGGACGTAACTTTGAAAGCTCATCAGTGATATGCCTATTCAAAACAATAAGACATAAATGACGCTGATCTTGCATGACACAGTCTTTCTCAAAAATGTTGGACCTCAAAAGGTTTTGGCTGCATGCACGGGCTTAGACAGGTGCAATATGTTTACTCATTGTGTTCAGTCTGGGCAACCTATAGTCATGAGGGAATTTGTTGTTGATTTAGGTTTAGGCTTCGTGCCCACTGCTTGAAGGTCGAGTCCTGTAAATGGTTGCAACCCAATTGGGTGGTTCAAATAATTGTGATAATTGTGGATGTGCTGAAGTCCAGGACGAGAAACATGTTCTTTTCTATTGCAATTGCTGTGAGTTGTGTGAGCTGCACAGAAAATGCAAGGACCTGTTCATTGATCTTTTTAAACCGTCACACACTTTTGCCCAGCTTCCAAACACTGATTTTATTCCTTTCTTGGCGAGCTTTCACTTTTTGACTGATTTCGAGGTCAATGCTTTTCTAAATCAAGACTCGCACAGGTTTCCAAAATTTTTGTCTGAACTGGTTTTAATTTTTGATGCTGGATGAGAATGTTTCACCAGCAGCCGATCAGCCAGATTCTCGGGCTGTAGGCCAACCCCCCTTGTAAGCCTTGTAACCCTTGTTGTTGATTTGAGAAAAAGGCTGCGAGGTGTGTGGAATGCTGCCTTGGCAGAACATGGTGAACACACGAACAAACTAGCCAAGTATCATCATTGGCTCTTCCTTTGAGACCCTTGTCTGTTCATGGCGCGCCCTTCTCTGTTCCTAGGTATTTGCATCTTTCGTTTACATGCTCACACCCTAAGAGTTGAGACATCACTTTGGCAGGAGCACACATCTGCATATAATTGGCGTGACCAAGAAGGGCTCCAAGATAAAAATCATGCCGTGTTCCTTTGTTCTTGCTCTCCTGTGTGTTCTCTTCGAATAACTCATGCACACTGTGCAATGGCATTATTTTATTTATTTCCTGACTTCCCCTCTCGCAGAATTTTTCTGGACAAATCAGATGCTTTCTTCTATTTTCAAGCTGGCACTGAGGATGTTTCTCATTTCTTGCAGAAGCAAACTAATGACACCGTTTTATTTCCGAACTCGTGGATATTTTTGGGCAGTTGGAACAGTTGAGCAGGCCGAGCAGCCAAACTACCTGGCTGAAGGTCAAACCCCATTGTAGCCATTATCTTGTAACCATTGTGAAGGCACTTTTCTTTTTAAACTTCTTGTAGAAGCTTGTTTACTTCAAGGTTAACAAGTTGTTAACCTTGTGATAGCTGGTTGAGAATGTTTCACCAGCGACTGATCAGCCAGATATTCGGGCTGTAGGTTAACCAATGTAAAACCCTAAACCCTTATGAAGAGCGCCAGTGTGTGATTCTCTTTAAGAGCTAAAGCATTTGGCACTTATGAACTCAACGACTTGTATCCTTCTCCAGTTGACATATTTGTTCACAAGTTTTGCTTGGTTACAGGCACCTTTCTGCTTCAGCCATACTTCCCTTGTAAGCAAGTCCAGCTATGTAATCCTAGCAAGTCCTATCACCAGTGGTGCGCTCCTCCTACTAAAGAGCCTTGGTTATGCATTCTCCTTATAGTCTCCCCAAATACATGTTCCTTGACCTCCCCCATGATGTTATTCGCTGCGCGGCTCGGTTTAGACTCCCACACCCTTCGCTATGAGGCAGCAACTTGAAATCACAGCTCTTCCCCAAACTGTGACCTTTGTGAGGCTGATGTCCAGGATGAACAACATGTCCTCTTCCATTGCATACATCCCCAGGTGGTCTCTCTCCACAGGAAATGTGCTCCCTTCTTCTCACAGGCAGAATCTCATGATGTGTCTGCTTTTTTGAACCAGAACAACAACAAACTTCCTTATTTCCTTCATGAATTGATTGCCTTTTATGAGCAGGCTAGCAGTCCGACTTCTTGACTGAAGGCCTCGTCCTTGTAAACCTAGCAAGCTTGCACATAAACTCCATGTGCAATTTGTAAAGCATGCTCTCAAACTTTCGACACGCTATTGAAAACAAGAATACTTCTCACATCCAGGTTCTGCAGCCAGGTGCTATCAACCCTCTAGATCCCCAATAGCCCTTTCTGTTCCTGCTTTGTGGTGGAGGGGACTCACGGCTCTTTTGAGCCATCATGTCTCCTTTCCCTTGATTGATGAAGGGAGAGTTTCCTCTGCCCTAGTAGTTATCATTCTTTTCACTGACGGGACAAGGGGGCAAGCCTTGTAAACACGATGGTAGCGCAGAGGCGGGCGTGGAGCATTTACAGGCAGGTTTTAAGGTCCAATCTCATGAACACAAAAGCAAACAGATGCATCCACACAGGTAAAAGATGACACACTCCATGCCAACACAACCAATGAATCTACAGACGGCGACCACGGCGACCACCCTTCCTGCGGGTGCTGTCGGTGGGGATGGGTGTCACATCCTCTGCAATGGAGCAAACACAGCAAAGAGAGCACGAAGGGTTTCCACTGGCTGCTTGTTTGAAAATCAACATGCTATCAAGCAGGGCTAGTTGGCTTGACTTCTGTCTTCTGTGATTTGCTGCTTATCCCATGCCTCAACTCTTGCATGCTCTAAGAGACATTTCTTTATCACCCTCTGCCATCCATGGACCAGGGTGCATGAAATTTCGCAGGCGCTTGGCTACTGTTTGATGAGAGGCAAGCATGTCCAGGCATGTGCAAAGAAAAACAGACAAAGCGCATCGGGAGCAGTGAGTTAAATGTTGCGTGCAAAAAAAGTCTGCTGGATAACAACCATGCATCAAAGAACACACACATACACACGAGCGCGCGGCGAAATAAAATAGTGAGCCCCACCAGCGTTTCATGCACACAAGTTCAGCTTTGTTGCCCAGCTTTGGGGTCTTGGCGTAAACACAGGCAGCGCGTTTGGTCTTCATGTCCAGCATATGTGTGCCCCAGTGCAAACACATACATGGGACCGCACACGTGGGATCACACTGAACTTAACCCCCTCCAGAGTTCAAAAGCAACCACCAGTTTAGTGTGGCACCAGCAAAGGCTCCGCCTCCCTTTTCCCACAGTCTGCACCTCCTGCACCTGACCTTTTTGTAGGCGGGCACAGCTATGCAACCCTTTCCTTTCCTCTGCCTCCCTTCCACACAACCGGCGCCTGACCACACACACACCGGCCCCCCCCCCAAGAAACTCACCAATACGGCCAATCTTGATGCCAGAGCGAGCCAGGGCACGCAGAGCTGACTGGGCACCAGGGCCAGGGGTCTTGGTCTTGTTGCCGCCAGTGGCGCGGAGCTTGATGTTCAGGGCGTTGATGCCCAGCTCCTGCGCAGAAAGCAAGCATGCTGGCAGAGAGTGAAGAAACAGCTACCGAGTGTGCATGCTGGGTCTCAAGGACAGTTGTGAGAGTGCATGTGGACATGCATCACTTATTCAGTGTGATTGTTTGCAGCACATGCAAGCTAAGCATGCTTTTCAAGGTTGCGTGCTGTCACCACACAATTTGGCAGAGACAGGAGCAGCAGCTGCGCGAATGCTCAGCACATGCAAGCTAAGCATGCTTTTCAAGGTTGCGTGCTGTCACCACACAATTTGGCAGAGACAGGAGCAGCAGCTGCGCGGATGCTCAGGTGTGAGGGCAGCCAAGCTTGCAGCAGAGCACTTCCACAAGGAAGGCAAAATGCCATTGTTGTGCTCAAGGAGAGACCTACAGCTGACATGTGCTGCAGCATAAGAGTAGATTGACTGTAAATTGGGATGCTGGGGTGCCCTTACTCACTCTTTTAATCTGAAACACAAATATTCATGAAGAGTGTCGAGCACAATGTCGCCCGCCTCAAGTATGATTTGCATTGATGGCCAGGAGGTCAACCATATGTCCTTCTCCTCAATTGGTTAGAAGCGAATGGGTTGAGCTCTCCACATGTGTTTGTCACAAAGAGTTGCTGGTATGCTTAGATGCTCAGTGCTAGCGTGAGCGGCCAATCCACACATTTGATTGTTGGGCATATTGTGCGGGAGCTGACCCTTATGCTGGACTCAAACCAGCCAGAAGCACCCCTCTGTGTGTGCCTTCCTTCCAAACTGTGGCATGCTTCCTCTCTGCATGCCATACCCTTCAGGGCTTGTCCTCCATGCTGGTGTGCTTGCATGCACGAAAGCTGGCTGTTTCCTCCATGATGCGACCCTGGCTCCTCCTTCCTCCCTCCCGTGCTCCCATGCACTGCTCACACCATAAGATGAGCATGCATGCATGCATACCAACCAGCCCAGACATGGGCTTACACATACACACACCTTGCACCTCTGGGCGACATCCTGGGCGGCAAGCATGGCAGCGTAGGGAGAGGACTCGTCACGATCGGCCTTCACCTTCATGCCTCCAGTCACGCGGGAGATGGTTTCCCGCCCGGACAGGTCAGTGACATGCACGAACTGCAAACGCAAAGCAGGGGGGAGCAAGGTAACCTTGGTGGAGGGGGAGAGGTGTGCTGTACGTTGCTACATCACCAGCTGCCACACGCTCTAAAAAAGATGGACATATCCACTGCGGGAGAGGAGGGACAGAGGGCTCCAAGGGGCGCACAGCAGCCGTCTGCTCCTGCAAACTGACTGTCCCTTTAAATGCACGCCTGCTCTCCCTCAGCTGCGGCCACTACTGCTTACCGTGTCGTTAAAGCTAGCGAAGATGTGTGCAACCTGCAGGTGCAATGCAGGAGAAGGCAAATGAGGAGAATGGATTCTTGCTCGAGGAACGCACTGTGTCTTCAGACGAGGTCTCTTGCGGCTGCATGGGCCGTACACCGGCGCTCAGCGAAGGCAAGCAGCTTTGTCATCACAAACATCACAATCCTACCCCGAAGACGTGCTCGCCCTCGCGCACGGTGGGGCCCAGGGTGACTTGCTCCGCGGGTTGGGCTGCGGGCTTGCTCTTTGGCGCCATCTTTGCTACTGTAGGGCCCCAAAATAGATTAAATTCTAAGGGCTGTTTCAGCCCGACACTGCAGGTTTGAAAGGGGAGCACAGGGGACACGACAAAAAAATGCGAGATGCTTGGCAAAATAAACACGTTTAAAAATTACAAAGGAGAATTAAAGGAGTTTTATGGCGTTCAGGGACCTGCTGGCGGACAGAACGACGACTGTGTCCCCATCTCTCAGGGAATGGGGAAAAGCGGCAGGTCCAGGCTCGAACACTTCGTTTCCTAATTAATATCTTTTTTCATTTATGAGTTCCCAAGATTTTTGCCTGTTCGTAATATCGTGCCAGCTTACTAGCAGTCAAACGTCTTGACTGAGGCCTTTTTTCCCCTTGTAACCCTTGTAACCCCTTGTGCCAGCTTGCACCTTCAGGACACACACACACGCACACACGCACACGCACGCACGCACGCACGCACGCACGCGCACACATGCACACGCGCGCACACATACACATACACAAACAGCGCTAAAAGAAAACCGTGATGATTTGTCTAAGGCACTACAGGTGATTTAACATGCGTGTAACCTCAGGGCGATCTACTTCATGACAGTGGATCCCATAATGCATTGATCATGTGCACCATAAAAAGAATATGGAGCTTGGACCCCTGGTGCAACAGGATCTAAGAGGCAAATGGGATACTCCTTGGGAACTACCTGCGCAACAAGGGAGGAGCATATGCATGCTGCAAAGAATCATTACTCAGGCAGAGGAGCGTTTTCACTACATCAATTAAGGAGAAGGAAATACACTTGCCCAAAAGAGCCGTAAGTGCCCTCCACCAAAAAGCGGGAGCACTGCTACCGCACTACTGCACAATTACTAGCCCTTCCTGGCAGGAAGGGCTAGTGGGGATCTGGAGGGTTACTGGAAGCACCCGGCTCCAGGACCTGCCAGTGGCTGTCAGAAATTTTCATGCTGCAAGGAATTGCGCAGATGCCATCTAATGAAATTGTCCACAACGCTTGTGAAGTTCAGAAGGACTGTAAAACAAGTTTCCTTGCAAAAATAATCTAATTTGCTTCCAGGTTTGCTAGCCTGGAAATAAGCTGGTCTTCAAAATAAAGGTAGCACCATGACATGGCAAGTATATCACCATGAAAGCAATTGGCAAAGGCCTCTTGGGATGTGTTATATGTCCACCGCTATAGGCAATAATTGGGAATGAACCATCATGATTGCCGCTAAGCCGCGTGCATTTAGAAAGGGCTACTGAGTAGCTCCAACGTTACACAGGTCAACCTCAAAAACTGCCCTATGAAAAGATGCAATAATTCCGCTACCCTTTGCAGTTCAGGAAATCCCCTAATTTTCGAAAACACCATCCTGGTAGCAGGCCTGCTGATAGCGAGAAATATCATGAAAGCCCAGCAAGATTTTCTAAGCCCTCAGGGTCAAGAATGCCTTTGTCAAAACCAGAAGGGCTGTTTTTTTGTGTCTTCATATTATAAATGAGTTAAATTTCAGCTATCTGATGCTTTACTGATTATTCATAAATTTAATCTGCAATCAACTTTGCTCAATTGCTAAGGTGACCTGAGAGACATTCATCACCCCCCCCCCTTAAAACAAGTGAAACAAGGAGAGAGAAGGTGGAAAGAGAGAAGTGACGCGGCACCGGCCATAAAGTGCCACGGACTTGGCTTCAAGAGCCTCTCTCTTTACAGGGACCGGAAGTTGTGAATTTTGGATCATAGAAGTTGACCTCGTTCGACCAAAGCCCAATCATGCAAATGACTCCCAACCCATCCACTCCCCCTCTACACCTTCCATACCATGTTGGCCACCCCTAGAGCTACCGGAGGTATACTCCTCACAGGTGGCATGCATCTACAGCACAGACGGCAAATGTAGAAGGATGCTCGCTCCAGAGCGCATTAATATCCTCCATATCGCATTTGACAGAGCCAAGCAGAGTGGGATACACGGCACGATCCAGCCTCCACCTAAAAGTTTTGCCTCTGAGCTCCTGGGCCTCTTCTCGCGCTTTATCGGAACAGCAGCAAACACCAAAGTGAAAAAAAATCAAAGGCTCCTACATGCACATCCTACCTGATCATATCCACTCAGAAGTGGGCACTGGAGATCCAGGAAAAAATGCCCTCACCCCTAGAACACAATTCCAATTACATCCACTACTGGAGTGAACACCCTCAAGACAGGATATTTGGAGCTATCCACAATCCTTTATCGTCCAAATTAGGCTTCTCGTTATGCCATCCTATCTATGACGACCATGTAATGTACCCCACCCTGAAACATGCCATTTACTCTGCAATACTACACTGATGCAACAGCAACTTTCATGTTCTTACCGAGCTGGGGAGATCCAATGAGCACCAATCCGTGCTCCAACTCCTTAATGCCTACCCTCGCCTTCATTGCACATTGGGAACCACACCCTCAACGGACTTCAATTATGCTACTCCCCCCTTCTGGGTTAGCAAAGAAATCATGCTCCCCCGTCACTCCTGGAGCTTGCAAAATATCGCTTTATCATACATGATGTTCCAGACAACGGTCTGGAATACTGCAGCAAGAATCCACCTAAATAAAAACAACCCAACTTGGCTCATTAATTCAGCCGGGGACCGTCCCTAAAGAAAGCTGGGGAAAACGACCGTCAGCAATGACCCAATCTCAATGCCAGACACACAGACATCGAGACTGGTTTCAAGAAATAGTGTAAAGACACCCTCTGATCAACAGCATATTCCCAGATGCTCACACCATAACCAAACTTAAAACCCGCGGCTCAAGGGGTCCAAACAGGAACAACAAAGCGACTCTACACATCATCCTGATTAAAATGGCTGGCACTATTCACAAGGAGTACACGATCAGACCTCTTGTCCATTTGGGCCTATCTAAACAGAAAGCAAAATCCCTAGCTTTCAAGCTGAGCTGTCATTCTATGCAGAGACTAACCACTATAACCACTATCATTAACTCCAGGCATGCTCTTTGCTTCCAGGGGGCTTCTGGTGAGGGGGGAGTCGCTGGGTGCGCAGAGGTGAATACAAAGAGAAGGAGAGTCTGGGCGTCTCGGGGCATGGCTGACAACCTGCCCGACCCTCATTAGTTCAGTCACTATCCCTCTCCTAGGCTAGCTTTTCCCTTCATGCACGCGGCCTGCGGCCTGCGTAGACTTTTCCTTTCTTCTCTTTTTCTTTTGTCCTTTTCCCAGAGGGAGGCAACTTGGCCTATGTTGCAAAGCATGCTCTTTCTCGAGTTTCTTTCCTTAATCTGATTATGCCGACCAATGCTTTTCACAAATTATTGCATTCACCAAAAAATGATGAAAATTGGAGGACCCCAGATCACTCTCCTGGTCTCAGATCACCCAAAAATGACTTATAGCTCCGCCCTGAGACTGTTTTTTTCCTCCCAAATTGTTTGTATTTGTAAGCCTTTATTAGTGTGCTAACATCCTGCATATTCCAAAAAAAGGGGAAGGTAAGGTCAAGTTTTGGCCTTTTTGGCACCCCTTGTGCTGGAAAAGAAAAGAAAAATTGCGCAAGCAGTGAAAACATTCCCCACATCAATTTAGGAAAAGAGGATACCTAGGGCCGAGGCACCATGTATCTCCTTCACCAAGAGAAACAAAAGAAAGGAATCAATGGGGATCAGGAAGGTTACTAGCAGTAGCCCGTGCCTGATCTTGGTGACGAGAGTTGAGAGGAGTCTTCTCAAGAGCGCGTCTGGTGCTAGAAAATTAAAAGGCGTACTGGACAGAATGGGCATGAAGCTTCAGAGCAAGCCTGGTGGTTCTGTGAGTGTCGAGACCAAGCCCTTTCAGGGGCTCCAAAGTGTGGGGGGTGTAAATGACCCCGCCCACACCTAACTTAGGTCTGTTTAACAGAATAGTATGGAAGGTAACTTGAGCTAAGGCCCTTGAAAGATGGCGACAAAGATCGCGGTGCTGCTGCTTTGAGGCCTCCAGCTGATTCTTGGGCCTGGTGTCTTCACAGAATGACCTCCACGAGATGGACGTGCCTCTGTTCTGGAAGGAGCTGACTAGGGTGACGGACGTTGGAAGGAGGTGGAGTGACTGTGGCTGGTGCTGAGTGCTCCCTGTTCCCCCCGCGCCCCCCTTGTGCTGGGGTTTCTCTAAGGGAAATGGCTGAAATTATGTACCTCACCAACCACTGAGTCTTTTCACTACATTCTTTTACGATTATATTTTTCTACAATGATATCTTTTACAATGACAATTTTTTACAATGATATTTTTTCGTTACAAGGACCCCAAACCACTAAAAAAAACACCCAATTTGGTGAAGTGGGTGGTCAGATATGGAGTTTTAGTGTTGAAAACTAGGGTTCACGCCGCGGCTATTAGGCATGTGCGCCGTAACTGTCAGTTCCAAAAACCCTCTGTACAAAGGAACCAAAGCTTGAAAACTGCCAGCTACGGCGCACGTATGCAGGGAGCATGCAAAAAACGCCTGTTTTAAGGCCTCAGTTGGCCACATCTGTTATATTCCTTAGATCACCATCCAAAACCAACAGCTCCTCTCGCCGCATACCGCATCTAGCCCAAACCTGGTCCGAAAAGTCAAGAACTGGAAAGAGTGGGCAGGCATACACAGATGGCAGCTGCCATTTACACCATGGAAGACAAGTAAGACGATTAGGAGTCTCCCGCCCTAAGAAGGATAGCCCCAACCACGTCCAATTGAACGGAACAGGAATCATCAGTACCATTGTAAGGGTTTGAATTAGCTACAATAGCAGCTGCCATTCTCCAGGGCCACTCTCACATTGCCACTCATAGCCTTTCTCCACTCCACAAAATCAGAAAACAAACACTGTACCCAGAGCTCCACCAACAGCATGTCCAAGGCCATATCCTTAAGATACTCATACAGCTCGTGAGCAATTCACCTACCCTATTTATTCCTACAAGCTTAAATCTTACACTGGGACTCCCAATCGGATTGCGGGCAACAAATGCGCAGATGCCATTGCCGAACACCAGGCTATACAGGGTGATGACACCCCTGCAGACAAGAAAGAAAGACTACGCTTGCCAAGTCTGGCCGCGTGCATTAAGGAAAGGTCACCTGTCCCGAAAGGCAGGGCCCCACCACACAGACCAAGAGGAAGAGGTGGCACAGAAGTCTACACCAGCGAGTTGGCCTCCACCATGGGGCCTACGACACGACTGTCAGGCAGGCCCTGTCCAGCAAGCTCAAGACCCACCCCTAAGCCATAGAGCAAGCTTTCCAACATCTAACCTTCCCCTGTGTCAACCTTGAAGGCAATCCTTACCATGATACCACCTGGCTTGCCTTTGAGGAAGCTGTCCGCTCCTGCGAAAGTATATCAGAACGCCCCAACTCACCTGCCACAAAATTAAACACTTTTCCAACCTTCATGATGCTCTGAGGACGCACATGCATTCAAAACACAGACTTGGAAAGGCTGACATCGACACAGACACTGCTCTTATTACCAAAGTTTACTTCCATCAGTACATGAGAAGGTCAGCAATGCCTTATGGATCATGCCAATGCTTCCTTTCAAAATGAAGCAAAGCGTTCTTAATTACTGCACAGGTGCCCTCTTCAATGAAAAGCATGCAATACGCTTCAAAATTACCACAAGTCTACAATGCCCCCTTTGTGGAGAGCCAGAAATTGCCCTTCACATTCTTTCAGGGTGTAAACATTCTACCATGCGCACCATTCTACGTGATGTAGCATGTACTATCTATAATGACTACACCATCACTCCTCTGGTTGAGCTGGGTCTTACCAGACATAACGCAGAAAAATTAGCCTCTCAATTAAGTTGCCATGCACTCCAATCATGAACAAAAATGATAAATACCAGGCACTCATCATACTTGCAGGGTTCTTCTGGCAGGGGCGTCACTGGGGGCGAGGCAGTTCAGAGCAGGAGGAGGAGAGACTACGCCCGCAGGCGCATGGCTGACAGCAACCCGCCTGACCCTCATTGGTTAGTCCCCATCGGTTCATAGCTTGGCTTAGGCTGGGCCTGTGAACCTCCTCAGTGAGGCCCTAGCTAGCTTGCTAGTTAGGGGACCTTTCCTTAATGCACGCAGCTGGACCTGGCTTGCGTAGTCTTTTCTACCATGCCTAACATGGTGTCCATTGGAAACTGTCCAAGTGCCATAATATTGTATAATTCTCCTCAAAGGTGATAGCAGAAGCCTTCTTGGGGCAGGCCTTGCCTCCATGGACATATGCACCGCAGATCGTCTTGCTTTACAGAATATGTAGAACCCTCCCTGAACTTTCAAACAGAACCCTCCCTAAATTTATTTTCCCTCGTCTTTTCCCTGACAAACAACTTGTTTGAAAGGCTCACTTCTGGTTGCCCTGGTGCAATATTAGCTGTTCCAATGAAAATAGCGCCAATGACCAATTCCCGTTATTCATTGAGAAGTAGAGGGGGGCGCGGGAGGAACAGGGAGCACTCAGCGCCAGCCGCAGACACTCCACCTACTTCCAAGGTTCGTCACCCTAGTCAGATCTCTCCGGAACAGAGGCACGTCCATCTCTTGGAAGTCAAATACTGTAAAGACACCAGGCCCAAGAATCAGCTGGAGGCCTCCAAGCAGCAGCACCGCGATCTATGTCACCATCTTTTGAGGGCCTCAGCTCAAGTAACTCTCCATACCATTCTGTTAGGTGTGGACGGGGTCATCTACATCATGTGATCAGGGATGATCCCTCACACTTTGGAGCCTCTTAAAGATCTTGGACTTGGCATTCACACAGCCACGATGCTTGCTCTGAAGCTTCATGCCATGCATGCAGTGCTCATTCTGTCCAGTAAGCATATGAATTCACTAGCACCAGTCGCGCTCTTGAGGAGACTCCTTTCAACTCTCATCATCAAGATCAGGCACGGGCTACTGCTAGTAACCCTCCTGATCCCCATTGACTTCTTTCTTATGTGCCTCTTGATGAAGGGGATACACGGTGCCTTGGATCTAATTATCTTCTTTTCCTTAATTGATGTGGGGAGCGTTTTCACTGCCTGTGTAATTCCTCTTTCCTTTTCAATTTATCCTTTCACGTGGTGGTATTGCGATGTTCCGTGCACATAAATTTCATTTTATTTTTTGGTTTGTTGGTGCAGCCCAACAAGCCGAGCAGCCAAACTTCCTTGTCATGTCCAGCATGGCAAACAAGGAATTGGGGCAGGCATCTACTGCCAGTAGTAGTGCCCTCTCAACTTGAAGATAAGGCAACTACGTAGGCAGAGGAAACTCTCCCTACATCAATTAAGGAAAAGGAAACACATTGGCTCAGAAGAGCCGTGAGTCCCCTTGACCACGAAGTTACAAGACAGAAAATACTGATGGGGACCTGGAGGGTTACTGGAAGCACCCGGCTCCAGAGTCTGGCTGTGAGAAGTACTTGTGTTTTCAATAGCACGTCTAATGGTAGTAAGCTTGTTGGCATACATAGCAGAATGGGCATGGAATCTCAGATTCCAGGCTGCGAGCAAGTTTAATGGCACGTTGGTGGTCAAGTCCCAGTTGCATAGACTGGTTACTATCCTTAGTAAGGATATGCTCACTGTAACAGGTCCCACCAACACCCAGAAGGATGGTATGTAACGTGACAGCTTTTCCACTTATATTCTTGCATAGATCTGCATGCTGCCGCTGTGCCATCTCCAACTGTTGCCCAGGCCTACAATCTTCACAATATTTGATCTGTATCAAGTGTACGTTCAGCTGGTTTGCACCCAGTAAGTGGGGTTATCTAATGCGGGTAGTTGTGTTGGACCTGTGTGGGGTGCTGTGCCTGCTGCGTAACACATCATGATGGTGTGAAGGAGGAGGGGAAGGAAGAAGAAAGAGTCGGTTTGGCATTACAAGGAGTAATCACTGATACTGGAAGTATAACATCAGGACGACTAGATGTGAGTCTAAATCTCTTTAAAGAATTATGTAGAAAGAGGTAAGGGGGTGGCAGGACTTGATACACTGAGTACACCCTTAACCAGTTTAAGCAATTGGGACTGGACCATCAACGTGCCATTAAACTTGCTCACAAACTTCATGCCCATTTGGTCCAGTATGCCGCCAAGCTTGTTACCACTAGACCTGCTACTGAAAACAGTAATCTTCTCACAGCCAGGTTCTGGAGCCGGGTGCTTCCAGTAACCCTCCAGATCCTAATTGGGGCCCATTAGCTTTTTTTTCTATAAGTTTCCTGGTGGAGAGGACTCACGGCTCTTCTGGGCCAATGTTTCTCCTTTTCCTTAATTGATGTAGGGAGAGTTTTTTCTGCCTACGTAGTTTTCTTTTCTTTCTTTCAAAGAAAGGAAGTTCTTCCTTTCCTTCTTTCTAAGGGGGTATAATCCTGTTTGATGCATGTTTTCTTTCTTTCTTTCTTCCTTTCTTTCTAGGGGGGGGGGTATAATCCTGTTTGATGCATGTGCAGGGATTTGGAGGTTATATTCTATCATCACTTCCTATGTCTGTGTTAACCAAGCCTGTTCCCCAAGGGCTTTTACTAAGAGCTTGAAAAGAGCTTGCTGGAAGAATGATTATCAAGTCGATAATCACTCTTTCAGCAACATTGGCGATCAGTTCTCATGCTGGAGATGGTATGATTTTGGCAGCCTGAGAGCATGTGACCCCCTTATTTCGTTGCTTTGATTGGCAAAAAGAAAAAAGAAAAAGAAAAAGCTACGTAGGCAGAGAAAACTCTCCCTACCGTACCGTCAATTGATGTAAGGAGTTAAGGAAAGAGAGATACATTGGCTCAAAGAGCCATGGGTCTCCCTCACCAGAAGATGAGAGGGGAGTTAATGTTTATCAGGTGGGTTTCTGGCAGCACGATGCTCCAGGGTACCAGTGTTAAGGTGAGTGTTTTTATTTTCAATGGCACGTCTGGTAGAGGTAAGCTTGTGAGCAAATTGTACAGAATGGGCATGGAGTTTTTTTTGCGTGTTTCAGATCTCTGTGAGTCAATCCCTAATTTTTTGAATGGATCAAGGGTATGGGCAGTGTAGATAGTCCCCCCCACACCCAGGAGGATTGGTTGGATAGTAATCTCTGCACCTTGGAGTTTTTTGCACAGTTCGCTGTGTTGTTGCTGTGAGGCTTCTAGCTGGGCACCAGGCCTCGTATCTTCGCAGTATTTGATTTCTATCAGATGGATATGGCGGGCTGGAGTTGTGATGCTTTCCATACTGCACAGTACCCGGTTTGAGGGTGGAGTGGGTGGTCTGTTTGGGTTAGTTGGGTGGGGAGTGACCAAGATTGCATCAGGGCGGCTGGACTTGCGTCTGGTTTGAATAGAAATCGTGGGTTTGAAGAGATTGGAAGGTACAGCACAGGGACTTGCAGGTCATGCTGGGCCAAACGGTTTGTGTTGCCCGCATCCAACTGCACAAGATTGGCCCCATAAGAGCCTTCACTGACCAGTTTCAAAATCATCCTGCAAGCAATATTGTGACGCTCAGTTACCATGTTACTTTGATTGGAAACGTTTGACTCTTTCGTTCCACCTTCTTGCCACGTCTTCTCTGCCTATTCCTGCACTAGTGAGACACATTTTTTCTCGTTCGGTTTTATTCGCCCATTAGGCTGAGCAGCCAAACTTTCTGGCTGGAGGCTGAACTCCATTGTAAACCTTGTAAACCTTGAGAGCATGTGGGACGCGCTGTCTATTTGATGACAGCCTGAAGGAAAAGGCGTATTGGGTTAGTGGACCTTTTGAAGCAAACCACATGTTTTGGGTTGTAAAGGGTGCCTGTGCGAAAGGAAAAGGAAAAAGGAAAAGCTACGCAAGCGGCTCACACCTCATGCGTTGTATTAAGCAAGGGCCAACCCCCACCTGGGTGCCTGTGCGATATTGAAAGATGGTGCACTTCATAGATGAGGATATACAGGGCATATTTTGAAAGATCTTCAAGTTGCTAATAATCTTCTCAATATGAGGTTATAAGCTCGGATAGTAGTAGCCTGTTTTGGAGTTGGCATATCCAAGCCTTTGTTTTGTATGCATGTGAGACTTGAGAACATTTTGAAGATTGGGGAGGTAATTTTAGGATTTGGTGCAGTAAATGGCATGGAGCTTGTACGGATAAGGCATGGAGTCCTGCTGAAACTCTCCCGACCCTCTGAGTTGTTGACCTCTTCCTCTTTTTTTCTCTTGGTGAAGGGGGTTCACAATGCCTCATCCCTGGGCATCCTCTCTTCCTTAATGTTGGGACTTCCTATTACTCTCGCAGGTCCTAGGTAATGTACGTCAAGCAGTTATATGCATGATATACATAGGGGTGATGGAGGTCATGATAAATAAATCATACATCATATACGAGTGGAGGAGCTGCTGATAAACTCTTGCAAAAATGTGCAAAAGAGCCAAATAATCTTTCAGCTGTGTTTTAGAAGTAACTGGCAAGAATTAGAGCAGACGCTGACTAGCATCCTTTGCAATGTAGAAAGAAAAGGCAAGAAAAAACTACATGGGCAGAGAACTCTCCCTGCATCAATTTAGGGAAAGGGAACACATTGGCTCAAAAGAGCCATATGTCCCCTCCACCACAAAGCTACAGCCTGAGGAAAATCCTGCAATAGAATAACGAGGAATTATCAAGCAAAACACACAACATACAGCAAGCAGGAGGCTCTCGTAATCACAGCAAATTCTACAAGTTCACTCTCATTTAATCAAGTTGATACTTTGCTTGAAAACTTTTCACAGTAAGCTCGTAGCTGACATTTCTTTTTTCTTTTCTTTTCTGACATTTGTTTTAGTTGAACATGGATTATTGCGTTGTGGAGGAATTCTTATTGGAAATTGGGTTGTATTGAAGTAAAAAATAGATGCCTCTTCAGCTCACTATTTTGAAGTGCTGGTAAACACTCAACTGTAAGCTCAGATATCCTTCTCACTGCCTCAAGAGGCAACAAATCATGTGCCTACTAGGAGGTAGTACCTCCTTGCATCAACACTCTCTGCTCACATCAATTCCATCAGGCAAAACTTCATCATTCTCGCAATTCACACTTCTCGCTTAATCGCGGAACACTATGGTGTGAGCATGCAGCTTCACACCTGCACCAATGTTAGAGTGCCATGCTTTGGGTTCGACCACCACGTCACAAACGCGCCCTAGGGAGAAATGCTGGTTTATACCCTCAACATTGGCTGCGTCATCCTCTCCTCTTGCCTGTGTGTAACAGGAAAGCAACAGGTCCATTTGCTTCAAGTCCACCAATTGTGGTCTTAACAACTGCAGGAACAGTTTACAATATTGTGCCTGCCCACAGCATGGCCAGCATGTTGTGCGTGATATTTGCATTGAATCCAAGGCCGAGAGCATCCGCCCCTTGCAATGTCTGAGGATTTGTGACTCCCTCAGCAACCAAGCAACCAATAATCCTTCCCTTGCTCCACACTCTACCGCGTGCAGTGTGTAAAAAACGAAGAAGGCTTGCCAAACATATATGAAGGTGCACAAGCAAGCAATAAGGCAGATGGCTGATTAAATCAAGCGGTAAGTGCACCAGTTGACAACACATTTTTTTCATCAGAGCAAGCCCTGGTTCATCAGTGTCCATGCGACCTGCCTGCAGTGGCAGCTCAATTTTGCTTCCCTGTCCTGTGGCGTCCATGCGCACAAACTTGGTCCTGAGACTCTGTTGCTCCACGTCCCCGGTCTTGTGTTTTTTCACATCAATCTTCAGGTGGAGCTTCATGTACGGGCGGGGCCCCTGCACAACAGT
Organism: Dunaliella primolecta; assembly: GCA_914767535.2. Lineage (NCBI taxonomy): Eukaryota > Viridiplantae > Chlorophyta > Chlorophyceae > Chlamydomonadales > Dunaliellaceae > Dunaliella > Dunaliella primolecta. The sequence goes on along the minus strand of OU611753.1, from coordinate 6,332,135 downwards.
GTACACAACGGTGTGCACCGTGTAATCCAGTAGATCATAGGGACCAGGACAAAGTGTCTCCCAGAAGGAGAGAAGCTGCATTCATGGCCGCATGCCTGTGTGAAGTGCAGGTGTGCCTATTGATGTCACCCTAGCACGTCAGAACCAAATCGTTGTATATGAGGGACATCCAATCAAAGGTGCCCCAAAACTGGCAGTGAAACCCCGACCAAAATAACACTTGAGTGCCACCATCCTGCGGGAGCAAGGTTCATTGCAATGCGACGCTTCTTCTTCACCTGCTGCTCATCTGTGCTCATTGTGAGGACAGGGTGGAACTTGCTGCCCGTCACGAGCGGAGCAATAAGCCCTGTCAACATGCTGGCCACCTGTGTGTTAGGGAAATGAGAACATTGTACCAGAGGTATTCACCATTCAGCGGGCATGGAAAGGAAAGATGTTGAATGATAAGATGCACTTGAGTGCATAGAAAAAAAGAGAAATAATACATAGGCAGTTAAAAACACTCCCCACACCAATTGAGGAAAAGAGGATACTGAGTGCCGAGGCAAAGTGTATCCCCTTCACCAAGAGAAACGTAAGAAACAGGTCAATGGGGGTCAAGAGGGCTACTAGCAGTACCCCGTGCCTGATCTTGTTGATGAGAGTTGAAATAAGTCTTCTCAAAAACGCGGCTGGTGCTAGAAAGTTTATAGGCATACTGGACAAACTGAGCATGAAGCTTCAAAGCAAGCTTCGTGGCTGTATGAATGTCAAGACCAAGATCTTTAAGAGGCTCCAAAGTGTGAGGGATGTAGATGATCACGCCCACATCTTTCAAATTGGTATAGAGGTTAGCTAAGGCCCTTGAAAGATGGCGACAGACGTCGCGGTGCTGCTGCTTTGAGGCCTCCAGCTGATTCTTGGGCCTGGTGTCTTCATATTATTTGACCTCCCCAAGATGTCTGCGCCTCTGTTCTGGAAGGATCTGGCTAGGGCGACAGACTTTGGAAGCAGGTGGAGTGGCTGTGGCTGGTGCTGAGTGCTCCCTGTTCCCCCTGCGCCCCCCCTCTACTTCTCAACGGATACCGGTAATTGATCCTTGGCACTCTTTTCATTGGAAAAACTAATATCCCCTGTGATATTAGTTGTTCCAAGGCGACTAGCAGTGAGGCTTTGTTTGTCAGGGAAATCATGAGGGAAGGTATATTTAATGAGGGTTCTATTGGAGGGGAAGTAAATGAGGTCACCAGCAGGTGTGATCAAGGTCAACAGCACCACCCCTAGCGCTCAAAGATTCTCCTCATCCGAACCCTTGAACTGTGAGCACCTCAGAAGTTGCAGCATTTGCTTTCCTGCTTGGGTAACTGTGCTCCCTGATCCCTCACCTCTGCTGCTTCTGGAGGGACAAGCAGGGACACAGCCCAGGCTGGGACTCTGCCTTTCTTTTTTGGTGAGTACCTGAGAGTAATTGGGTGCGCAAAAGGTGCCAATGAAACCAGAGAAGAGGGCAAGGAGCAGCACATGCCTGCCTCGACCGAGCCAGGGTCGCACCCACCAGTTGATGTTGTCAAGCACTTGGCAGGACCGGAGGGTAAACGTGAGTGGCGATGCCTGCTGTGCCAACCGGTGCTGTGGATCAAATGGTGGTATTGCACAGGTGATGCTGTATGTGGCCACAGCCCCAAAGGACATCTGCTGCAGACCAAGCTGGCCAGCTGCACCGGCTTCCTTGAACTGAGACGCCTCTAGTTCGATCAAAGCCTTCTTTGGCTGCTGAGCTTTCTTCTGCTTCTGCGGCCTTGCTGGCCCAGACAGAGACAAGCTTGCCATCTCTGCAGCTAGAGCACCAGGTGGGGTGAGGGCGGGCTGCTGGCGGGGAGTGCTGGCTGCTCCGGGGGGGGGGGACATTTGCTGTGAACTGCTGCCAGAAAGCTCCTGCAGCAGCAAGGATGTGGCACAGGCTGTGTGCGTGTCTGTATATGTGTTTTGTATGTGTGTGTGTTTGTGCTGTTTGCTTGTTGTTGTGTGTGTGTGTGTGTGTGCGCGCGTGCGCGCGCAAAAGCACGTGAGCGCAGGGGTATGCAATGGCGATAAGTGCTACAAAGGGGAACCAGTTTCCCGAGCAGGCATAAATAGCAACGCATGCAACAACGTTGAAGTGCAGAACGAGATTGGGCTCCTCCAAAATCCTGGACCCCTTTCATGACTCATAAATCATAAGACCTAAAACTATGGTACCTGAAGGATAGACGATGTCCAGTGCAGCCTTGACTAGGCCCTGTAAATCGTTGGTCACCCTGCCTGTTGCATCTTGGAGCAGCCAAGGCAAACAAGTGGCAAGGGCCTGAGCATCGTCCAATGCCCTGCAGGTTTGATAGCAATGCGTGCAAGCGCGCATACTATTTAGCACATAGGGAATGGGCCTGAAAACCACCAGTTTTGACATGATTTGCGCGCGCACACATACACACTCACGCAGAGATTGGCATCAAACACCCAGACCTTCTACCTCGACTTCAGACTTCCAATCTCCAGCAGTATAGATCAACACCTGACAGATGTTTCATTTAGAGGAGCCCTGCTATTGATCAATCGTATGGGACAACAGACCTGTGAGCAACTGTTTGGCTAACTCCATAATGCCTTATGAGGGTGTCTTGCTTAAGGTTGTCCAAATTAAGGCGGCGCTGCAAGCCGCTCACCTGCAGTTTAAAAATAGGTAGGAAAGCTAAAAATAATTGAGACAATCCAGAACCAGACAAGGAAGGAAGCATGATGACTACGGAGTTATGAAGGCTTCAGTCTTAAATTGATGCTGCTTGCTTCAGCGGAAGCCTGGAAAGACCATGCATGCCAGCGTTCTGTTTCACACTCCGCCACACAGCACGCTACTGCAGTTTTGACTGACCTACCTTGCACAACTGGTAGGTATCTAAAGGAATGAAGGGAGGAAGTGCCACCCCTGCCGCCGCAGCCTCACGCTCCAAGATCGGAAACTGCAAGAGGTGAACGTACTCTTCAGTGGAAAGCATTTCATGATGCTTCGCAACCGCGAACAATGTGTAAATAGTGAACATGTCTGAACATGAACATGTGTAAATAGTGAACATATCTAAACACGAACATGTGTAAACCCAGCCTGTTGAGCCTGTGTAAAATACAGCCTGTCAACACCTGTAAGCACAGGAGCCCTGGAAGGAGTCCTGGCAGGACAGCCTGTCTTAACCTGCCTTCACACATCGGGCAGCCCCGGAAGGCAGCATGTGCAACTGGCTGCAAGTTAATTGCCTTGCAGACAAGGGGGGCAACAGATGCCTTGACGTCATGCAATGCTGGTGAATCAAAAGACTTTTGATTCAATGAACCAGCAGCAGCATAAGGAGCGTTCCAAAATTACTGACTCACATCAAAATTGACTCCGTTGTGTGCGATGAGTACTGGGATACAGCGGCTGCATGCAAAGCGGCAAGAGAAAAGCAGCATGAGATCTAAATTGTTCTCTTTTACCAGACAAACTTGCAAGGAAAACCATCATGGAAGAAGAGCCTAAGTTACCTGTGTTGCAGAGAAGCTTGTATCAGATCAACGCAGGCTTGCAGAACAGATTCTGTGTTGGGCTGTGCAACTGTGTCAGCATAGGAGATGTCTGCAGGGACCAAGTTGGAGAAGAAAGCCTGGAGGGAAAACAAATGAATTATGCAAGACAAGCCATTCCAGCCTAAGTGCATCTGGTCACGCACTTTTATAACACACACACGCACACGCGCGCACGCACACATACATATACAAACACGCGCACACACACTTGCGCACACATGCACACACACGCACACATGCGTGCGCACGCACGTGCGCACGCTCACACACATGCATACACAAACTCACACACACATACATACATACATACATACATACATACATACATACATACATACATACATACATACATACATACATACATACATACACACACACATACTTGAGATATAATTTCGTTTGAAAGGCGAACCCGGATTGACTAGGCTGCTGTAGGAAGTACGCCCTTGATCTGGCTGGATGTCTAAGGGCACAATTGCGAGCTCAATAATTCTCTTCCTGCTCTCGCAAGTGGTCTCCAAATCCACGGCAAACAGCTTGAATTGCTGCCCTGCTATGTCTGCCTCGGGGGCATTGCTGTTGCTCTGTATTTCTGCTCCTGTCTGGCATGCAGCCGTCATGCTGCTTGTTGTTGGTGTTTCCCTTGCCTGTTGAATCCACATGCCTCGGGGAGATCCGCATGCCTGCTGCCTGCTGCTGCTGCTGCTTTTGCCTGGCATGCAACCATAACCATATTGATTCCTTATGGCCTGGTATTTTGGTATGATGCTCCGCACTCCGTTTATGCACTTTGAGAACGGTGACATTCTGGCCAAGTGCATCAAACGCATTATAAAAAAATCAAATTTAAACGTATTTACTGCAAGTTGAAAAATTACCCACACCACATACCGGTAGTTTGACTGGATCATGTCAAGCAGGAACAGCATGACATGTTGCCTTTCCCTAAGCATTTCACATGCTTTTATGCTGAGATTAGATTAATAAGATATGATTATAAGAGAAGGACGGGAAAGTAAGGGGGTTGGCCTGCATTTGTTGCACTTCTCAGTTGGCCACACAGCCTACTGCTTCTTAGTATGCATTGGAACCTTCCTTGCATTCTGGTTTGCATGGACCTTGTTCCTGCGGATATGCAGACCAACATCATTGAAGGGGGCTGGGTTCGGTGCCACACTCATAATATTGGTTGCAAGCGCCCTCTTCACTTCCTTCCAGCCACCCCATCCTTATTGGATATGTGAATTGTAAGTGGCCTTGCTCCGAATAGCAAATGCGATGGATTTCATGTTGTTTGAACAGGTTCATTCAAGCAAAGCAAGCCATGCAAGCCCACGTACACACACACACACACACACACACACACACACACACACACCACTGTCACACACACAACACATGTGCATACGCACACATACACAACACGTACACACACATGCCAATGTCATTTGGCTCCACGATACTTCAATTTCTTGAAGTTCCGTCCTACCTGTAGGTCCGTCATGTTATTAGTGTGCTCCAGCCTGAAGATAATCGATTTCTTGGTTTGGCAAGATTCTAAGCCCCAGGAGCTTCCCTTCTGGAGCCTTATCCTCGATCATGCCCTGGTCTTGCGGCCTGATGCCCTTCAGCACAAGCCGGGGCACAGGCGACCAACAGGACGCTCACTTGGGAGACGGGTCATGGACTCCTTGTGGCCTCTGTCACGAGCCTTCTTTCAAATGTGTGCATGTGAGGCACTGAATGCCATTCTGATGCAACATGACAAAGGTAAGAGCACATTTTTGATAACTTTGCCCGAATATGTTTTGAACTCTCCTACGAAGATTTATGCTCTATTTGTGTAAAGAAGGTCCACCTGGTGAATTACTTGCCATTCAATGAAGAGCACTGGTACAGAAGGTGGATGTGCGAAGAGCTGCTTCCTCATGTGGGGACCTGTGTAAATCAAAGGCTTCCTCAACCCCAAAGGATTGCTCTGATAATCAACAGGTTTTGTGCAATACCTTGAGCTATTAATTATTTTTGGGTCAATTGGGGTTGTGTTCTTTATCAAGGGCTTGTTATTTTTGGTGCATCATGCCATTGCCTGATTCGCTGTTTAGCAACCAGCAACTGGGATTTTCAGACTTACATGAGTGGGACAGTCAGAGATCACTGCATCAAATTGGGAGGCATGAAACACATCAAATTGTAAAGAAAGTAGTAGCTCTTGTGAAGTCGACCCCCCTCATTCATATATGCTGCATCCTGATAAAGAGAACTATGACTTCTAATAAGAGACAACAAGAAAACGTGAAATTCAAATTACCAAACCCATGAAGCATTTGAGTATGCTTAACAATACAACTATCGCAACCAAGCATGGAGATGCCTTTCTGGAATGGTTTGCAAAGAGTTTCTTCATTTCAACTTGTTTTGGATGATGACACCCAAAAAGCATGCCAAAAAGTTGGCTACCTTCGCTCCAAATAAAGCATTTTCCTTTCTTTCCTCAAAAGGTTTTCTCGTGCAGCTCTGCCAGCTGGATGGATGCAAAATCCTTCACTTTGACCACCGCCTTCTTTTTTTGTTATTTGTAACCAGCAATCCCCAATTTGCCTGTGTGCTGTGCTGCAGCTGATGTCTTGGAGGCGCCATACTGGTACAATTGTCTGATGTCAGTCACACTGGCTTCGACATTGTATCTACATTTGTCTTATTTCTTTAACTCAATGAAATTTGTGGGCGTTCTCTTCCTGGGTGAGTGGTTTGTACAGATGCCTATCATGCTTGGATCTTGTTGTGCCAATTAGTCTTCCTATAGTGTCCACTCAGTGACCGCTATCATTTAAGCAAACATTCCTTTGTATACGGCAAAGAAACAAAGGAAGGAGCAAATATAATCCTTGAAACACCAGGGAGTCTTAAGGAAATGTTCAGAATGTGCGCAAAATAGATGCTCTGCTTCCATTTACCTTCCTTACAGATCATGAACCCGACGCGGAGTGGCCCCACCTGTTTCAATCACCATGGTTGAGCTCAAGTCCGTCCGAGTTCTGGAACTATCGTTGGTAAGATGTAAGTTTTATTTCCTTCACTCAATGGGGCACCATCAGCCTTGGTACACAAAGGAGCCTACCACCTTTTTTTTGGCACATGACAAACTCATACCATTTATCTGACCTGCAAGTTTATAACAAGCACCATGCCCACACTACTTAGCTCTCAGCTTGTGCAACTGTGCGTGCAGGCACCAAATGTTTAGGCATTGCTTTGTGAGACTCGCATTCAAGCCAACCAAGAGAGCACTGCTCTGGCTGCTGGACATCCCATCCCAACAGCCAGGAGCCTCAGCACCAGCCACTGACACAATGCTGCTTATGAATTACGATGAGGGCCAACACCACAGCAACATCCCTTGCACGCCAGGGAATGGCAGGTACAGTACTGTGCAGTGATTGCTGCCTGCTTGCCCATTAATGACACAAATTGCGTGCGCTGAGTAACGCAAATATGGTATGGGGGGGACACCTTTGCCACTCATGTTTAACTGCCTCTATGTGATGCGTATATTCGCTCATCCCTACCGCACACTTGCTTGAAATGAACCTTCAGCTGGTCACCCTCCATATTTTGAAAGTTTGTTGGAGAAACAAAGTCTGTGTTTTTTTGGATGGCACAAGTAGGCCCTTGTCACACTTGATTAGTTGATATGCCCTTCATCATAGACACTAGCTCCGACTCACTGCCAGGATGCTTTACCTCAGAATCTCATGATAGCCCATTGGCCCAGGTAGCTTAGACTCCCTGCCCGGGTATCTTGCTTTCAGGTACTCACTTCGGCCACGGAAGGAGCAGGTCGCCACACCTAGGACGCCAAGGAGCAGGTCCAAGAACAAGTGCTCCCCCAGTGTCACTGCTGCAGTGGAGGTTCAGAGCATGTCAGGCCCAGGAGGACTTTCTCCACCAGGCCAGGAGCGTGAGAAGCTGGGAAAACAAAAGCTGTATGAGCTCAAGCTGCCGCCGCAGCAGGCACAGATTAATATTGGTTCCAGGACGGACGTGGGTGCTCGGCCCAAGGCTCGCTCAGCCCTGGCATCAGCTGCACTGCAGATCCTACCCTCCTTCTCTGTGTTCCTCTTCTCAGGCCTTCTCCACGGTGGGATGATCGAACGTCTGAGGTAGCCTGCTGCTCTGGTGGTGTGTTGACAACAGGCAGCACATTTTGGTTGTCTTGTTCTGTGCTCGTCATTCATCTGCGCTTGCCTCTAAAATCACGAGCTGCCTTTCTGGTTGCATTGTATCCGTCGCTGACCTGCAGAATTTTTGCTTTTTATCTTTTTCGGTGCGCCCACTGGCCACCAGCTTGCCTTCTTCATGATCCACGCGGCGGCTTTACCTGCCCAGCGCCTCACTCAAAAAGCAAGCAAAAGACCAGGTGATGTGTGCAGGGATAACCTGAAACACTTGAATTCCTCCACTGATCTAATCCGATGCAGTGCTTGGTCCTCAGAATGCTGCTTACTCCTTCATTGCTTTTGCAAGGACTGCCATTTGCACAAAAGCATTCTTTTCGTCCACGTAGAGCATGTGCTTGAAGCAGCGTCCACACCCTATGCTCAACTTGCTTGAGTGGCCACCAATGATACTGCTCATGTGGTGCAGGTCGATCCGATCGTGATTCTACTTCGCCTTCCCACATCAGAGCTTTGAGGCGCATCGCTTGCATGCTGGCATGGAACACATTCCTTGCCAGCACCACGCCATTCTTCATGCGCCCATGGTTTTTATACAGCTACCACAAAGAGTTGCGAGTTCTTGTTCCAGGGCCTATTCACTCCTTTGTAAAGCAGTGCATGCAAAAGTAAAGCAGCAGCTTACTTTTAAGGATCCAAGGGTATCTTCTTTTCCTGCATATGCAGCTGGCATGAACGCATCTAAATTGCAGTGCTGCCGTCGTGTATTGTTGCAAAAGCCCTACTTGCAAGGAAACATGGCTTGCTGCTTCCAGTTGTGGCCAATGAAAGCGCGCATGATTGAGCACCAGCGTACTGCTGAGGCAGTATCACAAAGGAGAAAGCAAGGGTCGCTTCTTTGATTGGCCCGCTTCTGCTGCTTGACTGGACCTTAAAAAACTCAAAGTACAATAGTCCATATGTATTACAAGATTAATGTGGCCAGCCAGCCACCAATCTCTACTCGTATGGAGTCATTTGGATGTAAACATTATGCAGTTTCCTATAAGTTTTGCCATAATATTTGCATACAAGTCTGAATTTAGTCTGAATTTTCCATGCCAATCTGCACTTTTGAGTCCTTACTTATCCGGACGGTAGATTGAGGTTTGCATGCTGGGAATCACAGCTTTTTGGCAAAGAGGATGGGCGTACCCACATATTTTACGCATGAGGCTGCAGGCGCGGAGGCCATGTCATTTCACATGCCGCTTGTGCACAGGAAGCATCTATTGGTGCCTGCAAACACATAGGTATTAGTTGTAATAGTTACTTAGACTCGGGTGAAACAGTTTAATCAGCCTTTCAGGCTGTGACTCACAGTGTGAGATGCAAACAGATTGCACAGGCGTCTTCTGTCATTGCATGGACCTGGGTACTCAATCTTACGCAGCTTGCATTATAATTTAATATATTCCTCCTCTGGCCCCTTTGTGATCACTGAGCACCCAATCATCACGAGAAATCTCTCCAAATGGATGTTGTATCGCAAACGATTGCTTCATTTAGCATATTGTTGTTAGATTTTTACCACGAGATGTTGTATGGCTTTAAGAAAGTAGAGGGGTGACATGTGCCACAGAAGACCGTCTTGAGGATGCCAAGAATGAATTAAACCTCTAAAGTGGATTCCCCACATCCATTTGTCAGTGCGCTGAGGCTTGCATCTTAATAACATCTAGGGCTGCCTCGTTGCTTCAAGATTTCGCTTTCCAATATCTTAGGTGATTCATGCATGCCAAACCCAACCTTCTCAAGGGTTTACAAGGGTTTACAATGGTGGCCTACAGCCCGAGACTCTGGCTGATGGCAGCTGGTGAAACAAGCTCAACCAGTATCAAAAATTGAGACCAAGTCTGACACAAATCTAAGAAGTCTGTATGAGTCTTGGTTTAGGAAAGCATTGATTTCAGAATCAGTGATAGTATGATGGCAAGCCAAGAATGGAATAAAGTCAGCGTTTGAAGGCGGAGCAAACACACGCAAAGTCTTAAACATCTCCTCAAAAAGGTCCTTGTATCTCGTGCGTAGCTCACGCACCTCAGTACATTTGCAAAAGAAAAGCACATGTTTTTCATCCTGGACTTCCCCACACTCACACTTATCACAGATACTTGAACCCCCAAGCCATTTACCAGACTCCACTCTCAAGTGATGAGCACGCAATCTAAATCTGCTAATGTTTCTCAAAACATGCTTGTCCAAATCCTTGAACAGATACGAGGGGATACAAAAAGGAGCACCTCTGGGACCACTCTCAGAATTCCCACACCACTTATGGTACGTCACTACCTTCTTGTTAACTGCACGAGGACAAAAAACATCGGCCCCTCTCCACACTTTCTGCTGTCTGTATCGCAAATCACCAATGAACTCTTGCATGGGGATTTTCTCAGCTCTCAGCATGTTCTGTTTGAACGAATCACCATTCCGCATCCCACCAAAAGCATTAGAGACTTCAGCAGCCCAGCAAGAGGAATCAAAAGAAGCCAGACTTAAATCAGCCCTCAGCACACGACGCAAGACTTCACTATTGGAGTCAAGCATGCTATTAAAAAACTTGATGGAGGCACGGAACCAGAAGAACTGCAGAGGCTCCTGGCCACACTCTCTCAACACCGGCCAATTTGTAGTACTGTTCTTTACTCCAAGAATGCGCCTCAAGGAACACAGATGTCTTTTCTGCAATTGACTCTCAAACTCACTGCCTTCTCTCAAGTAATGAGTTCCCCACACCTGGCACGCATACATCCCAGCAGGAATGCCATACACCTTGGACAACCAGAGCATAGCATGAGGCCTGTTTTTCAGGTCATGACCCTTGGCAAACTCCGAAATCCTTCTCTGTGCAGCCATATAAGGCCGCACCGCATGCTCCTCAGCTACCTTAAAATCCATCTTTTTATCCAACAACACTCCCAAATATTTGAACCTGTCCTTCTCTGGAAGGACCACTCCATCATACGTAAAAGGATTCTGCAGAGGAGAGACAGACGTACTGTTGAAGTGCACCACCTCAGACTTAGCTGTGTTTACAGTCAACCCTTTTCTCTGAGCATACACACGGAGTCTGTCCAGCATCTTCTGCATTTCACCAGGGTCATTTGTAGTTAATCCAAGGTCATCAGCATACATCATGTGGGACACACCATTCACTCTATCACCAGTTACAGCACCCTCAATGCCCTCACTTATCTCTCTGCCCATATCATTGATGTACAGAGAGAAAAGAAGGGGGGACAAAGGACAACCTTGCTTAACACCGTTCTCGAATGTGACTTTAGGAGATCATGACAATGTGTCAGTCTACTGACAACATGGAGTGGGAGCAATGCCTGCCTATATTTGAAATGAAAATGATGCCCTTCCTGCCCCCTTCATGACATACACATTGTTAGTATGAGCTGTGTGATTGGCCAACTTTTCGCGAGTTTGCCTAACCTGCCCAATGTAGAAAGAAAAGAAGAACTACGTAGGCAGAGGAAAGTCTCCCTACATCAATTAAGGAAAAGGAGACACGTTGGCTCAGAAGAGCCGTGAACCTCCTCCACCACGAAGCTACAAAGAAGAAAAAGCTAATGGGGATCTGGAGGGTTACTGGAAGTACCCGGCTCCAGAACCTGGCTGTGAGAAGCATTACTATCTTCCATAGCACGTCTAGTGGTAACAAGCTTATGGGCATACTGAAAGAGGAAAGAAAGAAATCTACGCTGGACGTAACCAGCGTGCATTAAGGAAAGATCCCACAGTCAGCGCTGTCACTGACCATGAGTCTCACCAGTATCTAAACTAAGAAAACACTAATAGACTGGTGCGGATCCGGAGGATTGTCGGGCATCCGTCCAGGCGCACGCCTCACTATCCTGTAACCAGCCTGTCAGGCTAGCCGTCAAACGTCTTGACTGAGGTCTTTTTTCCCTTGTAACCCTTGTAACCAGCCCGTCCGGTAGCCGCCAACTCCGGTTCTGTGTTTTCAGAGTTGCTGAAACGGATGGCATGTTTGGTGCTGTCGATTTTTGTTAGGGATTTAACAGCATGGAAGTGGAATTTGGTAGCAGTTTTTTTAGCCTTTCCTTTGGTTAAGCCTAAGTTGCAGAGAGGTGCAATTGTGTAGGGATTGTATATAGTTCCAGCTACTCCAATAAGAATAGTGTGTAGAGTGACTCTGTTATTACGGTGTGAGCCTCTAGTGTTCTTGTTCGTAAGTTCTCAATGGTGTGTTTAGTCGAATGGGCATGGAGTTGTTGAGCAAGTTTATGGGCCCGTTGATGGTCCAGTCCAAGTTGTTTAAACTGGTTCAAGGTATGATCAGTATAGCAGGTCCCACCAACACCCAGAAGGATAGTGTGGAGAGTCACAACTTTAGCACTAACGAGTTTGCTGAGCTCTGTATGCTGCTGCTGTGCCGCCCCTAACTGTTGTCTAGGCCTCGTGTCTCCACAGTACTTAATTTCAATCAAGTGCACATGTCGCTGGCTTACATGAAGTTGGTGGGGCTGTCTCACGCGGTTGGCTCGTGTGGTCCTCTGTGTTGGATTGTGTCTGCTGTGTAACGCATGGTGTGAGCAAGTGGAAGAAGGAGAAGAAAAGAAAAAGAAAAGAAAAACTACGTAGGCAGAGAAGACTCTCCCTACATCAATTAAGGAAAAGGAGACACATTGGCTCCAGAGAGCTGTGAGTCCCCTCCACCACAAATTTTTAAAACAAAAAGAGTTAATGGGGGTCAGGAGGGTTACTGGAAGCACTTGGCTCCAGAACCTGGCTGTGAGAATTGTTTTTGTTCTCCATTGCACGCCTAGTGGTAACAAGTTTATGAGCATACTTAACAGAATGGGCATGCAGGCTGCGAGCAAGTTTCAAGGCACGTTGTTGGTCAAGTCCCAGTTGTTTAAGCTGGTTCAAGGTATGCTCTCTATAGCTCTCTATAGCGGAGAAGAAGGAGTGGGTTTGGCTTTATAGGGAGTAATCAGTATAGCATCAGGACGACTGGATGTGAGTCTAGATCTCTTGGGAAATTTTCTAGGAAAAAGGTAAGGGGGTATAATTCTGTTTGATGCATATGCAGGGATTTGAAGATTATGCTGCGCCAACCTATCACCACTCCCTATGTCCATGTTAACCAAACCTGCTCCCCAAGGGCTTTTGCTAAGAGCTTTGATGATCATTCTTCCAGCAACATTGTGGCGTTCGGTTTTCAAGCTGGAGATGATATGATTTTGGCAGCCTGAAAGCATGTGGAGTGCGCTGTCTAATTGGTGACAGCCTGGGAGAGGGCATAATGGGTTAGTGGACCTCTTGAAGCGAACCGCATGTTTTTGGTTCCCAATGTAGTAAAGCCTCAAATTAACTGCACAACTGAAGTTCAAAATTTCTCATAAGTGGAGAGGATATCACAGTTGAGATACAGGCACTAGGTGCTGAAAATTGCCTCAGGGCTGCTTGTGAAAAGATAAAAGGGATAGGGATAGGGTTACAAAGCTGTACCTGCCAACAAGGGCAGCTTAGCTGAAGCAAAAAGGTAACTGTCACAGTTACAATAACCAAAATCCAACTAAATTAAGTTAGGAACGTCAAGTGAAATAGAAATTTCCTAAATGCACTTACTATGCTGGTATTAACTTAGCACTCAATGATTGGCAAGACTGTGCTAGTAGCTGGACCTGCCGGAGGCATGCCTGGTTTTTTCTTCTCTGCATTTAACACAGATCCACACATATTGACCGACAGCCACAAAGTCCTACAAGTGCTGGTACCAAAAGAGTATTGTGCAGGAGAGATAAGATTAGTCGACGCCATCCATGATGCCGAGTGCATTAATGAAAGGGTCCCAAACTAGCATGTTTGTACAATCATTGAACATTAAGGGCACTGCAAAATAGGCACCTTGATACCAACCTCTACTAGAGGATTTAGTAAGTCACTTCAGGCAAAGAGAATGCAATGGAGAACACAAGTGCCGCACAACTGAGTCATCACCAGGAAGTTCAGAAAAAAGATAACTATCTGGTGGGTGGGAATCAGCACTCGTCTCTCGTAATAGCACATTTGTGCGCACAAATAATCGGAATCTTAGGGTGTACATGTGTAATTTGTCCTTAAGAGCATACATCTCAAAAACACTGTGCATCATGTCAAAAATACATTAAAAATGTAACATTGCAACATTGTTTGACCCTATGACTGGTATCTCGGCTAGCGTGCCAGTCAAAGAAGAGCATTCTACAGGCTCTGGGCAGAAGTAATTGTGAATTAATATGCTTTGATAAGTAATGAATACTATACACGTTTACGAGAGCTTTTCGCTTACCAGCTTTCCCGTAAAATTGCCTACAAATTTGTTGATTTGTTGCGCCCTTGGTAATCAAGGTACATACCTCAACGTTAACTTATAGCTTTTAATTGATGTTGGGGAAGGTGTTCAAGCTGCCCCCGAGGGGCTGCCCGGCATGCACGAGGTCAGCTCGTAATCCGAGGGTGCATGCTGCCTCTGTAGAGACAACTTCTCAAGCATCCCAAACAGTTGGAGCGTGAGTATCGTGTTGCTCAAATCCTCGATTTTGCTCAAAAGTTTGAGCCAGTGAGTTCACAAACTTGATCTTTGCCTGCACATGTGCAGTGGCAAGCAGACCCAAGTCAGCATCTTCTTTGAGACACCTTGGAAGCAGTCTGTTTTGCATGGTTCTATTTCTGGCGCCCCGTGGAAGGTCAGTAACCTCTTTCCTATCTCCGGAGATCATGCGCTTGCATGAGAGGCGTGCACACTTGCACACTTGCACACACACACACACACACACACACACACACACACACACACACACTTGCATAAATGTTCGCAAGCTTTAAAGTGCACACACGCACACGAGTCCACACGCACATGCACGCACGCACACGTGCATACACACGCACATGCGTGCACACACACACACACACACACACACACACACACACACACGCACGCACACACACACACACGCACGCACGCGCACACACACAGACACACACACAAACACACACACGCACGCATGCGCGCACGCGCGCACACACACATACATGCACACATGCACACACACATACACACACATGCATACGCTCACACACGCACGCACGCGCACGCACACACACACACACACGCACATACACATACGCACACATTCATCATGTCAATAATTGTGCGAATGCTCACAAATTTTTAACTTAAGAAAGCTTGGTGACACTTTGAGGTGGAATGTTTAAATTTTCCAGCTTGTGCACACAACTGTATTTCTTGAGGAGCAAACCAGGTACATCTCCGTTCTCTTCTGCCAGCTGCCAAGTTCACAAACAGCATTTTTGGAGAAGCAAGAGCTTAAAAAGCCTGTTGTTGGCGTTTTGCCACCATTTAACTCACCCTGCAGCGTGCAGTGCACAAGATTTGTTATCTTTCCTTTCCAGTCCAAGGCTTTTGAGTTGAGCATTTTTCTTTATAGCCAGGTCTGGTCACAGGCCTCAGTGTTTCCGCTCAGCTGCCCTTATAGGCGGGTATAGCGGTGCAACCTCACTTTAAAAAGCCTGATGCAAGTTCACTGTGTAGGAGGAATCCAGGACCAGTGAACAACACTTCTGGTGATGAAGATGATGCTAATAGAAAGTGTGCCTTGCTTGAATCCATGTTCAGGATGTTCCTTTAAACAGGGTGGGCTCAGCTCCAAACCGTTGGTCATCCTGCACACTCCCTGTACCCCAAGCATCCGCAGCTGCCGGCGCTCCCCTTCTTGAGTTTGTGCTCAGGCACGGCTTAAAGGACGAGTGGAATAAGCCAGCACAAGGTGAGCTTTGGATTTCCCCCCTTAAAACCAAGGGCCACCTGTTAATCTGGCCTGCTTTCTGTCTCTGCCTCTGCTAGAGACTACCCCCTGCTGTTGCCCCAGACTATCCGCACAGGAGATGGGGATTCTTTGCACATCCTGCCTGCAAGCCACGATTCATTTCCAATTTGCTGCCCCTGCAAACATCCATGTTCCAGGTGGTAACTACGTGATTGACGCTCCTGGCTCCTATACAATCAGAAGCAATGCAGTGCAGCACTCCACAGGTACGCATGTGAACCAATAGAAAGGAAAGATTAGAATAGGGAGAAGGAAAAGGAAACAGTTCAAAGTAGTCAGAGAGAAAGTCATTTGAGCCTAATCTCACCAAATGAGCTTACATCTCTGCAGCCACCACTAAGCCACAGAAAGAGGATGACATGCACACCTACATCCATGATATAAGTTTGGGTTGGTCATAAAGGTACCATTGACCTTCTTATTTTTGTTTTCTATACTCATGTTGTTTTCTGTTACTCGTAGTGAGTGCTGCACAAGCTCGTGCTGTGGCAGACTACAATTGTTGGTGCCTTCCACATTCTGGGTTTGCTTAATTTTGCAGGTCAAAAGAATATGAAAGTGCAAGAAGAAGCAGCCAGCTAGGATGATCGACTCCTGCGTTTGGTAGCAATATGAAAGGCACTCGTGTACAATCCTGGATACACTGATGGCTGAGACGCACACAAACTCATCCCATGATGGCCACCCTAAAACCGTTTTCTTGATTGGCTTTGAACTTGAATTAAAATGCTCTGTAAC
Source organism: Dunaliella primolecta (assembly GCA_914767535.2). Classification (NCBI taxonomy): domain Eukaryota; kingdom Viridiplantae; phylum Chlorophyta; class Chlorophyceae; order Chlamydomonadales; family Dunaliellaceae; genus Dunaliella; species Dunaliella primolecta. The sequence goes on along the minus strand of OU611753.1, from coordinate 6,315,736 downwards.
CTCTTTTGTTTGCATATGTATTGGTTGGTAAGCCTAGTCCGTGTCATGCTCTCAATGTGCTGCGTTCATTAATGGCAGGCACACCAGTAATGTTGGTCAGCGACTTGGACGGCACCATGGTCGGAGATGACGCTGCCACAGCTGCTTTCCGAAATTGGGTGAGTAGCTTCTTCATAAAGTATTTCTTGCATCCTGTATGTACTGTTCTCATTCTGGTTGAAGTATCCCGATACTTTGACGCTGAAAGGGCCTAGGGTCAAGGCAAGGGTCTGAGGGACACGGCTATGGTTTAGGATGGCAGGCAGCAGAAGCAAGACGAGCTTGCAGCTAAGCTCGATGCAATTCCAACAGTTGATAGTTACCAAAAGGTTGAGGTTTGCACTCCAGGCCATCACAAGTCAACATGTGCAGCTACCCGCTTCCATTAGCATGGTTGCAATTGTTTTGGGGTAACTACCTCTACTGCTTGCACCCAAGACGCAACACGTAAAGCCTTCCTAACTGCATCGGCATGGTTGCAATTGATTTTGGAGAGCCACCTCAGCCGCTTCCACTCACGTAACTGAAGCAATGGGGTCCTTGCCCAATCAAAATTGGCTTAAACCTTGACCGACCCTCCGGATCCAGTCCACTTGTGCACCTAACCCTCCAGGCTCAGTCCCCTTGTGCAGCTGCCTCAATGCTCCATTTTCAACCCTTTCGATTGTTTTCCCTGCCAGCACACCTTCCTTGATCTTGGCACCAGCCCTGCATGGCAGTGCACCGGCAATTTGCACCAGCCTTGTATAGCAGTGCATCAGCCCTGTTTGGCAGAAGACCTATGATTTGCTGACCTTTGAAGAGACTCAATGGGACCTTTGGTGTGATTATCAGCCCTGCATGGCAGTGCACCTACAGTTTGCTGGTGTTTGATGTTTCACATTGGGCATTCGATGTGAGCACGAGCCCTGTATTGCGACGCACCTACAATTTTCTTGCATTCCAAGGATTGCCTTTTATGGATTTCCGAGGCTGGGATGCACAATTTTCAGGGTCCTACTTGTTCCCATGGACAGCTGCGGCCAGCTCTCTGCAGCTGTTTTGTGCTTGTTCACATGCTCGGGGGACATGGGTGGTGGTGGTGGTGGTGGTGGTGCTGCTGCTGCTGGCAGTAGTGGGGATATAAATGCTGGGGTTGGGGCTGGTTGATGTACCTCCTACACGCATTTCTAGGCCCTCGCGAGGTCAGCAAACATCGGTGTTCTTTTACTTCAGTCGTTTGGTTGACTTGAGTGTGCCGAAATGGCAAAAGCAGCAATACTATTTTGGCGCATGCCCGTGATCTGCTCCTGCCTTCTGCTGCCGCATGTGTGAGCCAAAAAGAGAAAGTCGACTTTGAGTAAATGCAGCTAAATACCTGCGCGCAGCTCCATCCCAAGTGTCTGGTTATAAATTGGTGTTAAAAGAAAAAAGCTTGTAAATGTGAACGATTGTGCAAGCAGTAAGAGCACGCTTCAGCTGAGCTTTGACAAACAGGAAATGCTCCAAAATTTGCCCATTTTGGTATTTGCAATTTCAGTCCCTTCTTGTTTCAGCTTGGCCCGCATAGTTCATTTACTAACCGACAAAATGTTGGAAGTGGGGAGTCGTTCATGTCTTGCAAACAGAAATCATTGTGGACTTTGCTGATGACTGAACAATAAAAACAACGATCAGGAATAATCCTGAAGTTTGCATTTGGTCTAGAAGTCACTCCTCACAACGAATTAAAGAACTTTTTTTGTCTGTGCCTCCTTGTATGGCACCATTGGTCCTACTATGGATACAAAGCTAGTGCTCGCGTCCTTGTTTGACATGGCTAGTGCTCGTATGCCTAGTGCAGCCCTGACAGGCCCAGTGCAGGCCTGGTATTGGGCTCGTGCTCGTGTTTTTGTTTGCAGTGGGAGGAAGAAGCATTGACAGGGATGGTACTTGTGTGCTTGTTTTTGCAGTGGGAGGAAGAAGCAGTGACACGAGGATCAGGATCTGTACTGGTCTACAATACAGGCAGGTGAGCCAGCACACGTAGTACCTGTTGCAAGCAGGCGGTGCTACTCGGTACTAAGGCTGTGCCATCTATTCTTCTGCCGCCGGCTCTGAGCCACCAGTACCACAGGGCTGTCACATGATATGTCTGTGCTGCGTCAATGGTTGCACATAAACAAGGAGCGCTGCTGATTTGATGGGCTTTTATTTTCGGTGTTGCACTAAGGTCTGTGCTGGGAATGACATCGCAAGTCGTCATCCTTTCCAATTTCCTGCTCATGATGTTCGTTGCCTTTTTATTGCTATGCTTGATGCCTTTTGGTGTTGCCCTTGAAGCGCTCCTCAATACTGCATTTAATCGAGCAATCAAGCCACACACCCCGCATGGATTGAAGGATGAGTCATTGAATGCTCCTCATAGCTTTGGATCTGGATATCCGCCTCTCCCAGGCACAGTAAAATGGCCATTCAGGTGTTCATGATTCCCTACGTGTTGCTGCTCATCCCATGCAGGTCTTTGGACTCCTTCTTGGGACTAATGAAAGAAAAGGGCCACTTTTTGGCGCACCCAGATGCTCTCATCTCTGCGGTGGGCACCAAGGTAGGTTGCGTTCAAAATTTTCCCTGTATGTGATTCACTGGGACAAAGGTAATGTGCATAGAAAGCTCCTTGCATGTGGTTGGTTTTTTGGCACAAAGGTAGGGCGCAGCTGAAATTCGTATGTGGATGTTGCAAACATGCTTCCCATGTAGGTTGGCTCGCTGTGTTGCTTGACTGCTGCAGAATGTGCTACTTTCTGAATGTGTTGGTTTGAGGAGGGGAGGATCTTCAGGTTGTCTCTGCAACGCAGAGGCATGAGAACGAAGCAGAGGTGTGCCTGGCAAACATTACCTTCGCTTGCCTCCTGCCAGTCTGTACTTGAAGGTGGGAATGAAAGCTGCCCTGAGTACTTGCCATGTTTTCGAAATGGTCGGCATCAACCATGCTTGTTACAAAGTTGCTTGTAACAAGCATGGGTCAATAGCGTTTTTCATTGTGTTGTATCCTTTTTTCACATCTCTGGGTGACAGGAAAAGTACGCTCACGTACGTGTTTGAATACAGGCTATAATAGTGCAAATGCAGGCATTGTGCAATGAAAGATGAGGTTTGCCGTCCAGATGCATGCACATCTCCGTTATTGAAGCCACAACCATCACTGCAGCATGCTAGGCGGCAGTGCACATGTCTTGGCAACCTTGATTATTTGCGCACAGGTGCACTCGTTTGATGGCGAGAGCTGGAGGGAAGATGCGGCCTGGACTGCTCAACTCGACAAGGACTGGGATTTGGTGGCTGTACGTGATGCCGCCTACAAGGCGCTCACACAGGTGGGCTATGCAGCATTTTCCCACCCCCTGCTATGGATTATTCATGTGTGTGGGACAGCTCAGCCCACCAAGAGGGTGGATGGGGCTTGTGTACATAGGTGAGGGTTGTGTACGTAGGGGCTTGTGTACGTAGGTCAGGATTTTACATAGGTTGGGGTTGCCTTTAGTAAAAGTTCCGGGTCCAAAAAGTCTGGTCGAATTGCTGCAAACAGGATGTGTGTGTGTGTGTGTGTATGTGCGTGTGTGTGTTTGTGTTTGTGTGTGTGTGTGTGTGTGTGTGTGTGTGTGTGTGTGTGTGTGTGTGTGTGTGTGTGTGTCAAGACAGCGTCGTCTAGGTGAATTACAGCAGATGAGGAGAAAAGGAGAATCGCTTTGGGAGGGGAAGGCATGGCAGGAGGTGTATTCATGGTGCAGGCTGGTGCAAATTTGGGCTCTATGCTCTCATGGGGTTGATGGTGAGGTGAGGGTCTTGCAAGTCAGCTGCATCCTCTCCCAATGTTTTTGCTTTAATGGTGAGGATTGAGGAATGAGCTTTAGGACATTGGATTCTCCAGTTCACAAAAGTTCCAATTGCATGAAGGATGCTCATGCTTGGGCGCCTGGAAGCAGCCTCGCTGGTGAGGCAGCAGGATGTGAGCAACAAACCCATGGCTACTCGTGTCAACAGCTTGCTCCCAAGGCTTGTTGGAAACAACTCTCAGCTGCTTTTCTTTTCAAATCCATCCTGCTGTTGTGCTGCCCGCCCTTTGCTCATCACAGCCGCACCCATGTGCCTCTGCACCAAAATGCTTGGTCTGCAGGCTGGCAGGGACAACATGCACTTCCGCCCTAAAGAAGAGTTGAACCAACACAAGGTGCGGCTACCCTGAAATAAGTTGATTGTCGTGCTCAGCAGACACCCTTGCCCCTAGCTACCCTCATGTTCAAGCCTTCAATGAAGGCATGCAGCATTTTTGCAAAACAGGTGGCGTTCATGGCAGCGGTGGCCTGTTGCCTCTGGCTTTGGAAGGCAAGTTCAGCGCCTGATTCCTCTAGCCAAAATATTACGTCTCGCGGGAATGTATGACTTTTTCCCGCATTCAAGGCCATCACATGTGGTCCTGGCGCGCAATTGCAGGTGACGTGTGGCGTCAAAGTGGAAGTGTTGGACAGCGTGCTGGCCTCCTTAGCTGCCAGTTTTGCTGCCGCTGGCATAAAGGTGAGGTTTTGTTGCTGCTGGAGAGCAGGTGAGATAAGCATGCAGGTGAGACCTGCTGCTGCTGCTGCTGCTGCTGGTGGCATACAGGTGAGATGCAAGACTGCTGTGAAGCATCTTGGAAGCCTGTGAGCTTAGCTTGCCCATACCAATACAATGTTTTGTTCAGGTTGCTTGGTACCTCTCATTCTTAGGAACTTAGGAGAGCCTTTGGCACAATGTATTATGCAACTTCCAGGGCAGAAAGTGCTGGTAAGCGCACCATGGCACCAATAGTCAGAGAGCATTTCCACTTTTTTTTGGATTGCGTTTGTGCATTTTGGTTTGAAAGTATTTTTCTTGTGCAGCAGATGGCAGGCGAAAGTATCAGCAACAAAATACAGAGTGAGAAACTGGGTCCAAAGTGTGTGCTCATTCCTTTGTCACCAGCTTTAGCATTAGGATAGGCAGGAAGAGAGAGAGAGAGAGAGAGAGAGAGAGAGAGAGAGAGAGAGAGAGAGAGAGAGAGAGAGAGAGAGAGAGAGAGAGAGAGAGAGAGAGAGAGAGAGAGAGACAGAGACAGAGAGCATGCCCTGAGCAGTGGGGTGAAGCCTACCTCGGTGCGCTAATGGATTTCAGAGCACCCTTGACGCTGAGTTTGTGGTTGGCAAGGCTTCAACACGCCTCCCTCATTAATCTCTGCCTAGACTGAACGCCAAAAATAATTGGATGAAATCCATATTTCAATGAACTGGCCTGAAATAGGTAGCGAGGAGTGTAACTCTGTCATCACACAAGTGAGAACCCATGATGGGTTAAGATGCCAGTATATATATGTAAATAAACAGTGAATAACATGTAACTAAGTGTCACACACGGGGGAAATCCTTACTTCAGGCTCAGAACAACCTTACATTGATATTGGGGCATAGTTTGGAAGGGTCCTAGTGACGGGTGCTGTTTTTGTTTTTGGATCCCCAGATAACACAGAGCTTCGACAATCTGCAGCATCTCAATCCACAAACTTGCCTTTGTGGGTCAAAGCGATTGTGTAGGGAGTTTGTACCTTTACTCTTGAGAGCATTAACCTTAGTTCCACCTTCATGGGTGAAAGTGGTTGTGCAGGGAGTTTGTACCTAGATGCCACATTGCCATCTTTTGGCGATTCCAAACCAGGCTTTTTTTCCCGCGTAATAGTAGAATGATCGTTTTAAAATCCGGGATTTTGAAGGCTGGGGATTGTAATAAAATGGGCGATTCACCCCAAAGGGACGCATTGACCATTTTGACCCCCATTTAGACCGCTGAAGGAACCTGGACTCAGGCAGAGAGTAAATGGTAAGGAATGCAATGGGTAGAACAAAGAAACTGTGCTGTGAATACAAGTCAGTGATGTGAATACAAGTCGTCCTTGAAGCACGGTGAGAGCAACAAGTTCCAGGCTTGCTGGCTGCAGGAGTATGCTATGCACTTGTGGCTTGAGGACCTTGGCATGGATTTTGATGGTGTGTGCAAGGCAGAATGCAAGTGGTTTGGGAATGTGTTCAATTGCCACATTGACACCATGTTCATGCACAAGATGCTGGACTTCTTACATCGCCATTGCAAAACCCTTACTCCTGCTCCTGCTCCCAAAGCAAACAGCATGAGTGACAGCAGGGACAGCAGCATTAGGTACTGCGAGTGCAGCAGCGCAGACCAGCATGGAGGAAACAAGCTTCAGTGCCTGCCACAGTGGCAAGGAGAGCTGCTGAGTTTTGGGCACAGCTAGAGAGCAACTGATTTAGATGCCCTGTGGATGAAGCTGGCTGAGCTGGTCCTTGTAATGGTGCCCGGTTCAGTAGAGGATCAGCGCATGTTTTCTGCTCTGAAGTATCTTACAAGCCCGCAGCGCAGCTCCTTAAAGGAGAAGCACACCAATGTGTGTGCTTGAGGGTTTAAGAGCATGCAGTATGTCCTTTCCCTACCCTAATGCAATTGGCAGGTGGCTAGATGCAAAAAAAGAAGCTTGGACGATATGGGCTATAAGGAAATGTTGGTAAAGTGCTATGTGCTTGGTGGACTTGCTAGTTGGAGACTTGATATGCCTTGGGTGCTTGGACTTTCAAAGCATTTGGAGGTGCATGCATGCTGAAACTTTCATGCTTGGTGGACTGGTCTGCATGCGAGGCGTATGAGACAATGACAAACATTGAGTTGTGCTTACAATGAAGTAACTCAAGCGCCAAGTCAGGACACAATGCAGCATTGTAAGTAAGAATGGTACTTATCTAATCCTTGGTCGGGGGAAAAGAAATGAAACAGCACTTCTCAAAAGGGGATTTCCCTCACAGTAATGAAATCTTGGCTTTGCCAAAACGGAAAAAAAAAGGCCTGTTCCAAACCCACGTGCTCTTTCTGAGCACCTTTTTCTGCCTAGGTATACAACACAGGGGACTAATTCTCAAAAACGAGGCCTCGCTAACTATCATGTGCAGTTCAAGTATGAGTATTGTCCGGACGAAGTTCCACACTGTGACATACTTGCTTTTGTGAAATATGATTAGCCATGGGTGAATAGGGTGTCTCAAAGAGGCTCCCTGAGGCTGGAAGAGCCTAGGCCTATGTGAGTAGGGCCTGTTTGAGATTTATGGTAAGAAATTTAAGTTTTCACAGAAGGCGCCATTTTATTTGAAATTTCTCTGGCTGGTTCTTAATTGTGTTGGGCAGACAGAATTTGAGTGGAGCTTCTTTCCTTTGAGCTGGACTGGGTTGAAATGAGTCATTTGACGACCTGCCCCCCTCACTGCACTTGACCAGTTCATCAACATAAGGCGCCCCAACTCCCAAGAGCTGCTACTTGGCCTACAGTGGGGCTGGCCTGTTCCATGTTATACGCCATATATTGTACTTTCCGTGCCAAAAATGCTTATATTTACAGGATACTTATAGAAATTGGACAACCCTACCTAGAAGGCATTGTTGTGAACTCCAGTGATGCAGGGCCAGTAGGAATCAGCACCCTTGTGTGCTCTAGAGCCATATGGGCATGATGCTTGGTGCTCAGCTGGCTGCGATTTGACCACCTATAACCACTAGTTTTTAGCCCGTAAATCAAGGGCTTCTCCCTGATGTCCTAGTTAATGCTGTCAAGAATGTAAACAATCCTCAGTGTACACTAACATCCCAGACACTTTCCCAGACAACGTCCTTTCCATCCTTCCAGGATCCCTGTTTGATTAATTGAGCTTCAAAGACAAATCTCTCCTGGTGACGCTCTTTGTCACCTAGTGTGAGGCCATTCTGCCCAAAAGCCTCACCTTGCCTCGCCCAGCCTAGGCCTAGGCGAGGCTCGGCAAGTTGGCTACCCATCCTTTATCATGATGCACCTGAAAGCATACACAGGCGAGGTACTCTGAAAAGGCAACCGTGCGCTAACGCCCACTGCATCATGTACGAAAGATGTCGTGAGCCATCAAACAACGCAATCATGCTGTGTTAACCTTGCCACCTGCATGCCTCTCTGTCCCTTGGAGCACACAGGCCAATATGATCACAAGCGGGCATGGCGACTGGCGATTCCTGGATATTGTCCCAATCAGGGCTGGCAAGCTAGAGGCATTGCAATACGTGCAAGGTGTGTGCGCTTGTGCCTTTGTGCATGTACCTATTTTCATGCTTTTGAAATTATAGAATGCAGGTGTGCGCACGCACGCACACATACACATACATGCACACACACATACACACGCGCTTCACTGAACCCACATGCACTTTCCAAGTCCTTGCCTGATAGTATAATGGCTGAAGCTTTATGCTCTGGAATGTGACCAAAAATCTCGGAAACTCTGCTTTGCTCTTTACAGGACAGTACGGTTTCCCAACGCAACAGGTGGTGGCATGTGGGGATTCAGGCAAGTTTTGAAGAGTTCATACTTTCTGCTGCTGAATCCTGATTAGCCCTGGTTGGAAATCCAGCACCTGGTCATTGCAGGCATCTTGAGCCAGGGTCATGCACCACTTTCATGCTCAGGCATGAGTGAAGAGGGCCTTGGTAGGTTTTTGTTGTTAGGTCATGTGGTTTCCAGTGGATTAGCCAAATTTTGTTGTTCATGGGGAATATGCGAGGGGAGGAACTAGACGAGAAAGGCTGAAGTTCATGATGTACATGCATGCTGCATGTTGTCAATGCCACATCTGCCAAGATTTGGCAGACAAATCAAAATTTTCTGGACCCTATGCAGAACCAAGCAATTCGAAGTTGGCAATTTTTCTTACTCTTTCATGAAGCCAACAGTACAGATTTGGCTTAGAAAATGGGTAAAAGGGGGTGGGGGGGTGCAGGGGTGGGTCTAGGGGGGTCTAACACCCCTTTTTTGGCACAGGGCATAAAATTCTTCGAGCTGGCAATTTAAAGTTATCAAACAGTTTGATTAAAATTGAGTTCTCGAACAGTTCAAAGTTCTCGAACTTTCCAACCCTGGTTTCCACAGAAGCCTCCATTTAATCTCAGATTGTTCAAACAACCTTGTCATGAAGTAGCGTGCAAACTTGTACTCATCCCGCACCCCAAAAAAATAATCATTTTTGCAACCACGCATTAACCACGCACCCCAAAAATAAATTTCTACACATTTGCACATCAGCCATGCAAGGGCTTTTGCCCCACTTTGCCTCTAAGGAGTATAAGGGGCATCCGTTCAAAGCTCCTTCACGAGTCAATCAACAGGAAAACATGTATGGACCACGAATTGGTGCAATCCACTCAGTAGTCATGTTTACTTGCCCACCATCCCCGCCGCACCCCCTGCCTCCAACCATCCCCATAATGTTTCCCGCTCGTCATCACGACCCTCCCCGCTGCTCCCCTTCCCGCCGCTGCTAGTGCTGTTTTTCTCACTGCTGCTGCTGCTGCTGCTGCTGCTGCTGCTGCTGCTGCTGCTTCCGTGGCAGTGAGCTTGGCCCTTGCTTGCGCGAGCTTGCCCTGCTGATGCTGCATGCATGGTGCGGGCTGCTTTGGTGCTAGACCTTAGGAGCAGCTAGCAGAGAAGGAGTAGCTGTGGAGGGGTACCCTGTGCGGGGGCAGGAGCAGGGCTTGCTGGGGGGTGCTCCTGACCACTCATGCCTCTCTTTGTCCCAAAAACAGTTTATTTCAGTTCAAAAACAGCTTTACAACCGCGCACAACCACGCACCTTCAAAATACATATGTATTTTACGTGCTTGCAGTCACCGCGCACGGCAAAAAACGTTATTTACACGCGGTGATGTAAAGTTTGCAAGGTACCAAAGTAATGGATTTCTTGGGGACAGTCCGTCAACATGGCTGGCAGGGCAGGAGCAGCTCAGTACGAGTTCCGCTCCCCTTTTAAGTACAGACCCTTCCAATTAGTTTTAAAATCTTTTGTTTACCTTGGAATCATCAATCCGCAGCTGGCCCGTTGTATTGTGTTTGTTGCTAGTCAATGATGATGGCTGCTGCCTCCTGCTGTTGCTACTGCTGCTTCTTTGAGTTGCCCCCTTTGATGCACCTCTCCTCTCTTCAGGCTGAGCATTGCGTTGCACTGCTTGCACTGGAGCTTTCATAGAAAAAGGGCCATCGCAGAAGTCGGCAAAAGGGTCACTTTCACTGCATTGCTACCGCCAAGAATTGTTAGGTACTCCCTATAGCTCTGTGATGACATGCTTGCAGCATCAGCCATGACATTAGGGTCCCGGAAGTGCTGCAAACCCAATGTCGCCCAATGCCATGTACAGCACCCTCTCATTCTCAGTGTCGTCCAAAAGCTCTTCTATGATATTTTGTTGTCTTTAATTTTTCTGTGCACTCCTGTAGAAACTTAGGCAGCTTTTGCAATCCTCTTTTTGGGGTTGACCCTCTTTGGCGCGAAGAGTCTGACCTTTTTGATTGGGTGTGAAGATGCCAGCCGAGCCACTCAGAACTTCGCCCTCTGTGAGGTTCTGCAAGGTGGCTAACAACCCTGCTCATGCTGCTTTGAATCCATATGTCACCTCAACTATCTTTATGTTGTAATTTTAGAGTGCATTGATGTAAAACTTTGACATTTGTAATCAAATGGAAAAGTTGAGATAATTACAGAATTTATGTCATCCCGCAAAAACAACGTTTTTGATGGGTGCGGGATGACTGCGGACACCTGAAAAATACTTATTTTGAGCAAGCAGGAAAATGCATGATAATGATTTAGAATAATTTTCGAAATCATTTAGGTATGAGTTGAATTAAAAGGCCCTAAAGCACCAGAGGGGTTGGACAGCTGGGTATGGAAAGCTTCCTGAGATCTCTCAATACCGGAGGAGCAGAGGGGGGTTTTAATAGCAGCTCTCCTAAATCCTGAGAGATTGTGCAAGGGATTGTGTACTTGCAAGTCTTCACTTGCAGGAGCAGTTTGCAACTCTGATCAGGGCAAGAAGGGGCTGATTGCCCCTGCAGGAACATGTGGGGAATCCAAGAATAAATACTGAGGGGGTGCGGGATTAGAACAGGATAAAAAAAAACGTTTTTTCCAAGGGTGCGGAATTATCAAATTTCTGTTTGGTACGTTAGGTGTTACAGGAGCCCTCTGTAGCCTCACAAGCGCCATAGCAAATTTAACAATTGACGCCAGAAGCAGAGACCAGCTAGTCCATAGTATGATTCCAAATGGCCTCTTGGCCAAGGAGCATTGGATACCCTTTCCCCTTGACTTGCCACTTACACTACGCATGTGCCTGGCCCTTGCAGCTTAGGCAAATAGCACCTGCAGCAGTGGCACACCATAGGAAAGCACCTGTGCTACAACACTGGGACAAATTCAGCCCATCATGGCATGAGGCATCCGAGGATAAGCACCCCTATACTCATGATCATACAGGCAACCCAAAAAATACAAAATAATGCATTTATACTCTCATGGTACAAGTACCCTTGCAGCAAGAAAAGCAGCAGCGGCTTGTCACTCCACTTGTTTGCAATTTTTGTTTTGTTTTGAAAAGCTAAGTATGACCAAAAGCAACCATGGTGGTGTTCAAGTTGGCCAAATAGGTATAGCTGGCTGTAAGAATTATGGTTCACGCCGCGGCTGGTTAGGCATGTCAGGCCCGACTTAATCCTGCATATCTTTATTGCTGTAGTTAGAAATTAAATTTGAAGCAAATGGCATTTTTCCTGTCCAAACAAGTCCTAGTGCTGTGGTCATCCACTGTTTTCCACAACAGGAAACGACATTTTGATGCTGCAAGGAGAAAATCCCGCAGTGGTTGTTGGGAACAGTCAACCGGTGAGTGCGCTCGGTGTGTCTAATTCTTATAGTCGCCTGTCTGGAGGTAATGCTGCTTTTTCTGCTCCTTCGGCTTTTGGCATACACAAGAGTATTGTTGACCTCACTTGCCTGATACGTTCATCAAATGCTCGTATTCCATAATCACACAGCCATGTTCAACTGTGTGTCATGCACAGGATCTTGTAAAATGGTATACAGAGCAAATGAAGACTGAGGCAAACTCAACATCAGGTAACACAGAAGACATGCATTTTTTGGTAAAACAATCTGACCAGGCAAGCACCCAGTTGTTGGAAGTTTGTTGGCATGTAGAGGGGTGCAGCAGCTTTCCTAAGCTGCCCTAAGTAACCTCCTCCTTTATTGATCTGGGGGTGTTTTTACTGGCTATGTTTTTCTTTTCTTTTTGAAAGCCTCTCATTGGTTTAAATGCAAGCTGTGCTTTGTGCCAATTTTTGCTGCTCTGACTCAGTGCTGGAAACAACATGCATCGTTTTTGCTGCCTGCAATACTGTTCCTGCAGGTCCTGGAGGTCGCGCTCGGCTCTACTTTGCGCCACGGCATGAAGCCTACTCAATTTTAGAAGGCTTGCATTACTGGAACTTGAAATGACAAGGTCTTTCTAACGTTTAGTGGGCTACTTTGTGATGCAAAGGCCAGTGCAGTCGCCCAGGACGTATTTTTCTATATAAGTTTCCTTGGGTACTTGTTTAGCATTTGTTTTCTCCTGATCATCATAATGCGCTCTTGCAGTTGCACCTGCATAGGTGCCTTTTAATGGGGATGGTTTTGTTCATCACCATGTGTTATGACGAACAATTTAGTTGTACATGTTGCTTCAATCAGAGCTTTTTTTCAAGTGCTGTCAGGCACGCATAGGGCGCGACATTTCATTCAATTTCGTTTAGTTTGTGTTATATTCATACACAGAGCTGCATGGTGTCGCCCATTATCTCATGAGGGAACATGAACATAGAGCAAACCGTTTTCCCAATTCATGTACCCTTGCACGACTGCTTCCTCATCTAAAAAAAGGCTATGCAGTCCAAATATGGCCGAAAAAAAAAAAGTCTACGCAAGCCAAAGGCCACGTGCATTAAGGAAAGAACCCCTAACAAAAGTTAGAGGCCTCACCAGGAGGCCCTCCACCTAAACTAGACAAAACTAGCCTAGGAGAGAGCAAGAGACAGAACTAATGGGGATCCGGGGGATTGCTTGCCATGCCCCTGAGCGCTCGGACTCTCCTTCTCCCATCCTCTGCCGCCGCCGCGCGCCCAGCAAACCCCCTCCCAGATGTTCCCTGAAAACAAAGTGCATGTCTAGTGTTAATAATGGTGGATAATCTTTGGATGGCATAATCCCTGAGCTGGGAGGCTACTGATTCAGCTTTTTGTTTGGTCAGGCCCAGATTTATGAGAGGTGTAATTGTATAGTTGTTGTAAATCGTGCCACCAACACCAACTAAGATGATGTGCAAAGTCACTTTGTTATTCCTGTTTGGGTTTCTTAAGCTGCGTGTTTTAAGTCTGCTTATGATGTGGGAGTGTTGAGTTTGTGCACGTTCTAAGGTGATGAAGGGATTTGTGTCAGGACAAAATTTAAGTTCAACAAGGTGAATGTCCCTATCTTGTGGTGGGATCTTGAGTTACAATGAGTTACAATGGGATTTGACCTTCAGCCAGGTAGTTTGGCTGCTCGGTCTGCTTAACTGATCCAACAGCACAAAAAATATCCATGAGATCAGAAATAAAGCGATAAGTCTCGTTGGTTTGCTTCTGCAAGAAATGAATAGCATCCTCAGAGCTAGCTTGAGAATAGTAGAAAGTGCCTGAATCTTCAAAAAAAATTATATAAGACGAGGGGAAGTCAGAAAATAATTGTGCATAAGCCCTTCGAAGAGAACACACAGAAGCGCAAGAACAAAGGAACACGGCATGCTTTTCATCTTGGAGTCCTTGTTCACATTTATCACAAGTATCTTGTGGTGGGATCTTGGTAGGATCAAGGTGGGCTTGTCTGCCTGGGATGTGGCGCACAAATAGAGCATCAGGGCGGCTTTGGTGCCGTGCAGGTGAGGCAGCGCCAATTGGGAAAACCCAGTCTGGAATAGCTCGAGAGGTGTTTTCAGGGACTTGTACGCCTTGATCCAGAAGTCTGTCATGATTGCAGCCATCCATGCTATTGAGGGATGAGCCAAAACAACCTTTGCTGAGGGCTTCTATACAGAGACTAAGGGCCGCGTGGTGTCTGTTGGTGTGCATCCCACTCATTGTTGGGTTGTTCTATACAGAGACTAAGGGCCGCATGAATTGGAGGAAAACCTTCCCAAGGTGAAGCTAGGGTCACCATAACCAGCTGCGCTCCTTCTTTGGTGCATTGTGACTTTGATATCATGTCAATGAGTTATTTGCACACCTCTACGGTGTAACTTCAAAAGTTGGGTCCTACCCAAGCGCCTCTTTTCATCCCTCCTTAGTTCATACCCTGGCCTCTTCATTACATTTCCCCGTTAACAACTCCTCCATATTTTTTGCTGCAATGGAGCAGTATTACCTAGGATTACTTTATGACCGGTTAGGGATACTTAGCCGCAGTGATTGTATGAATGTGCCTATCGATCCCCAAAGGAAGTCTTTCGCTACCTGCCTGACTCCGGCAAGAGTTTGGAACTCTCCTTCAAAACTGTACAAAACAATGCTTAGTCTCTTCAATTAAATTACTGTAAAGTTTTAAAGCAGTCAGGGATCCCAGATGTAAGGAAAGGAAAGTAAGATCATGTCGCTGTATCCACCTATGAGAGCAGCTGAGCGTTATTAACTCATAAAACCTGGAGTCGAAAACCAAAAACCATAACATGTTTGTTGCCATCTGGTGTTTAAAGAAATAGCACGAAGTAGATAATGCTCAAGGGTTTTTAAGATGTCGGATCAGATAACTGCTCAAACAGCCCCAACAACTAAGTGCAAAGTAAGGTATGGCCAGATAAATATGTCCGCCAGTGGCGCCTTAAAGGGCAGCCAAGTGGGAACACCGATGCCTGTAACCAGTGGCAGTAGCAGCACAGCAGGAGCATGCAGACCTTCGCAAAAAACATTCCGAACCATACGAGTCGTATAATATTAATGGGAAGGCTGGGACAATACACACCATCCTTTTGGGTGTTGTTGGGATTTATTACAAAGAACACACCATAAATCAATTTTAAGATTGGATTTGACCACATACGAGCTAGCAAGCTTGCATGTAATCTTCATGCACATTCCGTAATGTGCGCCCACAAACTTGTTACCTCATTAGCAAGGCGCAATTGAAAACAAAGGTACTTCTGACATCCAGGTTATGGAGCCGAGTGCTCACAAACCTCTAGATCCTCTCTTGCCCTTTCTGTTCCGATGGCGTCCTGCTTTGTGGTGGTGGTGGGCTCGCGACTCTTTTAAGCCAATGTGTCTCCTTTTCCTTGATTGATGTAGGGAGGACTTTCTTTGCCTAATAGGCATATAAGTATTACGTAATTTGTCTTTTCTTTTTTTCTTTTGCAGTCGCACTTCTTGACTGAAGGCCTTATCCTTGTAAACCTTCTTTCATATGCAGTGAAAATGAAGGACAGGAAAGGGTCATAGCAATACCTGCCAAACAGGGCAGGTTAGCCAAAGCAAGAAAAGGGGCCAGTAATCAAACCAGCCCGATCTACGGCTACAACTTGAAGGAAACTCCCCTTTGAGCAGAGACACATCATGCCAGTGATTGGCTCGAAGATCTAAAACTTTCCTTCACCAAAGAGGCTGCACTGCATCTTGGCAAGGTTTCCATCTGGGTTCAGCCTCCAGCCAAAAAGTGTATTGCTCGGCCTGCTGGACACTGCCAGCCGACCAATGCTCTAAAAACAACAGCAAATGAACTCATGCCATTGAAAGACCTCAACCTGCCAGGTAGTGCACGAAAGAGCAAAGAAACTGAATGCTGCAAGTCCTCAAAGGTAGCAAACACTGCAGCTGATTCCAGGGATCAGGTGTGACTGAGGTTAGAGGAGTGGAGGTTCTGTAAAGTTTTATTCTTCCAACTTAGGAGGGTACCCTTTTCCTTACTTTGGGAGGTATCCTTTTACTTATTTCTCTCTTAAGATTGCCAACATGACTAAACACTAAACATTGTCTGCAAAATGTTTTGATGGCATGCCTAGAAGTGTCTCATTAGGGAACCTTTCCTTAGTGCGCGCGGTTTTTGGGCTGTCATCATCTTTGTCAGACATTTCAGGCCACGGATGAAGAGCGGTCAATACGGTTGACATCAACTGCGGTCGATGAGCGATTAATAATCCAGTGAACACCGCTCACCAAGCAAGGCAGGGAATTTCTGACATTTTTTGTTATTCCTTGGAAGGATTTGCTCTTGTAACCTTCCAATGAAATAGGAAAATTTTCTTGCAACAATGGCCATCAAAGAAGAAGACCCCACAAAGCTACTGAATAGAAAGAAGCAAGATGCCCTGGACCTCAGCACCAAAAGTCCCAGTAAGGGAGGTAAATGAAAAGCCAACAGGGATCAAGGAAGCAGTCAACATACTCATGTAATTTTTAAAACAAATATTTGCAGGCAAGGTCTCAATTATTAGAATAGGCATTCAAAGACTCGGACGTGGCTTGTCTCTGTGCTACTTGTGCTTCGAGCAAACATTTTCCTTCTTGCTTTACTTTTCAACATTTAATTGATCATGGCACAATGGATTAAAACCTCAAAAATACATGCTTTCAACCTTAAATTTTGAACGAGGCAACCTCTTACTGCAGGGCTGCATGCTTTCTTCTGCAGAGCATCACGCAAAGCAAGACAGGCCCAAGCAAGAATGTTGAGACAGCGGCTATGCACAAGTGAGGGCTATTCAAGACAGGATATGCATCCAAGACTTCCTGCACAAAAAGCTTGGCTTGAACAGATAAAGAGTCAGCGCGTCCTGTGAGCTTTTCCGACAGAACCAAGAAATGGTAATAGTAGCGTGCCAATCGCCACGTAAAGTGCACCCAAGACGTGTAGATCTTCTCTGCGTACGATCCTGCGTAAAAGCACAACCACACAAAGGCACGTCCATTCCAAAAAGGGACGCTCAAAAACAGGCAGTGAAATTTACATCACAAGCCTGTTCAAATCCTTGATTGCATGATTGAATGTCAAATCAAATGTTCCATGCACTAGAATTTATAAGGAAGTATTGAAACGTGCAATGTCCAAGGTCATACCATTAACTTAATTATACCTACCAGGTTACATTGTTGCCAATCCTTTCCTCAAGTTTATCTCTAAGCATCTTTTGCTAGACTTAACCGTGTTTTCTCGTGATGCCCCTGTTAAAACAAAATTGCACACCCTCAAGTGTGTTGCCCCTTACAATGGGCTTGTTGCATTCTTTATTCCAATAAGTACAACGAGGTCAATTCTTTTCTCTGCGAGAGAGTGCCTGCAGTCTCACTTGCAGTATTTTGCTTCCAGTGAATTATTCTTATGTGTGCACACGTTCCACACATGGGTGCGCTTGCATACATGCCTGCTTGTGTGTGTGTGTGTGTGTGTGTGTGTGTGTGTGTGTGTGTGTGTGTGTGTGTGTGTGTGTGTGTGTGTGTGTGTGTGTGTGTGTGTGTGTGCGTGATGCTTGCAACTGCCCTACTCATACCCAGCATCATGTAGTAGCATGAGTACAAAAAATCCTTAGCATCCCGGACCATCAGCCAAAAACGTTTTTTCTGCCGCTCCACGTCCTGTGATTCAAAAAGAAAGAAAGGAAGTGCAACATGGACATGTACAGTACTTCATGTGAGATGCTCTACCGTTTCATCAGTGCTGCACTCTTCCTGGCACGCACCCACCGTGATCTTTTCAGCAAAGCTAGGCTCATGGTAACCACGTTTTTGGGAGGAAGCTGCCCATGCAAGTGTACAAGCTGTCAGGAGCAAGAGAGTGAGAAGCAGCAGTCTGTTTGAGAGAATCATTATGCCATAGTCAGAATTTTGAACAGCGTTGTTTGGAAATCCCCGTAAATCGTTTCGGTCAACGCTGCCTGTTGCTTCATCAACGGCATTTTTAGTCAACTTCAAGATCTAGATTCAAATACAAAATTTTAGCCTCGGATTATCGCAGCGAGGTGCCGCACACCTGAAATGTACTTGTCTTTGCGAGCCCACTGATAGTATGCGTTCCCCACCATCCAAGGGCCACCAGCAGCAACTCCATACATCCCCAGGAGAGCCTCAAGCCCATGAGCTTCTTGCTTTTTACAAGAACCGAGTCGGTAAGGTTTGGACGCTTGGTTGACTGTGCTCTCTTGTGTGCTTATACACAATGACCAGTTCCTAAAATAACCTCCCTCCAGATGAATTTGAGCAAGAGAGGGAAGCGCTTCTGCGGAGTGTGGAGCGGACCGGCGTGCAGGCTGCAGGTGTATGGTGCATGGTGCAAGCATACCTCCTAAGCATCGAGTCAGGGCCTGCAGCTTACCCATTTCACAACAGCAGATTTCCATGAATCTAGTCTGCACTTCATGGCATCATGCGCAGACCTCCATAGACTTGACTGGGAGAATAGAAGACGGGCAGATGAAGTCAGAGAGCTGCAAAAGGTGAGCGTGTTTGCACACAAGTTGCCATTCAGAGACTGCAACAAGACAAATTTCCACTAAAACGTGAAAAACCCATCATTGTAAACCCATAAGCACCCACCTTTCAGTCAAGGAGCAAAGAACCATTAATTCGTGAGGATCACATGAGACTGAACAGGACCTCACGGGAAACCAAATGGGCAATTTGGGATTTGGAAAATGCTGTGGTAAGGAGCCTCTTATTTACACTTGAATAGGTATTAAGAAGGTTGCCTTTGCGACTCTATCAAAGCAGATGCACAGGACTTACTGTTTCAGTGTTCAAGAAGCACATTGTATAATAGATTTGCGCCTCCACATTAACATGATTATGTGATTGAGCACGGCAAAAGTTTTTAAATGTGTGCCAGACGTTGTGGATGTACGCAGGATGTGTTTATTCCCAATGCCCGTGCACTTGATTCAATGTGAAAGTGAGGTCAGCAAAAGGTTTCATCTAGAGTCTTAAGAGCATGTTCCCTGCACCCAATCCACCAGGCCCATCACCCGAACCCAATCCACCTTGCGCGCAATTTATCTATCCCTGAATCCGATCCCTGTACCTGATCCAACCATCCCATTTCATGTCTAATTCAACAACCCCAATCCACTTTCAACCAATCCACCCCATACCCAATCCAACAAACCCAGAAAGTCAACACTTGGCAGTCTGAGGACGTCAAACGCAAACAAATCCAAGCAGATGCAGGCACGTGGAGGGACAGGTCCCAATGATGTCCCTCCTGATGACTTTTACACAAGTGGCGGTGGCCTTTAGGCCCCTGCACCTGGGGTTCGCTCAACCATAATATCATCCTCTATATTCTCCCTCCACTTTCATCTCAGCAACGCTGAGTGTCACTCCCTCCTTGGTTTAAAGAGCTGTTGGTCTCTCACAAAAAAGTTGGTCTTGTGCACAATGCACCGCCTGGCCTTGTTGATGATTCTTCCATGCATTTAAATGCAAGTAGCAACAGGTTACTGCTTGCTTTTTAATGCTAGCCAGTGTGCAGGAATAATCAAAGCTTTCAGTTTTGTCCAGTAACTGACATGCGTGCGCGTGTGTGTGTCATATTTTCATGTTCCACTTTTGCATAATATTCACTCGACACCTACACATTCATCAGTGGAGTGCAATTCTTACATATATCCCACCAGCTGCAGGGACGCAACAATGAATGGATGGCCAGACTGATTTACTAGAAGCGTGTCAGCGTGCCTGTTGGCGTGCAGCTTCAAGCTGAAACGAATACATCATGCCTGCAAAGTGCAGGCACTTAGTGATGCGCACGCCTTTCTGTTTGAAGAGAGGCAGCGCCTGTTGACCCTTCAAGCTGAGAACGATGAGCTCCGGCTGCAGGTGAGTGCAGTGTGTTTGAGCTGCATGTGGCGTGTATTCCTTCTCAGCTAGTTCAGGCTGATCCAAAGGAAAAATTTTGCCCCTCAAAACTGACAGCTCTTGCAGGTGTGTGTGGTGAGCTCAGGTAGTGTGAGGTCGAGGTTAGTGGGAAGATGAGTGCTCTGTATCTGTTGGCCTCAGGCTTTTGCCTCTCTGCGCAAGCTTTGAAACACAAAAAAAGGTTTTGAGTGCAGGCGTGTGTCATTTAGCTACTGGGCCATTTGCCAGATCAGTCCAACGCATGAGCATCAAGAAATGCAGGATTTTGAGTACAGACATGTTGTCAACTAGGTACTGTCAATCAGGGAGTGCCGTTGATTAGCTCAGGCCTGTGCATGTAGCACAGTGACAATGCAGATACTCTTGTTTCATGTTTAGCTGCCTCCTTTGCTGAAACCAGGGCGTACCCGCCTGTGCAGGTTGTTTGCCTGCAATGCTTATCTGTTTATCTGTTCGGCTCTCCTGTATAACTTTTCGTTTGGATGAGCAGCTCTGCTTTTTTTTTCTTTTCTTCATGAAAGCACAGTGGAAATTGAGCCCAAGAAGTGTGAGCGCAGCAGAGCAGGCCAAGCATGGAGACAGTGCAGTGGTTGTGCACATGCTCAGCCGTTTCCCTGCATGCTCCCTGCGAGTGAATCCAAACCATTAAGAGCATATTACGGGCAAGCTAAATTGGAATTGCTTGGTAATTTGTGATCCTGCCAGAGCATGGACACCCATCATGTTTCACGTGCATATGAAAAAGGCACTTCCAGTGAGTACGTTGCATCTTCAGTGTGATTTAGGGGAACGTTTGGATGAATGGAGTATGGGATGTCTCTTACTCAGTATCACCAAATTGCTGATGCTGGTGCTGTCTAGGCTGTACGTGGATATCATTGAAGTTCGTCAGTCAAACCGCATGTTTCCTCATTCTTCAAGGCTGTAAACACACAAAAAAGGAACGTCTCAACAGAGCTCCTCTGTGCATCCGTGCTGCCTCCTTGCTTTTTTCATGCTTGGTCAAAGGGAAAAGCAAGCGTGCACCCAAGCTTGTCCGCCCCGGACTGCTCAGCCGGATCCCACTACTTCACATGCATACGTTGCCCATCATGGTGCTGGGGTGAAACACATGATATTTGATGTACGTATGAGATGTTACATACCACATGCTGTACTGAGAATGCACACAGGAGATTGAAGACCGCAAGCGTATCCAGCAGCTCATTTCCAGGGACCCTGGCAGCCTGCCTCACCAGCCTGCCGGCCTGCACAGCTACAGCACAGACGCCCTGCTCCTCAAAGTGGAGTCATTGCAAGCGCAGCTGAATGAGCAGGTTTGGGCAGCTGTTTCTCAAAGTGGAGGCACTGCAATGGCAGCTAAATATGCAGGTGCACGCAGCTCCTCTCAAAACAGAGCCATTGCAAGTACTTTGGCAGGAGCAGGTGCAGGCTGCTGTTTCTATTTTGGAACCACTGCAAGAGCGGTTGAAGGAGCATGTGCGGGCTGCTGTTTCTGAAAGTGGATTCACTGCAAGCGCGGCTTAATGAGCAGGTGCAGGTAGCTGTTTCTCAAAGGGGTGTCACAGCTTTTGCCGGAGAGGCATGTTTTATGCTGGGGCAATTTAGTAAACAAAACTGCCGGGCCGTGCGACAGGAGGTGTCTTAAAGTCTCTGCCTATATGCATTTTCACCAGCTAAGCTTTAGGTGGCTCTCTATCTGCCTCATCGTGTTTTCAATTGCAAAAAGGTGCGTCCTAGGAATGCTCTTCCAAAATTCACAATAGCCTGACATGCCAAGCTTCTTTGGGAGCACAAGGCTGTTTGAGGGATATGACTGTACAAGGGAGGCCTACCTAGAGAGGAGGAGTGGGTGCAAGCAAATGTGTGCACTGTATGGCAGCTGCATCTAGCAGGCATGTAAGCAGCATTGAGGTGAAGCTTCTTTTATCGTGCAGCAGCTGCATCAAGAAGGCATATGTGAGCGGTAAAGAGATGAAGCCGTAGTTGTGCTGTTGTGCTGGTCACCACCAGCCAGCCAGCTCTCCATGCAATGCCATCAGAGCAGCGCCAGCAGCCATGCGATGCCATCAGAGCAGCTCCAGGAGCCTGTGCCATGGCTGTCCTCTTCATGCCATGCCCTCAAGGCAAGCAGACCATCGGTGCTACTCACACACGTCAACCTGCCTGCACCTGCAGAGGCAACTGGCGGGCGAGCGCATTGCTGCTCTCCTTGAAGACCGGCGCATCCGGGAGTATGAGGAGGCAGCGCATCGCGCTTACATGGATCAGCAGGTGATCATAGTAAAGATCATCATACAAATATTTGGGCCATATGACTCAGCTGCCAGGACGTGCTCAGGAGTATCCTGCGCAAATAGCCCTCATTCTGGGGCAACTGGCGGGCTTGCTTCGCTGTCTGTGCGAGCCAAGTAAAGAGGACTGTTCCATGAATCTCGCGTCTGCCGGTTGAGGATTGCTTTGGAACGTGTCAATGGTGTCTGACCAAGTAGACGCTCAGCTGTCTCATCTTATGAAACAAGTCTGATCTTTCTGGTCTGGCTCTGGTCTCACACTTGCCATGAATGCTAGGTCATTGATGGCTCCCCCTCCGTTTTTTTTGTCAGTGTGGTATTCAGAAGTATTGTTCAGTGCCTCAAAACCACCGTTCTTGCGCAAACATGAGCGTCAGCTCTAACACGAGGTGGTATGCAGGGAGGCCTGGCTGACGGGCATGGAGGAGCAGGTCAGGGAGGCTGCAAAGGACTATATTTTGGTTTGAACTGGATCTGGTCTCAAGTGCCATGTCTTGCCATCAATGCTAGGTGGAAGGCAAGGAGGTCCGGCTGAAGGGCGTGGAGGAGCAGCTGAGGCAGACTACAAAGGACTACATTTTGGGTTAGTTCGGATTAGGGCGGACTGCAAAGGCCTGCAGTGCAAATCAGCAGAGCTCAGGCAGAGTGTGAAGGACATATTTTGAGGGAGGGCTGTCAATCAGGCTCTGTGCTTGTGCCTTAGCTAGCAGAAAGCACACAAGCACATGCATTCCCAGGGCGGGGGACAATACGTGTCAGAAAGGCTGGCGGTCAGGCGTCTTGACTGATAAATTCTTTTGTACCTGTAGTCAGGGCAATGCAAGTCAGAAAGCAATCCTGGAGAGCAGGTTCTGTTGTGCAGTGTTTGTACGGGTGTGGGTGCATGAATGTGTCATTTGTTTGTATGGATGTGCATGTGCAAAGAGAAATGTGTGCGTGTGTGTGTTTGTGCGTGCATGTGTGTGTGTGTGTGTGTGTGTGTGTGAAGGAAGGAAGGTGTGCAGTGCCTGCAGCGTTTGCAGTGGGCAGAGCGTCATTTTGTGCGAGCAGTGCTGTGAGTGCATCCAGTACAGCATAAAGCAACCTGCTTTGCAGTCCCTACACATATTCTTCACTGCAGCATTGTGCACAGCACCCTGTGGGCATGCCTAGGGGAGAGTACCAGCATGTCAGAGCAGGTTGTTGTTTGCAAGCTCGCCCCTTGTGCAACACAGGTGAGTCTGCAAATGTGCAGCATCCACAAAGGCAGGCTGTCGTATTATGAGATGAACCATCGGTCATGATGCACTTCATAGCATGATCGCATTACAGTGATTTTCTGGCCTCCTTGCATTCCCTGCATGTTATGAGATGGACCATAGGTAGGGGTGGGGTAAAGAAGTTGTTATGCACGCGTCAATTAAAGCTCACCAGAGTCTCTCTGGGGCCTATTTGACCCTCTTGCTACCAATGTTCAGCCCTGTATACCCTGCCATAACCATACAACATGCCCCTCTTGGTGGCAGACAGTACTTCGAATGCTTATCAGCGTCCATGCTCCCTGGACGGTGGCGCCTTTCATGCCAGACAGTACTTGAAGTGCTTATCTGCTTCCATGCTCCTTGGACCATGGCTGCCTTTGATGACCAAAAGCACTTCTGAAATACGCATCTGCTTCCATGCTCCCTGGACTGCGGTGCTCTTGATGACAGAAAGTACTCGAGGCACGTGTCTGCTTCCGCGCTTACTGCTCAGCATTGGAGCCACAACCACTTTTTGATACATCCCATAAGTATGCACTGCCATTTGCCACGCTACCTGCAGCTCGCCGTGAGAAGCAAGTTGCTGAGGAGAAGGCTGCAGCCGCAGACACGGCTCTCCAGGAGGAGAGGCAGCAGGCTGCACAAGATCTCGCATCAGTAAGCCTTCAGTGTTGTGTGTGTGTAGTGTGCCTGCAGTATGTGCAGCAGGCTGCACAAGACCTTGCAGCAATATGTCTGTGCGGGCTGTCTAGCAGGATGGTTTCTTTGCAGTGCCCCGTTTGCTGAAAGCAACCTGCAACAACACTTTTCATGGCTTATACTATAAGCCATAAGGTATCGGTGTGCTTTGGGTCCTCAGCAGCCTCAAGAAAAGCAACGAGGTCCAAGGAAAAAGCTAGTGCAGGCCAGAGTTTAGAGCTGTGCATCCTTGTATTGGCATCTGTTCTTCTATGGTCTGTGGTCATGAACGTGTGCTTTTTCCTAGACCTTATGCACACAGCTTGCTAGAAGTGGCGCCAGGCATTTGTGTGTCCAGGAGGTCACAAGCAGCCCAAAAATTCTGGCTGAAGGCTGAGTCCCAATTTGAACTTTGGAGCCTTCATCTTCCGCACACAGCCTGCTAGCAATGTTACCAGGTGCAGTGACACCAGGCGTAGATACACACCTCGCTAGCAATGATACCAGGTGTAGCGATACAAGACGCTGTGATACCAGGCAATTGTGTGTGAGCATGTGTGTCTTCATTCCATGACTGTAGGCCAAGCGCAAAGCTGAGAAGGAGCTCCGTGAGGCAAAGCAGCATGCAGAGGCAAAGGTGGAGGACGTGGCGGCAAACCTGAGAAAGCAGGTGATGGTGCATTGAAGGAATGGGTGGAATGGATGGTGCAATGAAGGAATGGATGGTGCAACGAAGGGAGACGTGTGGGTGCAGTGCATCCAGCATCTGGCATTATTCTCAAGATGCAGGCGTCATTTGCAGCAACCTGGGAGATGCAAACTGCGACTTTCATGGAGGGAGGCAGCCTGAAGGAATGCTTTGGGGCAGGGCAGTGTCAGAGGCAGGATCACCTGTTAACAAGAGTAAAAAGCGCTGTGGCAGTCTTTACAAGCCAAGCAGGATGCTTGATCTGGCCGTTGCTGATGGAATTACAAGAGGCTGGTGGAATTGCAAGGGGGGGGGGGCTGATCTACAGAGAATAGATACCTGTGTCTTAGGGGGACAGCCAATCAGGAAAGGCTTGCCATGCCTGAGCAGATTCCATCATCTGGGGATGGGGCAGCAGGGTGCGCACAGCAGGAGCGTCAAAATCCACTCCAAGGGCTTTCAGTTGGCTCCCAGGAGATGCGTTGAACCGACTTCTTGGAAGCGCAGGAGGGGCTTCAGTGGACTTGACTGCCTAAGGATGCTGCGCAAACAAGCTGAAAGGAACTAGGTACCATGGATAAACCCAAGAGCCGAGCTAGGAGTTGCAACGTTCAAAGCTTGTTCCGCTCCTGTGCCAACAAAATGAATGAATTGTCGATGAAACCGACGAAATGATCAATTTTTTAATGAATAAATTGTGTGTTAAGTGCAAGCAGCATATGTCGCACAACACATGCTTTTGTGCAGATTTTTGAAACACAACGTGCATGCACCTTCCCAGAAAAGGCGCGTCCTGCAAGTGCAAATGTGCCTGCTTTGTGCTTAAAGGCATGCAGCTGGGTCCAAGAGTACGTGCTGTTGAAGTTGCAAAGGGCCACTCTTCTGTCACCATGGCAGGACATGGCTGCAGCAAAAAAGAGGCTTGGACTCTTTTGCCGCTTTTTCTACCCCATGCACTGCAGAAAGCTCTGTCAGACATCACAACAATGAGCACCACTAAATTAATCTGCTCGCCTGTGGTCCATTTCTGATGTTTGTTTTTCTGGCAATTTGGTTCGGGTCACCGATGCAGGATGTGCATGCCCTCTTGTACGGCTTCTGCCTGGACCTGTAGCCACGCCTCTGCTGCAGCTGTTTCCATGCTGCTACTTGCTGCTGCTGTCATGCTTCTGCTGCTGCTTCAATGCTTGCGCTTGCAGCTGTTTGCATGCCCTCCTGTGGCTGAGCCTGCTTGCAGCTGTTTGCGTGCCCTCATGTGGCTGATCCTGCTTGTAGCTGTGCTCATACTCCTGACCGCGTCTTGGCTGTCTGAGCCCGCAGCTGCTTCACAGATGTACACATATTGACCGGCAGCCACAAAATTTGACTTTGGTGTGCTGTACCAAGCTGTAGGCCTGGTACTGGTACTGTCCATACCCACCAGGCTGCTTGTGCTCACAGCTGAAAAAGTCAGCTTTCAGTGCAAGCCAAGGTTCAAGGATGCTTCTGCTTGCAGGTGTGTCCATGCCCTCCTGGCTGCTTTGTGCTCACAGCTGAAAAAGTCAGCTTTCAGTGCAAGCCAAGGCTCAAGGATGCTTCTGCTTGCAGGTGTGTCCATGCCCTCCTGGCTGCTTTGTGCTTGCAGCTGAAAAAGTCAGCTTTCAGTGCAAGCCAAGGCTCAGGGATGCTTCTGCTTGCAGGTGTGTCCATGCCCTCCTGGCTGCTTTGTGCTTGCAGCTGAAAAAGTCAGCTTTCAGTGCAAGCCAAGGCTCAAGGATGCTTCTGCTTGCAGGTGTGTCCATGCCCTCCTGGCTGCTTTGTGCTTGCAGCTGAAAAAGTCAGCTTTCAGTGCAAGCCAAGGCTCAAGGATGCTTCTGCTTGCAGGTGTGTCCATGCCCCCCTGGCTGCTTTGTGCTTGCAGCTGAAAGCCAAGGTCGAGGAGGTCATCAACCTGACATCTGTGCATGGGGCACTCAAGGCCCAATACGAGAAGCGCATAGCTGAGCTGGAGGACAAGTGCGCTCGCGCAGTGCAAGCCAACAAGCAGCTAGAGCTCCGCAGGTGTGTGGATCCAATTTGGCAGACTCTTCATACCTTGCTTCTTGGAAGACTTGGAGAAGCATTGGCTAATCACGATATTTTTCTGCCCTTCTTGCAGAGCAGCCTGCCATTAATTTTCTAAAAATCGTAGGCTGCATAATTGGAGCCAGATTAGACAGATGTCCACTCCCCAAAAGCCTGCAGCCTGCACACCTGAAGGCAGGGTAGGCTACAATGCCAGTCCAAAAAGCAGGCTGAGCGTGTAATTGACTGTACGTCTGGGGTATGGGCTGCAATTGCTGCACCTGATTGTTGAGAGCAGGTCTCTTGTCAGCACCTGAGCCTTTGAGGCAACGCCTCGCCTTTTCCTTAATTGATGTAGAATAAGTTTTCTCTGCCTTCATAGTTCTCCTGCTCTTTTCTCTTTTTTAAAGCACCAGAGTAGGCCCATTTTTCCGTGGATTGTACTCAAATTGAGGCTGAATCCAGAGCATGCTGGTTACCTACAGGCATTTGATCCACTTTGAAAACTTGCATTGTGCAACCTCCCCGAAGGTACCAAGACATGGAGGGCTTCACGGCTGACGTCACGCACCTCCGCAAAACTTTGACTTCGGTGGACCGCAAGCTGCATGAGATGAGGCTCATAGAGAGGTATGATCCTCTAACGCATTTGAAAGTGTATGCTCCTCTAATGCATTTAAAATTTGCAAGAGCCTAGCGCCAACTTGCCAGCCTAACTCCTGGCCACAATCACTGAAAGGATGCCTCCAACGCTCGATGTGCCAATGTAAGAGAAAGAGGCCTCAGCTAGTCCATAGCCCCCACAAGGAGGATGCTGCTGCTCCATTCTTGTGAGATCTGGAAGCAGGGCTTGATTCTTGTGAGTAGGGATCGGCGTATAACGGTATTTGGAGATAATCATAACATTGTATACCATTATGTAACAGAGTATCGTCATGTTTTGTTACATGATCTCTGTCACAAAATCCAGAGCATCCTTTGGGCAGCAAAGGAATGTAATTATAACGTTACTTTTGTCAAGTAGCAAGTCTGCCTCAGGCAAAGCGTGCTGCCGCAACACTCCTGCACCAAGCTCATTCTAGGACTACCACGCCCATGTGCTGCCATGTACTTAAAATCCATCTGCTGTGCCTGCTGTCTATCTGTACCAATCTTTGGGTGTGTTTGCCTATACATACATATACACCAGCAGTCTCAATGCTCAAACGGTCACGCAAGCTGGTGTTCACGCGCCCCCATGCTGACCAGTTCCGCTTGGCTGCAACAGCTGGTGTGTGGGCTGAGAACAGCTTGTTGGCAGCTACTGCCAGCAAAGGAGCTTCTGGTCTGTCTTGGACAGCCAGAAGCTGCACAGGTAGTCAGGTTTGGGCCAAGGCCTCCATGGTCTGCAGCTGCGTGGGTTCTGCTGCAAAATCACGCTTTTTCAAACAATGCAGTAAATTTTGATGACCTCACTCTCTTTCCTGGGGCGCTTCCTAGGGCTGTTCCAAATGCCTGCTGCAGCCAATGCTTCTGGTTTGCACTTGTGCTGCTGAGTTGTTAGGGGTTAGTTGCCAGGGATGAAATCGGCCTAGTATTGCTTGCAGTTTAGCATAAACATGGCCCCGCACTCCGGCTTAATCATGGTGCATTCTTGTGAACTTGTTTCAATTTTCCATTTGCAGGCTTGATGATGATGATCGGCTGGACACCATTCTCAACCATCTGCGACGAACCCGACCTGACAGTGCAAAAGGCAAAAGCACAGCAGAGGATGGGGGGAGTGATGTGCTTAGTGTGAAAGAAGAACTCGTTGTTTCAATGCAAGATGTTCGTGGGAGGGTCAAGGGTTTGGAAGAAAGGTTAGCTGCTAAAAAAAAGCTTTCTCATCGGCAATAAGTTAGGCCGCATGAATAGTGAAGGCGCCCTGGTGCTCATGATGATGTGTGTATACTGTCCCTCTGGATTTGGATTTCATTGTTTGGTCCCTTTGCTTGGGATGATGCTGGATGAATGGCCTGATATGTGCTTGCCAGTCTTCTTCCTGCTTCAGGAGCTATTTATATGCTCTTTAGACTGCCGTACATTAATAAAATTATTCCACACTCCTAAAAAACATATTGGTGTTTGTGATTCTCACCTTAATCCCGCACCATCCTCAATATTATTTTTTACGTTTGCATATCCTCACAGGGATGATCATCCTCTATTGGCCCTGAAACTCGTGAGCTATGAAGTACTATACTACTATTGCCTGTACAAGTTGTTTGCAGCAATGTAGCTGCAGCAGGGCAGCAGGGTATCTACTCCTAAATGTGTAGATGTGCAAGACGCACAATCCTTACTTCTTCGGGAGCTGTTGAAGCGCATGAAGTCCAGCTGCAGCTGCACACACTGCTCCTGCGTCTGACGACCTGCACAGAGATCTCTGATGTTTGACGCCTGGCTGGCACTTTTGAGCTTTCAATTCCACTCATACTAGATAATCCTCAAGCATTTTTCTTCACGCTCGCACACTCCTGCATGCTTAAAATACTTGATCTTCTGATGTCCGCAATCATCCTGCATCCATCAAAAATGTTATTTTTGTGGATGATACTTTTTATGTACGGTACTCAGCGAAGTGGAACCATCATGGCCTTTCCTTCGTTTGCGCAGCTGAGCCTGGTGCAGTCCTTTCGAGTCATCAGAAAGGAAGAAAAGAAAAACTACGTAGGCAGAGGAAACTCTCCCCACATAAATTAAGGAAAAGGAGACACATTGGCTCAGAAGAGCCATGATTCCCCTCCACCACGAAGCTTCAAGACAGAAAATGCTAATGGGGCCCGGGCCCATTAGGTCCGGACCTGGAGGGTTCTGGAAGCACCCGGCTCCAGAACCTGGCTGTGAGAAGTATTTGTGCTTTCAATAACATGCCTAGTGGTAACAAACTTGATGGCATACCTAAAAGAATGGGCATGAAGTTTGCGAGCAAGTTTAATGGCACGTTGGTGGTCAAGTCCCAGTTGCCTGATCTGCAAGATTGTGGCGTTCAGTTTTCGTGCTGGAGATGGTATGATTTTGGCAGTCTGGAAGCACGTGGAGTTCACTGCCTAATTGATGACAGCCTGTGAGAGGGCACAGTGGGTTAGTGGACCTTTTGAAGCGAACCGCATGTTTTTGGTTATAGAGGGAAAAGTTATCCGAGTTTTTTTCAAACGGAGACCGACTTGCGTTCCTCATCCTTAGTTCGCCTTCTCCTCGGACAAGGATTTGAACCTCTTCTACCGCTTGCGCGCGCATGCACGTGTCTGTGTGTGTGTGTGTGTGTGTGTGTGTGTGTGTGTGTGTGTGTGTGTGTGTGTGTGTGTGTGTGTGTGTGTATGTGTGCGTGTGTGATCAGGCAACCTCCAACTCAATCTGAAATAGCAAATTAAAACAAATGTTAAATAACTCATGTACGAATCAAAAATATCCACCCTTCCACGAGGTCTGATATAAGTTGCAAAGCGCAAGCCTGGGCCTTTCGAGGCATAAAGTGGGAATCAGATGATTACAATATGGTTAATATTATCATTTTTAGAAAATCCAATACCGGACTCGTTTGAGAGTAGCTGTGAGAGTACGGAGAATGGTGAACACAGAATGCGCCCAATTGGGGGAATCAATTCTATTAAAGTTTTTTCATTGATTAAACAGCCGTAATGTTGTTCCGAGCGCCAGCCCCTCTGACAAGCACTTGGGGCATGGCTAAGCCCCTGTTGGCTTACCCAAGGCCCAGCAGCCTTTCCCAGAGACATCCAGCCACTCCTTCCGTGAGGGCTTTTGAGGCACGGTGAGAAGGCGCTTACACAGACATGCAACAATACAACAACAATGTCCGTTTTTCCAATAGCCATCTTCCCAACTCTCGCAAGTTCTGCAGAGATGCAAGTCCTGCACCAGAAAGAAGTGGGAGCCAAAGCAAAGAGGATTCCGGGAGAGAGTGGGCAGAGGAGAGGAAGCGCCTTCGGGCAGAGCGTGTGCAGAATGCCCTGCAGGCAGGAAGAATGGGACTGGTGAGATAGAACCTGAAAACAGGGTTTCAGGGTGTCAACCCTGATTTGGGGTTTATAAAAACTTGAGTAAATGCAGAACGTCTGGTCAAGCAAAAGCACTTTCCACGAGTGCAAATAAGATGGATTCGTTGTTGCTTCTGGTTTCCCTTCTTATGAGGGGACAAAAGTTTTATTGCCTTCACTGCCTATTGCCCGCTGATTTGTCTCCAATAAAATTGATCCTTTACTTTACAGGGTGCGCACTAAGGTAGCAGGTGCTCCAATGTAATCGTTGAAGTTTCTCAAGTTGCATGCCGAGTTTGTGCATGCTTGCAAACATTCCTGCTCAAGTTGTCTGAGTGATGTTATGGTTTGAATTTCATTGTCCCATCTCATGAATGCGAATGCAGGGTTTCTCTGCAGGTGGCTTCCTCTATGGTTAGTAAGGCTTGATTGGCTCCATTTCCAGCAAGTAGGCCTGCACTCAGTGTGAGCAGCTGGATACTGCACGAGAGTCCCTTCCTTCATCTTGATTCCTTGCCCACCCATACCCACCCCCCTCGCCTTTTTTCGCTCAGGATACCATCTTGGAGTATTATGGGAGCTAACGCGCTTGAAGGTGGGAGATCAGTGCTCTTTGCAGAGCACTACGTAAGGGCTACCTATGGTATGTAGGCAATTTTCCACTCAGAGCTCTTCAAGATCTTTGGCTGAAATTGGGTAGGGTTTTCATTACGCACTTATTTAGATTTTAGAAGCATGATCCATGCCTCCAGCGGAAGCTCTGTTCCGTTTGTCACGAGATCCTCATATTTCAATTCTGCGTGCAGATTCTCCCTCCTCCAGGCCATGCAGGCGCCCTGAAAATGGCTGGCTCATCAGCAGGCTCGCTTGCAATTGTTACGTATGCTTGCGGACTGGATGTGGAGGTCGCCACACAGGTGCGCTCGTCATACGCTGACTCTGGCAAAATGGATTCGGATTTTCTAGTTCTCCTACAACAACATTTGAAAGCACTCCAAATTGTGCTTTTCCCACTTTGAATTAAGTAGATGGCTTCATTGCATCATATGGGCGCCTGCTGCACCTTTTGCTTCCTTGCAGGCCATGTTGAGCTTTGCTGAGGACTGCCGAAGGCATGGGACACACAAAAGGATCAGTAAGTGATTGTGCAGGCAGGTACCATTTCTTTTCTTTCCTTCTTTACACGAGAATCATTCTTGCTGTTTGCATACTAATTGGTTTCTTGTCGGTTGAACTCCATTGCGGCTGCAGCCTCCTTGCTTTGGGACTTCTTACATGAGCATTTGCCAGAGGATGCGCATGAGCGCTGTGAGGGCCTCGTGCATGTGGGGCTCACCCGTGTCTTCCCTGTGTAAGTGTCTTAAGTTTTTTGAAAAGCATTCAGCTGTTATTGTGAGAGAGAATGCTGTCATGCTAGCATATGACCACTGGCAAGGAGCCATTTGAATATCCTCTTACCCAAGGTACGCCTCAGGACACAGTCGCAGACTACTGTTGGTCCTGACACTAGGTAATCGTTAGAAACGTCTATCAGGTTGAGGTCAAGGGGCATTAATCGGATTGGTATCCATGCACAGATGCCTTCATGCCAGAAAGGCATTCACTACCTTCCTTTGTCGGAATATTTTTGCTCACAAATTCGCCTAATGCAAAATAAATCCTGGTACACATTTTTGGTATTTTTGCTTACGTGGGGCAGTTGGAAACCAGAGGTCGTAGCCCAGTGGGAATCCAAGGACGACCTTGTAGCATCCCTGGTAGCGTCCTGCCATATTCCCGTCTATGGTGAGTGAGGATGTCTGCTGCTGCGTGTGTGTGTATGTGTATGTGTGTGCTTGTGCGCACGCGTGCACGTGCGTGCGTGCCTGCCTGGGAAATGTGTTTTGTGCCTCATTTTGGAGTGTACCAAGCAAAAGGGTGCTTGTTTTGGATGTTTTGCAGTCATCATAAGGGAGAATGGCAAGGAGCATGTAAGAGCCTCGGGATCCTTCAGCTCATGGTGGATGATCAGCCA
Organism: Dunaliella primolecta; assembly: GCA_914767535.2. NCBI lineage: Eukaryota > Viridiplantae > Chlorophyta > Chlorophyceae > Chlamydomonadales > Dunaliellaceae > Dunaliella > Dunaliella primolecta. The sequence goes on along the minus strand of OU611753.1, from coordinate 6,282,930 downwards.
TGGATGACTCAGATTTTGCCCCCGTCTAGCATGTCTGGGCGCCTTGGGCAGGAGCGTGAGCTAGACACAATCTAGACACAGCACCTCTGTTAGAAAAGGAGTATGGTGCTACCCTGCAAAACCTGCTGCATATTCTCTAAATGTGTATCCAACGTGAGCTGGGATACACAGGGTTGAGCATAAAATAATTAGTATCGTTGTGTTTCACTTATGAAGTGCTTCATACATTAAATTTTCCATTTTTTGCTCTTTCTCTGTCTCTCTTTCTATATCTCTTTTCCTCTCTCTCTCTTTCTCTCTCACACACACACACACACACACACACACACAATCACCAAGTCACAATCACAATCACTGTCCTATCTCTGTCAATCTTTCTGCCTGTCTGAAGCAAATGGTGACTTCATGACCAAGTTCCGAGGTAGATGGTATATGGATGGAGGCTTGACAGGTATGAATGTGTATTGGGGTTTCTGGTTTAAGTGCTACAAACGTTAAAGCTACTAACAGCTGTAAGGTTGAGTAAACCATAGGGAATTAAATGTTCAGCAATTCGAAAGGAGGATGCCATCCTTACATGCTTGGATTGGTGTCCCAGGCTCTTAGCATATACCGTAGCGTCATTAATGGTATACGATATTGATTTATTACGAGGTCCCAAAATAATTTTATTATCTAATTTACGAACATTAAGGCTTTACGAGGCCTGCCCAAAAAACTCAAATTTGACGAACTCCTGCATCTTTGCGTCTCCCTTGCACTCACTTTCTACTTACCCCTCACATTCTACTTACCCCATCCCTCCATCATTTCATCTGCCCCCAGACGATGCATGCTCCCAGATGCCCTACTCCACCCACGCTCCCAGCAGCTGTCACCATGCTGAGCAGCTCCAAATCCTTCAGCTTTGGTGCAGCTCATGTCGAAAAGGGATCCCTGCCCCTTAGGAGCACTTGGTTGCATTGTGGGGCCCCATGGATGGCTGAACGTAAACCGGGACCCTTTACGAGGTCTTAAAAAAAGGAATTTTTAAAGTCACTACAGATTGCGAGGGACCCCAATTATAATCTAATCTTTCATAAACTCCCCAGTGTCGCAACGGTAGCAATCAATGTAGAATTGCAAGTGAATGCCCATTATTGAGCAACAGCTCTGTCAGCCACGCATAATAGGGCCAACTGTCTGGTCCAGGACTCATGATGCCTGCTTTTCTCTCAAGTGAACGCTAGCTGTACGACATCTCCACCATTATTTGGCAGGATATATGCACATGTGACAACCACTGCATGGGTTTTGGATCGTACCATGGTCTAAAAAGGTGACCATAAGTCATACCTTGATAGCAGCGACAACCTTTCAAGAGACATTCAAAGCATGCCACTTCGCATGTCATAATGGTCTGTGGTTCAATATTTATTTAAATGCTGTTGTGAGTGGTGTTCCCAGCAAGGACTGGTTGCAATCCACTCCAGGAAGCAAAGTGCATGGAAGAACCAAAAGCTGGCTCCTCCTGTATGGAATGTATTCATTTTTTAGGCTAAGGGAAATATCAAAGCAAGGTCCTAACCTATGTTTCTCTCGTGGCTCATTAAATTCAGGCTTCATTCCGAAGCCCCCAGACGTGCACACCGTGAAAGTGTGCTGCTTCCCAGCCAATGCAATGCTCGAGCGGATTGCACACCCAAGCCTTGAGGTGAGGCAGGATTGCGACCTTTAACCCTTCTCTGCCATTAAATTTTTTGTGTGTGGATGCCAAAGCAGGGGTTATTTGCTTATTTCCGGCGCATGGATTGTTTCTAAGTGGACGAGCTAATCCAAGACAAGGAACCACAAATCTGGAGTAAATCTCTTAAATCTCAGTTGCAGCATTTGCTTTTTCACCTTCCAAACTTCTGCTCTCGTTCATAAAAGCTTGTGGCAGGAGGAAGCAGGCTCTTTTTAGACGCCATTTTGAAAAGATACAGGAAGTTGCGTGGTGTTCAGATTGTGCTGGCCAAGCAGCACGTATTTCTGCCCCTGAGTATGCATCCCTTGGAGGTTGAGCATGCAGCATATTAAGCATGTTTTGTTACACACTGATGGCTTGTTCACACGTGGATGTTGGGTAATCGGTGAACTTTTTTCTTTTCCTCAATGCACGCAGCTTGTATTTGGTCAGTCGAGTTCTTCCGTTTTGTCTTTTCTTGTTGCTTCCTTTCTCTGTTGTAAGCCCTCCATTTGCTGTACAGGCCAATGCTCGCGTGGCATCCTTCTTGGATGTTTCAATCAGCCCTGACGCTTTCCCAACAGAGGACTTCCAGGCGTCTCTGCCACAGTATGTACAGTGGGCCCTCGTGCCCGCTGAGGATGAGATTTTGAAGTGAGTCGCCAAAGCGAGCTCTGACTTCATTTCTCTTTTTGCTCGGTGACTGTCTTAAGTGCTCGAAGAAAAGGACGCAAGGCCCTGGTGCACACATAAAGGCATGGGCATGCTCAGCAGGGACGGGCAAGGGCATCTTGTTAAGCAAAAAGTAGTTCTTGTCGGAAGTTCATGCCACCTTGGCCTGAGGCACCTTTCTGGGCTCAGCTATGGATTTGGTAAGTTTTGCTTGGATCAATTGTATGAATTTCATGTACACAAACTCATTTAAGACCTACTTTTCTCTGCTGCTGATCATGTTCAAGTTGAAGAAGGCTGCCTTTCATAACACCCCTCTGTGCTCTGCTGTCAATGCTCCCAGGAAGCTGATCTTGAAGGGCAGGCATGATGCGCATGCATGGGCTATGACAATGGGTCTTGTACCCACTAGGGTAGAAGCTGGCAATGAGCTGCAGCCAGTACCAGGGGAGGGTGCAGTTCAGAAAGAAATAGCTGCAGCTGCTGGGAAAACTGTATTGACAGAGTTGCAGAGGGCTAAAAACTTGTGACAAGTTCTACTTGTACAAGAAGACCAAAGCAAAGGGCCTGGACTGGAAGGGCCCTTAGGAAAAGACAGGGAGAGGATGTGTTTGACCATAGCCTGGAAGGTGACAAGCGTCATGAGGCCAATAGGACTTGTAAATAGTTGTACACCACACATAAGTGTCCCATGCCCAGTCATTAGGATTGGATCATTCCAAAGGCTTCCAGAGACAGGCCAAGCATGGCTTTTGCGTTGTCATGCGCATATTAAGACGGCATGTGTAGGCACACAAGCATGAACGCTTTTGGGGTTCCACTGTTTGGTATGATCTCATTTCGCAATTTTATGTTACGTGCATGTACATGGATTTCCTTGATTCAGCTGCTTTCCGGTCTCCTGCCCGGAAGAAATCATGAGGAACTGTTCGTGCGGGCCAATGAACCTGTACTCAAAATTTTCTGTGCGATGAAAGTGATGATGCTTGAGTATTGCTGCTTGTGGCAAGGAAATGAAGAATAGGGCGTCAGTCCTGGACCAATAAGGGATGATTGTTGTGGTATGGATCTATTTTTTGCCTGCTCATAGGTTTGGGGGCTGCGCTAAGCCAGACCGTTTGCGCGGCCCACCCGAGCACACAATACCTGATTTAAAATAGCATTTGCTAATTACTTTTTCAATCTACTTGCATGAATTGTTGCCTGCACCTTGAACATGTTAGAAATGGTGTACCATTAACAGCTAGAAAACGTTTAGTGCGCTGTTTTTTTTCAATGATAGGGAAGGCAAAAAAGGCCAGTGGATTTTTTGGAGTTAATCGTGTGCAGGTGCTTTTATATAAAAAGGGTGCCTGTGCGGTGTTTTAATGGTGGTAAGGTAGGTACTCACGGTTCTGGTTAGATTAAATAATATCACACAAGGAGAGTTTCAGCCAGACTGCTCGGCTGATCAGCCTGTGACTGGTCTTCGCCAGCCAACAGCAAATCCAAAAACTCAGACCTTAAAAAGGAAAGCCTGTTGCTGTGTTGCAAGAGGAAATCAAATACAGCTTGGACGCTAAGGATAGGATAGGATAGGATAGGATATGGTTTCATAGCTGTACCTGCCCACAAGGGCAGCTTAGCTGAAGCAAAAGGTGCCTGTCACCAAACCAAACCAAACTTGTGTAAATGTCAACTGCAAGCCTTGAGCTGAGTTCAGCTTGGACGCTAAATTGTTGCCACAAAAAGTGTTGCGTTATATTATTGTTATTGCTAGATTTCTGCAGAATTCTGGATCGGGTGGTTTGGTCAGTTGGATGAGATATTTATCTAGCCCTGAGCACTGGCATAGCCGGTTATTAAGAATGTTCGCTTATCCCTAATTGATATTGGACGTACCCAAAGACAAGTTTTGCACAATCAGCATGATTCTATGATGCAGGAGAAACATTAAGCAACATTTCTGCCTTTATTGTCAACAATATTGCTTGATGGGAGGATGTCTTACCAGTTTCAAACAGTAAATGTGCAGTGACGGTGATTCAGCATGACAGCTGTCACGCTATATCGTGGTTATTGCTGTGTGCAGCCAGGTCAGTGAAATGTGCATGACAGTGATGTCGCATGACAAAAGGTTGTGCAAGAGAAGAATCACCAAGTAAAGTCTGGATAAGTTATAGGTTACAGGGAAAAGAAGGCCTCCAATCAAAACGGTCGACTGCTAGCCTGCTCATAAAAAAGCAATAATTTATGTAGAAAAGGAAAAAGCTTGTTATTGCTTTGATTTAAGAAAGAAGAGATATGATAAGACTGTACATGGTGAATGCCAGGTACATAGGGAGCCACGCTATTGGGAGAGTGAGATAAAGAGAGGAGAGGATCAGAAAATCATCCTTATGATAAGGAAGCATATTCAAGCCGAAGAGAACAAACATGGGGATGAGTGTATTTGAAAAGAACGAGTTGTTCATCCTGCACATCATCTTGGGCATTACAAAGATCACGGGCAGGGGAAACAGCATCATCCCATGTGGCCTGCTCGATTTTCAAGGAACACAAAGACGGAATTGAGCCACACTGCGGACAATGCTTTTGGGTAAATCCAAGTAGAAATATTTGGGTGGTTCGCTTCAAAAGGTCCATTAACCCACTATGCCCTCTCCCAGGCTGTCATCAATTAGACAGCGCACTCCACATGCTTTCAGGCTGCCAAAATCATATCATCTCCAGCTTGAAAACCGAACGCCACAATGTTGCTGGAAGAATGATCATCAAAGCTCTTAGCAAAAGCCCTTGGGGAGCAGGTTTGGTTAACATGGACATAGGGAGTGGTGATAGGTTGGCGCAGCATAATCTTCAGATCCCTGCATATGCATCAAACAGAAGTATACCCCCTTACCTCTTTCCAAGAAAATTTTCTAAGAAATCTAGACTCTCCTCCAGCCGTCCTGATGCTATACTGATTACTCCCTATAAAGCCAAACCCACTTCTTCTCCTTCTACCTTCTGCTCACACCATCATGTGTTACGCAGCAGATACAACCCCACACTGAGGGCCACAACAGCCAACCGCGTGAGGCAACCCCACCAACTGAATGTAAACCAGCGGCATGTGCACTTGATTGAAATCAAGTACTGTGAAGACACGAGGGCTGGACAGCAGTTGGAGGCGGCACAGCGGCAGCATGCAGACCTCTGCAAACTCATTAATGCAAAAGTTGTGACTCTCCACACCATCCTTTTGGGTGTTGGTGGGACCTGCTACACTGAGCACACCCTTAACCAGTTTAAACAACTGGGACTTGGCCGACAACGCGCCAATAAACTTGCTCGCAAACTTCATGCCCATTCTGTCATGTATGCCAACAAGCTTGTTACCACTAGGCGTGTTATTGAAGACAAGAATACTTCTCGCAGCCAGGTAATGGAGCCGGGTGCTTCCAATAACCCTCCAGATCTCCATTAGCATTTTCACTTCACACCCTTGTGGTGGAGGGGACTCACGGCTCTTCTGAGCCAATTTGTCTCCTTTTCCTTAATTGATGTAGGGAGAGTTTCCTCTGCCTACGTAGTTTTTCTCTTCTTTTCTTGTCTTTATTTCAGGGTATGGGCAGTGTAGATAGTCACACACACACACACACAGAAGGATTGCGTGGAGAGTGATCTCAGCACCTTGAAGATGTTTGCACGCTTCACTGTGTTGTTGCTGCGAGGCTTTTAGCTGGGCACCAGGCCTCGTATCTTCACAATTTGATAGTCACTCACGGTGATCACAGTATTTGATTTCTATGAACTGAATATGGTGGTTTTGAATGTTCAATCCATGGAGTTACCTGGCTGGAGTTTTGCTACTCCTTACCTCTCCGTTATCTTTCATACTGCGGAGCAGCCGATGTGAGGGGGAAGTGGGTGGTCTATTTGGGTTTGTAGGGCAAGAGTGACCAAGATAGCGTCAGGGCAGCTGTATTTGCGTCTAGCTTGATCAGGAATACCGGGGTCAAGGAGATATGGAGGTATTGTACGATTAGAGACTGCTCAGTGATGTGAAGATCATGCTGGGCCAGACAGTTTGCGCTGCCTACATCCATATGCGCAAGGTTTGACACACAAGAGCCTTCGCTAACCTTCGTGCATTCTACCTATTTACATCCACCCATGGACTGCGTAGTTCTTTTTTTCTATTACATCCACTCAGCCATCCAAAAGCGGGCACTGAAAGCCAGGGAAAGATGGTTTCATCCCTATAACATAACCCCAATTACATCCACTACGTGAGGAGCAAAGACCCTCAAGACAAGGTCTTTGGAGCTATCCACAATGCCTTATCATCCAAATCCACAGGCTTCTCGTCATGCCATCTCATCTACAACATCGTCATGCTCCTCACCATGAAACATGCCATTTACTCTGCAACACTGCAAACTGATGCCACAGCAACTTTCATGTCCCTTCCAAGCTCGGGAGGCCCAATGAGCACCAATCCTTACTCCAAACTGCCTACCATCACCTCTGTTGCAATTGGGATCTACACCCTCAACAACACTCAATTGTGCTACCCTCCTCTTTTGGGTCAACAAGGAAATCATGCTCACACGCCACTCGTGGAGCCTACAAATTATAGCTGTCTGGAGTTTCCTATTGAGAGCATGGCTGCCCCTAGCATTAACACGGGGACCTACCTCCCATCTGATCCCCGTGCCAAGCGCAACTACCCCTGGATGGACCGCCAGGGTGAGGACCACTTCTTCCTTGAAATCCCCATCACCAGGGCCGAAAACACTGCCCAAAGAAAATGAATGGTAACACAACTCCATTTTGGATGGTTGCTCAATCCAGGATTGCACCCAATCTCTTACAAATGATATGAACCCAGGACCGGACGGCATAGGCAAACAAACAAAGCAATAACTATGTAGGCAGGGAAAACACAGCATGGCCAATGAAAACCAGAGGCTAGAAAGACGAGCGTATGCAAATGAAACCCTCCCTACATCAATTAAGAAAATGGGGAGAAGAGAAAAAATTAGGCAGGCAGTGAAAACACACCCCACATCAATAAAGGAAAAGAGGACACCTATGGCCAAGGCACTGTGTACCCCCTTTGCTAAGAGAAAATAAAGAGGTCTGTGGATCAAGAAGGTTCCTCTCAAGCGCGCTTCTGGTGCTAAGAGGTTAAAAGCGTATTGGACAAAATGAGCATGAAGCTCCAAAGCAAGCTTGGTGGCTTTATGAGTGTCAAGACCAGCTTTGTAAGGGGCTCCAAAGTGTGAGTAGATGACCCCGCCCACACCTAACAGGATGGTATGGAGGGTGACTTGAGCTGAGGTCCTTGAAAGATGGCGATAAAGGTTGCGGTGCTGCTGCTTGGAGGCCTTGAGGTGATTTTGGGGCCTGGTGGCTTCATGGTATTTGACTTCCCCAAGATGTCTGTGCCTCTGTTCTGGAAGGAGTTGGCTAGGGTGATGGACCTCGGAAACAGGTGGAGTGACTCTGGCTGGCGCTCGGTGCTCCCTGTTCCCCCCGCGTCCCCCTCTACTTCTAAATGGATGCCGTAAATTGGATTTTGGCACTCTTTCATTGGAACATCTGGTATGTCATCAAGGCAACTATAAGTGTGCCTTTGTTCGTCAGAAAAAGCACGAGGGGAAACATTTTTAGGTAGGGTTCTATTTTTGAGCGGTCAGGGGGCTGCAGGTTCTGTAAAGCAAGGCAATCTGTGCTGCCACTGTCCATGGAGGCAAGGCCTGCCCCAAGAGGGCCTTTGCTGACACTTATCCTAAGAAAAATTCTGTCAGCAATTCTTTGGCGCTCGGTTGCCATATTTGACATGGTGGAATGTTTACATCCTGAAAGAATGTGAAGGGCACTGTCTGACTCCCCACAGGGGACATTGGAGGTAAGTGGGCATTCTTAAGCATACTGCATGCTTTTAATTTAAATGGTGCAGTGGTTGAAAATGGTTCATTTTGAAAGGAAATGTTGGCATGGTGCAAGGTCTTGCATAATAAGGTCATCAATTGATGACCTTATTATGGGCAATGGACAATATAAGTCGACTTTGATAGTAATAGAAGCAACCTGTTTTGGTGTTAGTCTTTCCAAGTCTGAGTCCATGCAATCCTATCCTATTCTTTCCTTTCCAAGTCTGCGTTTTAAATGCATGTGCATCCTCAGAGCATCATGGAGGTATGGAATCGTTTAAACCTCAAGGCAGTTGAGTCGGGGCATTCTGATGTACTTGCATGGGTGCAGTCGAGTTTCCTCAAAGGCATGCTAGGTGGCGTGATGGAAAGGATTGGCTTCAAGATTTACACAGGGGAAGGTGTTTCTGCAGGGGCGTTATCACCCTGAACAGCTGATGTTTGGCAATGGCACCTGTTCTTCTGTTGCCCGCAATTCCAGCGTGAGATTTCACCTTGTAGAAATAGATAGGGATAGGGGTGAATTGTGCACAAGCTGTATGATTGTTTAAGGACATGGCCTTGGACATGCTGACGGTGAAGCCATGGACACAGTGTTTCTTTTCTGATTTGGTGAAGGGAAGAATAGCTATTAGTGCCACTCTGATGCAGTGGCAACGTGAGAGTGGCCCTGGAGGATGGCAGCTGCAATGGCAGCTTATCCAGCTCTTACAAGGAAAAGCTACGCAAGCGGTACACACCTCAAGCGTTGATTAAGGAAAAGGGTCATCCTGAGTGTGTACACTTTGATAAACCACCTCACCGCCACAAGGGCTCGATTCCGGGACCACCTCCGTCTCCGGAGGCTCCCAGGGAGGCACTGTCTACTTAACCATGCATTACATTGAGGGGTATTGGGGCTATACAACATGCAGTCTAGAAAGGTGTGGGGCCATACACAGTACAGCATTTTGGAAGCTAAACATGGCTGATAACTGCTGCCAGTCGTGGGGCTACACAAGGTGTATCTTGGTGCTGTGAACAAACTGTGTTTGGGGTATGCGCACATGTATGCTTTGTTGGAGCTAATACTAACGTCTGTCACAGTTTGAGCAACTTCTACACTTCCTAGATATCTTTTTTTTCCCGTAGCAACGCAAAAACAGCTTTAAACAAGCTTTCCTTTTTAGTTTCAAGCTTAGGTCTGGTTTGGTCACAGGCATCTCTTTTTATGCTTCAGCTAAGCTGCCCTCGTAGGCAGGTACAGCTATGTAACCCAATCCCTTCCTTCCTTCCTCTCCTTCTCTGCCTGCGCATGCAGGGATGACTTGGGTCTTTTTTCTGTAACACTGGTGGAATAGACATGCAGTGCCTTGGACTGAGGTGCTCTCTTTGTGGATTAATGCTGTCAAAGTCTTCTCTGCCTGCATCCATTCCTTGCACACTGGGAAAGAAAGAAACTTGTCTTTTTTTGCGAATGTGTAGGCTGTCCACAATGGGCTCCACAAACAGCCCAATCATGGGGCCAAAGCACTCCGATTGCTTCACCAGAGTACAATGCGGAACTGGATTGGAAAAACTGACAGGATGGTTCAGCACACACGGAAGCTCACGTAGAGTCCCCAGGCATGCTGTCTCGACGTAGACTTGAGGAGATGAAATATCGTGTCTAAAATTTCGTTCGCGACTTATTGTGCGTTGCATGCAGCTTCACCTATTATTGGTCCAGTTCATTGCCGCACCTTAAAAGGTGCAACACGGTTACAAAAACATTTGTTTGAAATTACTTTTCAAGTTCTGAAGGCCTGCCGCCAGTTTCAATATAGTACAGTTCTCAAAGCCTCCCATCCACGCTGTATCCTTCATTATTTTTTAATAACACACCCAAGAGCTTAACCCTTGAGCCGTGCCCTGTTTGCGAATGAATTGTAATTCATCCCTCTTACTTTGACGCCAATGCACCGCGTTTTTGAACCACTGTCCCTTCGAGAGCCAGTAGAGTCACTGTTCCTCGCTGTATCGCTTGCTAGCGCGGGAGAAGAGTCTGCACCAGACGTGGGTAATAATGGGCCGTTTGGAGGCGGTGCGAACAATGTGCATGCAAGCATGCACCAGCCTCACCCATCGCCTGACCTTGCCCTTCATCGCAGTGCATCAAACCCACTTGGCCCAGCTGACGTCGGTAACACCCCGTAAGAGCGAGTGCGGCAGCAGCATCAAGCCAAGCAGCAGCACTGACCGAGTTTGGCAGCAAGGAGGCACCGCAGATACAGCACCCCGACTTGCTACAGCAACCTAGACAACAAACACACCCTCCACTTCATGGACCACGTTCACCCGGCGCCCGTGTTCGAGGGCAGCGAGAAGCGCGTGGAGATCGACTTCGCCATCAAGGAGGGCGCGCCAGCTCATGGCCTGCGCGCCCTGCCCCGCGCCCAGCTTGATGAGCTGATGACCCTGGCTGCATGCACCATCGTGTCCTCGCGCAGCAACGCTGACTTTGATGCGTACGTGCTCTCAGAGAGCAGCCTTTTCGTGTACCCCACCAAGTGGGTGCTCAAGACGTGCGGCACCACCAGGCTCCTACGCTCCGTGCCTCGGCTCCTGGAACTGGCTGCTGCGGCGGGCCTTGCGCCCGCGCGCTGCAAGTACAACCGCGCCAGCTTCCTGTTCCCCGAGCAGCAGGTGTGTGAAAAGAAGGCGGCAGAATGCTGAAGAAAAACGGCTTCCTGTGTGGTCAGACAGCGTGTAAATATCAGGAGTCAGGTGTGGTCATCGGCCGAAAACTTTCATCGAGTGTTCTGCCCAACGCGCACACGTACAATGGTGTGCGTGCTGGTGATGGTGGCACTTTGGAGCTCAGCTTGCTTGTGCTTGCACACACACACACACACACACAGCATGCAAGCACCAGTGTACAAGTGCAGTTTTGCACTGAACGCAGAATTAGTGGTAACAGAAAGCAGGCTGCCTTAGAAAATATTTAGAACTCACTTTGGAACGTTTCAAGTGATTCCTCTACAGTTTGCTAGTCCACTTTTCGTGCCCTCTGTTATCAGATAACCTTTAGCCAGTGCACACTCAGTGGGCCAATTGTTATGACTCCGCGCCTTGTTTGAAAGAGCAGGTTCTGGATGAGGTTCATCTCCATGCTGTTTGGTTTCTCTTGCAATACAAATTCTACTGCGTGTGCTCCATCAATGGATTAAAAATTCCACTTCCTCCTCCGTGCTACCTGCAGCCTGCCCCCCACACTGGCTTTGATGCGGAGGTGGAGTTCCTGGACAAGCACCTGGCTGGGCACCTGGATGTTGCCAGCCGCCAGGCACGTGTGATCGGCAGCCCTTATGAGGGTCTGCAGTGGCATGTATATGTGGCCACCAGCCCCCGCGATGTGCCCCTGCGCCCCACCTTCAACGTGGAGGTGTGCATGACGGAGCTGGGAGAGGAGGCGGCCCAGCAGTTTTTCCGCACAGAGAAGTTTGTGAGCGCTGCTGATACCACACGGGACACCGGCATTGTGCACCTCAAGCCAGGGGCGCTCATTGATGACTATGTCTTTGAGCCCTGCGGCTACAGCATGAATGGCATCTCCAAGACCGGCTTCATCACCATCCATGTCACACCAGAAAAGACCTGCAGCTACGCCAGCGTGGAGGTGTCAGGGTACCTGGAGGACATGGTGGAGCCCAGCATGCTGGTGGCCCAAGCCATGCGCATCTTCCGCCCCGGCAAGGCTGTGCTGGCAATCACCACGGATGGAGCAAGCACTGAGTGAGTAAAAGCTGCCTGTTTGTGTGAGCTCGTGTGCACGTTTTGTGCACACGCACGTGAGTGTGCATGTGTGCTGTCATTCTGAAGCTTGTGCTCGTCTTCTGTTTGCAGTGCGGGTGCTAACAGGCAAGGTAATATTTGCACTGCGTGTAAATCATGCTGTGGGGCTCACTCTGTTGTGAGTGCCGTGTTTTTTTTTGGGTTAGGGGTTGGCCTACAGTTGTTTTGTTGTGCATTTGGACAAATGTCCATGGCATTCTTCATGCCCCATGTTTTGTTGAACATGCTGGCTCAATGCCCCTCTATTCTGGCACAACTCATGCAGACTCTGCAAGCTGCGGAAGGTGCCCTTCGGCTACAACTGCCCAAGCATCAGCAACACACAGCTGGCTGGAAGGGGCAGCGTGTTCTTTTGTGCGCTGGATGAGGGTGAGTCTCAATCTCCTCCCTGCAGCCCCATGCAGGGCGCGATGTCGCATGGTACATCCTCTCGATCGCTCAATGCATCTTGCGCCTCTGATTCAGAGCCGGATCTGGAGGGTACAATGAGTGTTCTGGGCTAGGCAGAACATTTTGTTGGTTGTCATAGCTTGCTTGTGTGTGGGGGCGTCTGGGAAGGGATGGGTTTGTAGGGGAGCAGGAGAGTGTGCTCTGGTGCGGTTGTTCTGGCTCTCCTTGCTGCCAATGAAGTCAGCTGCTTTAAAATGATGCATGTGATGCTCGTTGTACAAGGCTCTTGCGGGGGGGCTCTGTAGCTTAACCTAGGAGTAAATAGTGATGCCCAATGACATTTTTTAGTTTTAGAAACACGCACTTCTCAATGCCACAATTCGGACGTGCATATTCTTGTTGTTATAGCATGTCCGGAGGTGATTATTCCGGGTATTTGGGGAAGGCTCCAGAATTGTTGCTTCTTTGATGTTTTCAGCCTTTTCAAGAAAAGGCTAACTTGCGGACTCAGCCCATTTGCACCCACTGAAGCTGAGTATTGGTTTTGGACTACTTGTATTTTTTTCCTTGTGATTTTGCCTGGTTCTTCAATGCTTGATCCAAAATGTTGCAGCATGTTATGCTTGCCTGGCCAAACTGAGAGGGTTGTTTGCGATTTTTTTGTATGGACGTCTTCAACTGCCGCTCCGACACAATTCCTAACTACATTTCTGGGATGCAAGGTAATACTAACTCCAGATGAATACGTAAGTAAACCCAGCTGTACCTGCTATCCGGGCATTCGATTATAAATGCTCTGCTACTCTTAACACTGTGAACATCACCTGTCTTTCGTAGGGCAGTGTCGTCTCTTTTCTAAACAGGGACATGCACCTAGCAGTAGAATATTTCATCCTCCTTACATATTAGGTACCTGTATGTATCCAAGTGGCTAAGGGCCAACTAAAACAAAAACAAAGTAATTGAAGGGGAAAAGTTACTTTGCTCCACCCGCCTACAGGGGCAGTTGAGTGGGAACACTGCATATATGCCTGTGATTACGTCTGGCCAAAAAATGTCTGAATCACTGCATGGGTTTACAGTGGTTACCTACAGCCTGAATTTCTAGCTGGACGGCTGCTGGTGAGATGTTCTCAACCAGCTTTCACAGGGTTAACAAGTAAATGAAATTAGATTAGATCACATAGGGAGACCTTCAGCCAGACTGTTTGGTTGATCAGCCTATGACTGGTCCACACCAGCCAACAGCAAATAGAAAAGCATAAAAGAGAAGCTTCAAGAAGTTCTTGTTGCGCTGCAAGAGGAAATTAAATTTACAAATTAAAGAACTGGTAGCCACACTGTTGGGCTGACAGGCCTGGTGCTGGTACTTTCCAGCACACTGAGAACGGATTGTAAACCAAAAAACTCAGACAGCGGGTAGGTCCACAGGATGCAAAAAATTGTTTGCCCAGAAGAGGGAGGTGCAAAAGAACCGATGCTCAGGAGCAAGACGGAAAGTATCTACTAGCTAGTAGCTTACACTCCGAAGGTAAGGGAAGGGTTACACTCCGAAGAGTCTGAGTACCACCATCTACAGGCCTGTCACACCAGATAGGTTGAACCACTGGCCAGACAGATTAAGATTTACATGGGGGGACCTTCAGCCAGACTGTTCAAGGGTTTACAATGGTGGCCTACAGCCCGAGACTCTGGCTGATGGCAGCTGGTGAAACAAGCTCAACCAGTATCAAAAATTGAGACCAAGTCTGACACAAATCTAAGAAGTCTGTATGAGTCTTGGTTTAGGAAAGCATTGATTTCAGAATCAGTGATAGTATGATGGCAAGCCAAGAATGGAATAAAGTCAGCGTTTGAAGGCGGAGCAAACACACGCAAAGTCTTAAACATCTCCTCAAAAAGGTCCTTGTATCTCGTGCGTAGCTCACGCACCTCAGTACATTTGCAAAAGAAAAGCACATGTTTTTCATCCTGGACTTCCCCACACTCACACTTATCACAGATACTTGAACCCCCAAGCCATTTACCAGACTCCACTCTCAAGTGATGAGCACGCAATCTAAATCTGCTAATGTTTCTCAAAACATGCTTGTCCAAATCCTTGAACAGATACGAGGGGATACAAAAAGGAGCACCTCTGGGACCACTCTCAGAATTCCCACACCACTTATGGTACGTCACTACCTTCTTGTTAACTGCACGAGGACAAAAAACATCGGCCCCTCTCCACACTTTCTGCTGTCTGTATCGCAAATCACCAATGAACTCTTGCATGGGGATTTTCTCAGCTCTCAGCATGTTCTGTTTGAACGAATCACCATTCCGCATCCCACCAAAAGCATTAGAGACTTCAGCAGCCCAGCAAGAGGAATCAAAAGAAGCCAGACTTAAATCAGCCCTCAGCACACGACGCAAGACTTCACTATTGGAGTCAAGCATGCTATTAAAAAACTTGATGGAGGCACGGAACCAGAAGAACTGCAGAGGCTCCTGGCCACACTCTCTCAACACCGGCCAATTTGTAGTACTGTTCTTTACTCCAAGAATGCGCCTCAAGGAACACAGATGTCTTTTCTGCAATTGACTCTCAAACTCACTGCCTTCTCTCAAGTAATGAGTTCCCCACACCTGGCACGCATACATCCCAGCAGGAATGCCATACACCTTGGACAACCAGAGCATAGCATGAGGCCTGTTTTTCAGGTCATGACCCTTGGCAAACTCCGAAATCCTTCTCTGTGCAGCCATATAAGGCCGCACCGCATGCTCCTCAGCTACCTTAAAATCCATCTTTTTATCCAACAGCACTCCCAAATATTTGAACCTGTCCTTCTCTGGAAGGACCACTCCATCATACGTAAAAGGATTCTGCAGAGGAGAGACAGACGTACTGTTGAAGTGCACCACCTCAGACTTAGCTGTGTTTACAGTCAACCCTTTTCTCTGAGCATACACACGGAGTCTGTCCAGCATCTTCTGCATTTCACCAGGGTCATTCGTAGTTAATCCAAGGTCATCAGCGTACATCATGTGGGACACACCATTCACTCTATCACCAGTTACAGCACCCTCAATGCCCTCACTTATCTCTCTGCCCATATCATTGATGTACAGAGAGAAAAGAAGGGGGGACAAAGGACAACCTTGCTTAACACCGTTCGATGGCTGCACGCGCGCCCTTTTCTCACCATCCATTAGAATGTACTCATCATTATCATACATATCTCTGATCACACTGAGCAGAGGAGTCGGCATTGCATTGCGCTGCAAGTGAGACCAAAGCTGCTGTCTGGGCACGGTGTCATAAGCTTGAGAAAAGTCAATGAAAGCAACGTGCAATCTGGAAGAATTCCGTGGCTTCAACTTTTTCGCAGCATGCTTGAGGTGCCTCAGAATGAACAGAGGATGCAGAGTGCTCCTTCCTGGAAAGAAGCCAAACTGCGTGTCCGGAATCTTTCCCTTTTTCATACACCAATCTGTCACCAGATTTTTCAGCACATTAGCATAAATCCTATACATTACACCGCTAACCGCAATCATCCTATAATTCCCAGGTTTCAGCACTTCCCCTTTTTTGTGAATGGGGCTCAACTTGGCCAAGTTGAGCCAGACTGTTCAGCTGATTGGCCTGTGACTGGTCCTCGCCAGTCAACATAATGTCCATAAGCTCAGAAACAAACGAAAACAGAAAAACTTGTTGTGTTGCAAGAGGAAATCAGAAACATCCTGGACACTGGCTTGTTGCAAAAATGGTTGCTCCATTGAAAAATCACCAGAGAAACAGTTGAACAGGTAAGCATACTTTTTCCTCGGAGCACAAACAATTGCGTCTCTGCACACCAAAAGGGCATGAGCCTCACCTTGAGTTTCATCACAAGAACAGCGATCACACAAGAGCGTTCTGAGTATCCCAAGCCGCTGTCTCCACCTTCAGTGTGTGTGCCCTAAGTCTAAAACGGCTCCTGAGCCAATGTGTCTCCTTTCCCTTGATTGATGTAGGGAGAGTTTCCTCTGCCTACGTAGTTTTTCTTTCTTTCCTTTTCTAAAACAGCTAACATTCCTCATGACATGTTGAGACAAATCCAAATGCATGTGCCGTGGTAAACGGGCGGGGGCACGCACATTGTGATCAAAAGGCACTGCAAAAAGAGACTGATGAGTTGCCAGCTTACTATATGTGTCTCGCGGGTTCACTCCCTCAACATCTCTCCACACTGCCCGCAACCTGTGCCTGAAGTCATCAGTAATTTCTTGAATAGGGATAGGAGTGCCCTGCCGCACAGCTTGCGCAAAGGAATCACAGCGTGGTAGGCCTTGGAAAGCATCTAAAACTTGAGCAGTCCAGCAGGCAGGCTCACGCGAATGAATATTCAAATCTCACTCTTCTCAACGTCTCACTGTTAGACCTCAGGATGCTATTATACATTTTGACAACAGACCTGAGCCAGTAAAACTGAAGCGGCTCATGACCACACTCCCTCAGAACAGCCCAGTTTGTAGTGGTACGCTTAACACCCAGCGTGCTCTTAAGACAACTCATGTGCTGCACTTGCAGATGACTTGCAAATTCCTTGCCCGCTTTAATGTGCTCAGCGTCCCACACTTAGCCTGCATACATTCCAGCTGGAACCACATACGTCTTCCCAAGCCACAGAGACACGTACGGCCTATTTGCCAGAAAATTCTCACGAACAAATTGACGAACCCGAAAAGCAGACGCCATGAAGGGGCCAGCAGCATGCTTAGAGGACTTGGCCATGCTCATGCACTTGTGAAAAAGAAAAAGAAAAAACTATGTAGGCAGAGAAAACCCTCCCTACATCAATTAAGGAAAGAGAGGCACATTGGCTCAAAGAGCCGTGAGTCTCCCTCACCAGAAGATGAGAGGGGAGTTAATGTGGATCGGGTGGGTTTCTGGCAGCACGCTGCTCCAGGGTACCAGTGTTAAGATGAGTGTTTTTATTTTCAATGGCACGTCTGGTAGAGGTAAGTTTGCGTGCAAATTGTACAGAATGGGCATGGAGTTTTCTTGCAAGTGTTTTAGATCTCTGTGAGTCAATCCCTAATTTTTTTAATTGATCAAGGGTGCGGGCAGTGTAGATAGTCCCACCCACACCCAGGAGGATTGGGTGGATAGTAATCTCTGCACCTTGGAGTTGTTTGCACAGTTCACTATGTTGTTGCTGTGAGGCTTCTAGCTGGGCACCAGGCCTCATATCTTCGCAGTATTTGATTTCTGTCAAGTGAATATGGCGGGCTGCAGTTGTGCTACTCCCCATACTGCGCAGTACCCGGTTTGAGGGTGGAGTGGGTGGCCTATTTGGGTTAGTTAGGTGGAAGTGACCAAGATTGCATCAGGGCGGCTGGTGTTGCGTCTGGATTGCATAGAAACCGTGGGTTTGAAGAGGTTGGAAGGTACAGCACGATTAGAGACTTGCTCAGGGACTTGCAAGTCGTGCTGGGCTAAATGGCTTGTGTTGCCCGCATCCAACTGGACAAGATTGGCCTCATATGAGCCTTCACTGACCAGTTTCAAGATCATCCCGCAAGCAATATTGTGACGCTCAGTTACCATGTTACGCATGACAGGACATGGGCAGCCAGATAGGATGTGGAGAGCGCTATCCATGTGATGGCAATCAGGAAGGGGGCATGTCAGGCTAGTGGATCTTATATATCGGACCGCATATTTCTGATTGTTGAAAGTGCCTGTGCGGTATTGGAAGACAGTGTGTTTCATTCGAGTTGAGAGACTGGGCATATTCCAAAAAGCATTGCTGATGCTTTTGTTTACATGAGGTAGCAAGCTCTGGTAATAAGTGTAGTAGCCTATCTTCCGATCAGCATAGCCCAGCTTGTGTTTAGCATGCATATGGGATTTTAAAGCATTTTTAAGGTCTGGGAGGTAGCTCAGACGAGGAGAAGAAGGGTGGGATGGAGGAGGCCTAGGATCTGCCTCTTCACTAGCCAGCCAGATTGTATTGTGGAAGGGATTTCCTCCTAAGCCAGCGCTAGGGAGACCAGTATCAGTTAGGCTGCCATCTTTGAGGGAGGCCTGGTATTTAGCAACCTGATCTGCGCATTCATTCCCAGCGATTCCAGCATGAGACTTGACCTTGTAGAAAAAGATGTGATCTTGAGGGAGGGGCTCGGGCAAGGTTTGCAATCTTTCTCAGAACATCTCCTTGCACGTGATGTCTATGCTTTTCTGGATACAAGGATTACAAGGGTTACAAGGGAAAAAGGCCTCAGTCAAGACGTTTGACT
Source organism: Dunaliella primolecta (assembly GCA_914767535.2). Classification (NCBI taxonomy): domain Eukaryota; kingdom Viridiplantae; phylum Chlorophyta; class Chlorophyceae; order Chlamydomonadales; family Dunaliellaceae; genus Dunaliella; species Dunaliella primolecta. The sequence goes on along the minus strand of OU611753.1, from coordinate 6,264,180 downwards.
GCTAGCCTGTTCATAAATACACATGAGGTCATGAAGAAAAAAAGGAAGTTTGTTGTTATCTTGGTTTAGAAAAATTTTGAGATCCTGTGAATTCACATGGTGAATTGTGCCAAGACAGGGCATCCCGTGGGAGACATGGATTTTCTGGATACAGGATTTGCTTTCTGAGTTGATGAAGTGAGCTAAGGCTATCTGCGGCAATATGTGTGTAATCGTGAGTGAGCGCAGCAGCAATTGCAGCGAGCTCAGCTCTTCCTATGGTATTGGTAATGCCAGCGCCATTAGGCTCAACTAGTTTTTGTGAATCAGTCAGGGGGTGGTACACACCTGCCCCTATAACTGTCTTGCCGTTCTGGACCTGGAAACTGCCGTCTGTGTATGCCCAAGACCTCCAATTTGCAACTTTAAGCTGGAGGTTGGGATGGGACTGACAAGGAGCATGAACAGTAATGTCTGGGGCGGGTCTATTGGGGCCCTTGAAATTCTGTTTCATGTCTAGGGGGAGTTTTTCACATTTCCTTATCCCGAGCATCACTTTGTGTCTTGCATTCTGAATGGGGTGGCTGCTAACGTTCTTGATAATCCATTTGGCCTTAGGGATGGCTTTGGCTAGATCCTGAAGCCAGGTATGGTTCTGAATCAGAACTTATGATTATTCAAGTGGATTCTTGCAGCCATATTCCAAACTACAAAGATTTGTATATCCCAGGTATTATATTGCTTGGGTAGGGCAGTTTCCTGGCTGACCCAGGATTGGGGTTTATCATAGGTAAGTTTGCTTTTTGGAATGGTCCCGAGCTTGTAGCAAAGGTGTGATAAGGCATTGAGGAGTTGTGAGTAGGGGTTGGTTATCATATGCCTGCCACTTGCTGGCAGAAGCATGAAGGTGGCTGTAGCCTCTGTGTTAAGGATGGCAGGGTAGATAGCACGTCGTGGTGTTAGTTTCATGGACTTCTCATCATAGATGGGATGGCAGATAGACATCCCGGAAAACCTGGAGGAGAGAGAATTGTAGTGGGCACCAAACAAAATGTTGCGGGGATCAGGACTCCAGTAGTGATGGTGGTGAGCGTTATAGTCCAGGGGAGAGGCCATTTTCTCTTGGGTGACTTGTGCCCATTTTTGGAAAGCAGAGTGAATGTGAGGTGGGAGGGTCCGTGAGAAGGAACCTTTAATCTTTTTGCTTTGGTATTTGTCCTCCAATTCTTGCGGACTAGGGCCCCGGAATCTCAGATGCAAAGCTTGCTGGTGGGGGGCAGATGTTATCATGCAGACCTTCTGCTTTGGACCTGTGGAAAGCTTCAAAAAGGACGTCAACACATTGAGGGGTTATCATCCCAACGCATTTGCCATCTGTATTGTAGACGCAGGCCACTCTTGATTTGTAGATATCAGGGAGGGCGAGGGTAGGTGGGATAGATGGTGTGGGGCTTTCAGGCGTTTCTGTTGGGGGATGATTTGAAGAAGGTTTAGGATTGTTTTTGACAAGATCAATTTCTTGGACCCATAACATTAATGGGGACCTGGAGGGTTATTGGAAGCACCTGGCTCCCTGACCTGGCTGCGAGAAGTATTCTTGTTTTCTATAGCACGCCTAGTGGTAACAAGCTTGTTGGCATACATGACAGAATGGGCATGAAGTTTGCGAGCAAGTTTATTGGCGCGTTGTCGGCCAAGTCCCAGTTGTTTAAACTGGTTAAGGGTGTGCTCAGTGTAGCAGGTCCCACCAACACCCAAAAGGATGGTGTGGAGAGTCACAACTTTTGCATTAATGAATTTGCAGAGGTCTGCATGCTGCCGCTGTGCCGCCTCCAACTGCTGTCCAGGCCTCGTGTCTTCACAGTACTTGTTTTTAATCAAGTGCACGTACCACTGGTTTACATTCAGTTGGTGGGGTTGCCTCACGTGGTTGGCTGTTGTGGCCCTCAGTGTGGGGTTGTGTCTGCTGCGTAACGCATGATGGTATGAGCAGGAGATAGAAGGAGAATGGCTGAGTAGATTGCATGGCGTAAGGCCTGAGTCATAGCTTCCTCGGTGCAAATGGGATGGCAGACAGAAAAACCGGAATATCTGGAAGAGAAGGAGTTATGATGGGCACCAACGAGAGTGTCTCGGGGGTCAGTGCTCCAGTGGTGTTGGTATTGTTGGTTGTGGTCCAGCGGGGAGGCCATTTTTTCTTGAGTTACCAGGGCCCATTCTTTAAGGGCAGTGTGGATGTGGGTTGACAGGGCCCACAAAAATGAGTCTTTAATCTTTTTGCTAGCATGCTTGTTTTCTAGCATAGTCTTGCGAGCAAGGAGCCCCTGCAGCTCAGATGCAAAGCTAGTAGGAGCAGGTGTTATGGCTTCATGCAAGCCTGCAAGCTTGGCCCTATAGAAAGCCTTGTAAAGGGTTTGAAATCGGCTAGGGGTTATCATCCTGTATTGTAAATGCATGCCATGTGTGCTTTGTAAATTTCTGGGAGGAGAAGGGGAGGTGGAGCACGAGGGTTTGGGCTGTGTGATTCAGTGTCTAGTGATGTTTGATTAGGGTTTTGTTCTACTTTGTACTTAGCAAGGTCAATGCCATGCAGCCAAAATTCACTGCAACCAGTGGGTTTAATGTCAACTTGTGGGTTGGTGGGGTGTATGTCTAAGGTAATTTTATTGCGTAGTTCTGTGTCTAGTTTTTGCCTCCAAGTATTGATAGCGTGAGGCTTTTCAAAGCTTTGTGTTTCAAGGTTGGAAAGGGCAGAGTCTGCTGTGGGTTGGGAATCCCGACTCAGGATAGGTCAGGTTTGCTCTGCTTGGCTTCAAATTCAAGCAAACGCTGTTGGAATTTAGGCCAGGTCTCTTTAGTTTCCTCTGCCTCCCAGGAGGGCATTGAGGTGACCTTTGTGAGCTCTTCTCTAGAATGACATCCTCTGTCAAATTTCTGTGCATTGTTTAGGCCTGCGCAGGCGGGACAAGCCCATGTGTCAGCTGCATCTATCTCTTGTCTTTGCCCATCAGTGTAGCAACCAAGTTTTTTCATGCATTTCCAGTGGTACGTTCGTTGGCAAACATAAGGTATATATACATATCAAGGTAAGGAGGTTCAGAGTTAATAGTTTGTAGCCACCATGTAATTGCATATTTGGCAGCAAGCACACTCAATATCAGTGCGAGCAGCAGTTGAGGTAGTTGCAGGCTGAAGGCCAGCTTTCTTGTCTGCATGCCTGAAATGCTGTGACTGAGCTTCTAGCTCATTTTGCTTTTTAGTTTGGACTGGTTTGGTTGCAGGCACGTTTTGCTTCAGCTAAGCTGCCCCCGCAGGCAGGTACAGCTCTATAACCCTTCCCTTCCCTTTCTTGAAGAAAGGCTCCTTGTGTAATCTATTCGAATCCTAGCAAACAAAAAAAGCAAGGGAAGTCTAAGCCAGCCAAAAAACCACATGCATTAAGGAAATGTCTTCTTACTTGCGAGCTAGCAAAACCTAGCAAACATGAATACCTTTCAGCCCACGCAGCGTGGCCCAATTTCATGCTCGTGTCCATACTCTCAGAGTTATCTTAAGAGCACGCTGGATGTTAAGCGTACCACTTTAAACTGGGCTGTTCTGAGGGAGTGTGGTCATGAGCTGCTTCAGTTTTACTGGTTCAGGTCTGTTGTCAAAATGTGTAATAGTATGCTGAGGTCTAACGGTGAGACGTTGAGAAAAGAAAGAAAAAACTGCGAGAAGAGTGTTGAAAGCAAAAAATTAGGGATTGACTCGCAGAGATCTGAAACACTTGCAAGAAAACTCCATGCCCAATCTGTACAATTTGCGCACATAGTCTGTGCCACAGACTTACCTCTACCAGACGTGCCATTGAAAATAAAAACACTCATCACAACACTGGTGCCCTGGAGCAGCGTGCTGCCAGAAACCCACCCGATCCACATTAAGTTCCCTCTCATCTTCTGGTGAGGGAGACTCGCGGCTCTTTGAGCCAACGTGTCTCTCTTTCCTTAATTGATGTAGGGAGAGTTTTCTCTGCCTACGTAGCTTTTCCTTTAAAGGAATTTTTCTTTCCTTTTTCTTTTTCAAATCATTGCTAACAATGTTGTGGCGCTCGGTTACCATGTTACAGATGGCAGGGCATCGACAACCTGAGAGGACGTGGAGGGCGCTATCCAAATGGTGACATTCTGGGAGAGGGCATACAATGCCAGTGGATCTTTTGGAGCGGACTGCGTGTTTTCAATTGTAGAGGGTGCCGGTGCGGTATTGGAAGTTTGTGCGTTGTGCTTTATTCAGGTCGAGATATAGGGTATGTTTTGGAAGGCATTGCTAATGCCCTAGTTTGCATGAGTTAGCAAGCTCTGGTAATAAGTGTAATAACCTGTCTTATGGTTTGCACATCCAAGCCTGCGTCTAGCATGCATATGGGATTTCAAAGCATCCCTAAGGTCCGGGAAGTACATCAGATTGGGAATAGGGAGGAAGATTCAGGTGTACTCGGTCTTGCCTCTTCTTGAGCCTATAAACTTGTTATGTTTCTGATTTCCTCTTGCAACACAACAATAAGCTTTTTCCATTTGTTTCTGAGCTTATGGACATTATGTTGGCTGGCGAGGACCAGTCACAGGCCGATCAGCCAAACAGTCTGGCTGAAGGTCCCCCTGTGTAAATCTTAAATCTTAAATCTCATCTTCTGGTGAGGGAGACTCATGGATCTTTGAGCCAATGTGTCTCTCATTCCTTAATTGATGTAGGGAGAGTTTCCTCTGCCTACGTAGCAGAGAATCTTGCTGCAGGTCCCCCAATTTAAATCTGTAAATATGTCCGTACTCTCAAAGTTCAGTACCCGTCCCCCAACAGTCAACCAAGCGCAGAGATGCACTCATACCAAGGCAGACGCACTCGCAAAAGAAACTATCCGCATGCAGAGCGGCGGCAAGCACAAGCAAATAACATAGACTCCGCTCAGACCCCACAAACTGGGGGCAGGAGACCCAGAGGGAGACGAGACCCAACAACACTTTTTGACCCTAACCACCAACCTATAATAACCCCCTGTCCCTCACCTCCAAACACCTCAAGCACTGAAATCCCCCAATGGCTTTGGAATTACAAGCAGAATAAGGCTGATACTTTAAGCAAAGTTGAAGCTAGCAACACCATCTTCCGCTACGATCATGTTATCCAAGATATCTTGGGCTGGCAACACCTCCGGAAATACAAGAGATCTTCTCAAGAAAAGGATCAAAAACAATACAAAGTACAGTGGCACCCTGTCACCATTGAGAAATGGGCCTTGCCCATTTTCAAAAATGATGGGCTGAAAGTGGCCTCTTCAAAGCATGTACCAAGAAGAACTAAACTAGACCCGTGCTGCCAGCTCTGCTGGAGCCCATTAAGCAAGGAACACACCTTTGAAAGTCAATGCCATAACGATATGCCCACCTGTTATACCTGCCACCGCACATACCATTGGGGCTGTCTCATAGATGTCAAGGCTTGCTCCCAAAATGACCGGGCACTGAGCGAACAAAATGAACACTGGGACTGCCCTGCTTGCGCCTCCCTGTCAGACTCTCAAAAAGCGGAAAGGATCAACTTCTCTGAAGACTGCAAAATGATATATGTAGAGTGGCATCCTAAATGGGAAGCTGCAGAACAGCTACGAATACATCCAGACCTGGATGCTCATGTGCAAGCCTTCGACTCGGAGGCACACCCAGAGCTTATAGAAGACCCCTTGACCATTGATACAGACCTGGACAATCTTGTCAACCAAGGCTTTGAAGGCAATCCCCAAAGCCTTTCTGACTCCTCATGGATCTCAACTACTGGCTGCGCGATTCGCAAAAATGTCACCTTTGATTTCCAACCTACCAACCCACAGACAGATATCATGCCAACATGGCAATGCGACATCATCATAAGAAATGTTGACCTCATGAAGGAAAACCTTCACCCTGACACATGTGATGAAGTCGCCATGCCAGCACAAATGCCAGAGATAACCACCTCTGAATGCGCCTGCGTCTACAATACCAATGGCAAATGCGTGGGCATGCTCACTATAGACAGGCTCAGGACCCTGCTTGAAGCCTACAAAGCTGCCAAAAAGGCAGGCATCCATGACACCATTCAACCCCCTGTCCAGAATCCAGCAACTGAGATTATGGGTCTGCTCTCTCGCCAGAAAGCTCAACAAAAAGATCTCTTTGCCCAGAGCAAAAAGGTTTTCAACTCTAACATGCTCATCACTCCTTCCCACATCCGTTCAGCCCTGCAAAAATGGTGCATGGTCTCAGTAGAGAGGTATTCCAGCCCCCTTCATTTTGAAAATACATACAACACCTATTTCAGTACAAATAGCCGAGACCAAGTCTTCGGAGCATACACAGACGCCCTCTCAGTGCGCTACACCGGCTTCTCCTTCTGCCATCCACCCCAGGATGATGAAGTAATGTTCAAACTCATGCGCCATGCAGTGCATTCCTCCCTCCAAAGCACAGATCCAGTTGCCACCTTCATGCTCCTGCCTCACTGGAGAGGCTTCAGCTGCAACGCGTATATGACCTGGATCAGACAATACCCAGACGTTGCAAAAGTACTTGCCAAATTCCCCGCAAGAAAAATCCAATTTCAGGCACCACAACACTGGTTTGATACCATACCCAATCCTACCCCACCACCCTATCCTATGCAGCTCATTGTTGCGTGGAATCATAATGCCAGAGTTATGCTAGACAGCGCAAACAGTGACTGGTTTCAGTTTTTCCAGCAAGATGTAAAGCAAGTTATACCAGAAGCTATTTGGCTACCCTTGGATACTCCAAATCCAGTCATGTCACTGCAAACACACCAACACCTTGCATCAAACACTTGGAAGCAGAAACTCCAATCACTCCCCCCCGACACCCACAACTGCTCGCACAAATGCTTTCAAGAAAGGGCAGCATTCACCCTTGCCAACTTCAAAAAGATGTTCACACCCAAAATCAAGGATTGGAGGGAAATGACATACACAGATGGCAGTGTGATTAAACACAAAGATGACGATTCCCCACCCCTGTCAGGTTCAGGCGTTTACAAACCAGGTATAGACACTACTCAACCCCCTCAACACTTACAACTACACATAAAACCCAACGGCCATGGGCCTACCAATACTATCACGAGAGCAGAACTAGTGGGTATCCTGGTGGCGCTCCAACATGAGCAAACCAAAATTGCCACTGATAGTGCATCCTGCATTTTTCAAATTTCAAATCAAACCCTTCATCCCATGCGCATGAGATATCACCTACATGCGGAGTTGATACACGCAATATCAACCATAATAGAGCACTCCCCTCACCCTATCCATTTTTTTTAAGTCAAAGCCCACTCTGGCATCATAGGAAACGAGGGGGCTGACGCTTGTGCTCGCACCGCAGCCCTCTCTGACACAGTAGACATTACACTTCCGGATGCCAGGGACCCTTTCCACAACTTTTATTGGCTTTCATTAAAGATTTCCACACAAAATGATGGCAGGCACCGCTCCCACACGTTCCCAATACACTACCTCACCAACCTGAGTGACAAACTTAAAACACACATGCACAAGAAACACAAACTTGGCTCTGCTGACACCTCTGGCTACCACTACCAGAGATGGCAGAAGCTCAACGATGCCACACCATCCACCAACAACACAAACAATGAAGCTCACAACCCAATATCTCAACTTGCAAACAAGGAAATCAGCAACTCCTTCTGGAAAAATCCAAAGATTACCCTTAAACAACAAATAAATCTCATGAAATATTGAACGGATACACTGTACACACAGGGCCATGCCTCTCAATTTAACTTTTCCAGTTCTGATAGGTGCCCACTCTGTGCAGATACAGATAACATTTATCATGTTCTACTTAGGTGTACCAACCCAACAATGAGTGGGATGCACACCAACAGACACCATGCGGCCCTTAGTCTCTGTTTAGAAGCCCTCAGCAAAGGCCGTTACGGCTCATCCCTCATTAGCATGGATGGCTGCAATCATGACAGACTTATGGATCAAAGCATACAAGTCCCTGAAAACACCTCTCGAGCCATTCCAGACTGGGTTTTCCCAAATGGTGCTGCCTCACCTGTACGGCATACAAGCCGCCCTGATGCTCTATTTGTGCGACACATCCCAGGCAGACAAGCCCACCTTGATCCTACCAAGATCCCATTACAAGATAGAGACATTCACCTTGTTGAACTTAAATTCTGCTCCGACACTAATCCTGTCAGCACCTTGGAGCGTGCACAAACTCAACATTCCCACATCATTAACAGACTTAAAACACGCAGCTTAAGAAACCCAAACAGGAATAATAAAGTGACTTTGCACATCATCTTAATTGGTGTTGGTGGCACGATTTATAACAAATATACAATTACACCTCTCATAAATCTGGGATTGACCAAACAAAAAGCTAAATCACTAGCTTCCCAACTCAGTGACCATGCCATCCAAAGATTATCCACCATCATTAACACTAGACATGCACTTTGTTTTCAGGGAGCATCTGGGAGGGGAGGGTTTGCTGGGCGCGCGGCAACGGCTGAGGATGGAAGGAGGAGAGTCCGAGCGCTCAGGGGCATGGCGGCCAATCCCCCGGATCCCCATTAGTTTTGCTTCTTGCTCTCTCCTAGGCTAGTTTTGGCTAGTTTAGGTGGAGGGCCTCTTGGTGAGGCCTCTAACTTTTGTTAGGGGTTCTTCCCTTAATGCACGCAGCCTCGAGACTGCGTAGACTTTTCTTTTTCTTTTTTAGTTGCTCAAGTTGAGCAAGCCACACGTCATGACACTGTCTCTCCTACCTGTGATCTTTGTGTGCCCGAGATGATGTGCAGGTTTAACCACATGTTATTCTCAAATGCACTCACCCCAGGTCTGTTCCCTTCTTGTTCCTTCAAGGAAGTGTGCTTTTTTGTTCTCTGGCCCTTTCCTCCCACTCCTCTCCTCAGATGGCTCCTTACATGCCTGCCATTCACCATGTAGTCTTTTTCTATATCTTCCTTCATGAATTGGGACAAACAACAAGCTGGATCCTTTCTTAGGTGAACTCTTCTTTTTATGAACAGGCTAGCAGTCAGTCGTTTTGAATGGAGGCCTTATTTTGTCTTACATGTAACCTATCAGCCCACCGTCACTAGCCGATCAGCCAAACGACCTGGCTGAAGGTCAACCCCCATTGTAACCACTGTAACATATCAGCACACCGTCTGCAGCTGACGGTCTCTCCCCATTGTAACCATGGTAATCATTGTGATTGTGGATGACAAGCTTACTAAGCTTGTAGTACTTGAGGAACTTGGTTATGTTTTCGACTACAATTCTTGTTACATTGAGAAGCCAGAAGCCTGATTCTCTGGTTAATTGGTTGCTGGCGAAAGATGTCCAACCAGCATCAATAAAGTTTAGAAAGGGAATGACGAAACAAGATGAAAAGGTAAACCATGTAGGCAGAGAAAAATCCCCACATCCATTAAGGAAAAGGTCAAAGGTGCTCATAAGGTTAAAAAATAATAATAAGGCAAGTTTTTACAAAGGAAGTCAGTGCTTAGCACCCCCTAGAGAACATTAGGGGCATGAGCAAGAAGTAAGTCAAGCCAAACACGAACAATGATGCAGGAGAGTTTATGCGAACCTGTACTACAGGCTAGCAGCTAACCTTCAAAATGCTCGGAAGAGCAACCTGGATAAGGCAATAGTCATCCAATAACCCACCATGACCACAGGAACAGGAGCCTGGTATAAAGTTTCAGGATGTTCCTTGGGGATTAGGAAAAGGAACAGGAAGAGGAAAAAGCGATATAGGCATGGAGTACTCCCCACATGAAACCAGGAAAGGAGGTTACCTTGGTCAAGAACCGGTTGACTCCCTTCTATAGGAATCATATTGGCAGGCAGAGAAAGAGGGAAGATCCAGCAGTAAGCAAAAGCAAGGCAAAAGCTGAAAGGCTGGTGTTCCAAACTTTGCAGGGCAAGTTGAGTGAAGCAAAGGCGGCCTGCCAGGAAACTAAAAGAACAACTGAACTCCAGACCTCCAAGCAGAAATTTGGACAAAGCCAGGCAAAAAATAAACTTCCCAAATCAATGGTCTTGCTCATTCACCATTCACATTAACATTGTGCAATAACACGGCGCTATAAATATCAACAGAGGGCCTTGGCCATGCTGAAGGACAGGCCAGTGTGCTGCTCTATCTTCATGCTCAAAGACACAGAGCCATGTGCTGCTCTTCGTTCATGCTAAAGACACATGTCTTGCAGCATGGGGCAAACAGCACGAGGCAGTGTGCTGCTCTGCTGATTTCACCATTTGCAGCTGAAAACAAAAAACAATTACAATCGTGGGGTGAACATAATAGTTCCCAGCAGGCTCTGCTAAAGGTACTGCTATGTACCCAATGGACATGCATGGTAAGCAGAAGACTGACATGCAGGATTCATCTGCAAAGGGAGTTTCTCTCTGCGCGTTTCACAAATCATTTGAGGTCAATAACGTAAGCATTTGCAGGAGGCTAGCACGCTTCAAGAAAAGAATCGGAAAAAATGAGAAGAATATAGAACAATAAGGGAAAAAAGGAAAAAGGATGCATGCATGCCACATCATGTGCAAGGCACAAAGGGGAAAATCAGTGCAGAAACGGATATAACACAGGCTACGACTGAAAGGCAGACTTGTAAGCATGCTAGGATCTTGTTTGAACCAATGTACAAACAATTCTGACGCAATACTTGTCCTATCAAAAGCCAGATTCTGTCTGCGCTTGCTTTGATCATTTTGTTCAACCCACCAAAACCTGGCAAAAAGGTTCACACATCCTAAGGGTTGCGATACAAGTGCTTCCCATTGTCAATCCCTATTGAAAGGGGAAAAGCACAAAATAGTTCATACAAGAAGCAGCAGCCGTGTGCTTTTTCCCATGAGGAGCCTTGGTAACAAGTTAAACCAAGCAAATCTGTTCCAGGGCCTCCTCCTTTGGCCGTTACCTTCCGTAGGAAAGGGCGTGCACTGAATGCAACAGGGGCCCAATAGGTCAGGCCAGCAGCCTTGAGACAAGGCCTCGTAGGTTTTGTTTAGTCCACCTGCTCTAATACAGTTCAGCCTATCAGAAGAAAAAGGATATCTGAGGCATGGCATTCAATACTCAGTTTCTCACTTCTTCAATGTACCATTGGCAAGCCACTTCTCTCTTGAAAGCGGATATGCGCTGTTTTAGGACTCCACAAGTAGCGGACTTTGACATCCTCTCACCATGGATAAAATTTAGGATGCTAGCAGTATACAAGGAGTCCACAAATGCCTAATTGGGGGAGCATGGAATGGCTTCTGATGGCGGTTGCTCTCCTACCAAGACAGGATATCATGCCACAGCTGTCCCTGGTGTGCGCTTTTTGGTACCAGCGAAGACATACTTTTGCTTGATGCATGAGTCCTACACCATGTCTCATGCATGTAGTCCCTCTCTTGTGCCTGAGGCGATTTATTTAATTCAGGTAAAAGGAGCTAGTTGTGCACAAATGCATCTTTCTCCTTCACAGACAATCATCGAGCCCTGTTATAGTTTTGCCTTTCTTTTACAAAAGTGCAAAATTTTGGGTTCAGTTTTCTGGGTTGCCTGTTCTCTGTTGGTGCCACACAACAAAACAAACACCAACAAACACCTGTACCTCTCCCCTGAAACAGAGGGTTGCAGCATACTCTAGTGAATTGTGGCTATCCGATTTTAACCAACTCAATCTGACCTTTATGCCTCAGGTCGCTCACCTGCATGGTCGTCATGCTGCCTCATTGCCAGCATGTCAAACATGGCATCTGCGATCGTGGGGGGGCCCTTGCGATGATGCATAATGGTCACAGATTTCCTGCGCGGCCGCTGCTGGCCCTCCATCTGGGAGAGCCTGCTGAATGCAGGTGAGATCTCTGCCAACGGCACAGAAGCGGTACCAGCGTGGCTGGAAGGGCTGAGGGGCGCTGCAGAGCACCAAGCACTCCTGGGCTGGTTGCTGCCGGTCAAGCCCTGTGCCATCTCTGTGGGCGTCATCCGGGTGCTCTTGCTGCGTGGCCTGCGCACGGTGTGTGTGTGTGTGTGTGTGTGTGTGTGTGTGTGTGTGTGTGTGTGTGTGTCAGATAAGTGAGCACAGCATAATGTGTGCAACTGCAGCAGAGAGCTGCCAGGCATAGTTTTTAATAAACGTTCTCTCTGCTTGATCTCCCCTCCTCTTAGATCCACCTGGCATGCCTAGGGTTGGCCAATTCCATATATAACATATGATATACACATATATATATATATATATTCCTTTGAGCTTTTTGGAAGGTCTTAGCTTCATGCCTCTCTTAAAAATGGCAGTTTCAAAAACCTGTGTTTCATGCCTTTTTTTTATTGCCAACCCAACCCGCTGGGAGGCCGTACAAATTCTTCTCGAAATACGTGTAATTGTGAGTCCCATGTCATGGCAGCGGTTCATTGAACTCCATGCGCTTGCAGCTTACTTGCAACTACCCTGCAGGCAGGCATGTATGCAGGCAGCCGCACTTACATTCCAACAGGTGTCCCAATTGCTCACATAAAAGTTTACAACGCTGATATCTAAGCAGCTGTCACACAGGCCTTGTTCTGGCATGAATTCAGCAAACAGGTTTGCAGTTAAGGGGCAGATGTCTGTCTTGTACGCTGAAGGGCCACAGAATGCTGGTTGCTGCCTGAGCATGCCTGCTTGGCCTGCTTGTTCTTCTGCTTGAGCATTAAAATGCTTATCTAGCGACAGTGCGTATCTAGCTTGACAGTGCTTATCTAGCCCGGGAATTTCAAAAAATTTGGATTTTGAAGGTGCTCAGAGAGCCATCTAAGGCCCAGGTTGAGGCCCTAGGGTCTCCTTGACAGGACATTGCTGCGAAGGTGTCTTCCTCACAGAGGTACCTGGACTGCCCACAGAAGTTGATTTCATGTTGATGTGATAAGTTGGGAAACCATGGTTTCATGTCAAAGGACATGGTATGTTGAGTAAAAAAAGGCACTGATATATACGCCATATTCACTGGCGGAAATGGACAACCCTAGGCATGCCGCACCTTCTGTCATGAGTAGTGCGCAGACTTGCGTCTTGAATCAAGCTGTTGCCCATATCTAGGCTGTGGCGCGCAGACAGGGAGGATGTGTGCACGGGTGTAGAGGGTGAAGTCACCACCACGCGGTCCATGCTACTTCGGGAGAGCAGTGTCAAGGAGGGAGAAGAGGCAGAGGCAGTGGTCCGGCGGCCTTTGAGATCCACATTGTTGCTCATGTAAGACGGATGAGAAACAGATGGTGGGGGGCCAACAACCCAGCCCAAACGTCTGCATATCAATGAGAATGCAGGCACCCACCAGTAAGCACACACATACATACATACATACATACATACATACATGTGTGTTGCATCGCCTTTTCCTGCTCCAAGCTGCTGTGAACCTCCCCGCATGGAACCCTTTTGCCCAATTGAACTGTACGCAAATTCATGTCACTACTGCGGATGACCAGTTCTGCGCGTCACACCGCCCCGCTGCCACCGTCCAGCCTCAGCTATGTCTACCCTACCGCTCACACACCTGCTCTGGCTGCGGCCGCCATGCGTACATCCTTTGTCTTCCATGCATATCTCAGAGTGAGCAGTGGTCCCAGGCTCTGCACTTGGCGGATGGGGCTGCAGGAGTTTGAACGCCGCAGCTCGTGCGGACCCTGCTGCGGCAAATGTAGGGGCCTGTGAATGCTGCAGCGCACCAGTCACACTGCTGGCTACCATGCTGCTGCGGTTGCTGCTGCTGCCGCTGCTGCTGATCTTGCTGTGCCTGTTGCCAAAGGGATGCCTCTGCTCCTGTGGGCTCAAGACCTGCTGCTGCTGTTGCTGCTGCTGCTCAAGCATGTCCTGCATGCCTGCCACTGCAAGGGGGGCATGGCACTCCTGGAGGCCATTCTTAGGTGCTGTAGCAGGCCTGGCAAGCTTGGTCCACACTGGCTGCTTCATCTTTGTCGTGAAGGAGGGGGTAGTGCTGAACGACTCAGCCCAAGAGTCTGCATGCCCTTTCTGGCCACCTAAAGGAGATTTGGGGCTCACCAAGGGTCTCTCATTCTTACCCTCTGACTCGTTTCCCTCTGACAGGCAGGAATCCAACTCCGCGTCTTGTGAGGAGGCAGGGTATAGCTTGCTGCAGCAGGTGCTGCTGCTCAACACCTGCGCAACACACAGTTTTGGCCAAGCCAATCGCAATTTGTAAATTTGAACAATTTCTCTGCGCGGAGCCAGTCAAGGCCTGTCTTTCAGGCCACGGTTGACAGATAGTTCCTATGTGGAGGAGTGAGAGAGCCCTTGAGAGAGCTCTGGGGCCTCTCATAAGATGTTTGGGACAGGCACTGAAACACAGAGCTGAAGTCAACTCTACAATTCCGATTATATTTGGCAAACAATGAAATGCCTGAGCCCAATATAGGCCAGTCGCTCTATCATGGGACATGCTGGCAAGGGAGACTTGTTTCCACCTAATAGCCCACGCTCATACAGCGATACAATTGTGCACCTCGATGCAAATGCAAAAGGTTGGACACATAAGTCACAATCAAGGGTTTGGGTTCCAAAGTCTGCATCACTTTACAAAAGCACAACGGCGAGTTTGTGGGAACCCTTTGTACACAAGGTTACAAAAAAAGAAGCTGAGTGATGAGTGCATGGAAGGCTTGAGCCCCTTGCTCCAGGGCTTTTGGGTGCAGGCATAGGGTGCATAATGAAAACACCCGACACGCCCAGGCAAGACTGATGTTTTCCAAGAAGCTACCCCAAAACCAAGCACACATTCATCTTTTTTTCCAGCGGCGTGTTTTCTCAACAGGCCTGCAGCAGTTTGAGCATCTCAAGTAATCGTGGCATCGACGCCTCTCTGTGCCCCTGGTGAGATGGTCTCGGCCTTACAGCTGGCATTGTTGGTTTTGCTTTTTAGGCTACACAGGTGTAGGTTTCTTGAAATACTTCTTTTCGCACCTCTCCTTGTGACCTGCTGGCTGCCCTTGACTTCTGCGGCCGGCACGAGGTGAAGCTGATCTCACTACCAAACAACTCACAAATGGCTTGTTCATTGGCTTCATGCTCTGTACAAGCAGCAGAGGGAAGAAGAAAAGAGAGGTGCAAGCATAAAAGTATGTACGCATTTATGTGTGTGCGTGCGTGTGTATATGTCTGTCTGCGCATGAATGTATGTTGTCCACCATCTGTGCTTTTCTATTTTAATTGTGCTTCTAAAGGACCCCTGGCTCGCTTACAATTTTCCCAGACAGGTGACTTCATGCATGACAGAAATGGCTCAAAGCTAGCAAAGTAGGTATGAATGCCTTATCAGCCACGGCCTTCATCACATCTTTCATGATTTTTTTTTATGGGATTGCAATGCACAAGAGTCAGCTTCTGCACTTTCCCTTTTGCAGGTGATAAGCACAATTGTATAAAAAGGTCAGAAAGGCCAGGGCTAGGAGATCTTTCAACTCAAAATCAGAGCTGCTTTTGATCAAAAATGTTCCAAAATTGGCACGATTAGCGCTTAGTAATTCAATTCAATTTCTGACCCCCTGCCTTGCCTTTCTTGGTAGAAGGGGATTAAAACACCATTGGGAGGGCTCTGACTACTTTGCAGGGGACCTTCCTTCTCACCTGCGTTCTCATAGTCTACTAGGGATAGTGAATGGGTGACCTGGGGTGGATAACCTCTCCTTGGCAGGATCCAGGATCTCTTTCTGGCCTCAGATTACCAAAAAAAGGGCTTCCAGTTCCAACCTGGTTTTAGGCTATATTACAATGCCAAGTTAGGCATACAAAACCTCAGTATATCCAGTCAACATCCTGCACTTTTAGAAAAGCCAAAAAGGAGAGCCAAGCCTCTCTGCAACTTTCTTTTCTGGCAACCCCTTGTGCTGGTTTGCCAGAGAAATAATGCCTGAAATTGAACAATCCTCATCAACAGCTGAGCTTTCTTATGCAGCTTTGTTGGAATAAAGTGACTCTTAGTCACCAAGAATAACCCAATTTGGTTTGGTAGGTGACCTACTAGGAAGATGTGTCTGTGAGACATTACGTTCACTCCATCAAATTCCTGGCATATTGCCAGTGACGAGCACTTCTTAAGGTGCCAGTTTGGCACGCATGTGGAAAATGCATGAAAAACGTTCTGCGTGAGACTCCTCGACCATATATAAAGTAGGATTTGTACCTGGTACTCAAGTTTTAAAGGCTCTCAACCAAAAGAGTGCTTGATGAGCCAGGAGGTAGCCAGTCCACATCAAGCAAAAGCAAGAAGATAACCTGAAAAACACCGCACCTATGTCATAGAGGGACTTTGGGGCCAGTCCTGGGGATGGGCGTAAGAGCAGGGAGAGGAAAATTACCGAAAATTATTGAAAATGGATATGGCCATGGGCCTCTATTGCGACAGCAATTCATGCAGCAGCAGCATAACTCGCATTAAGTATGATAAGTGAAAGCTTTCCTACCACTCCTGGCTCTGTTTATTCATTTGCACTCACCTTCCAACTTTGCGTTTGCAAGTCGGTCATGTTCTTTCTGTTCCATACGCTGTGCCTGTTTGTGTGTGTGTGTGTGTGTGTGTGTGTATATGTGTGTATGTGTGTGTGTGTGCGCGCGCGCGTGTGTGTGTGTGTGTTTTTGTGTGTTCATGAAGTAACATGCAAGCATGTTTTAGAGCAAGCACAAAAAGGTTTCACTTCTTCCACACAGCCCTACCTCCAAGTCTAATAGGTCATCAACGGCCAGCTCTGCGCGCATGTGTCTTGTGTCATTGACAGCGTGCTCAAAGACATCTTCCACACTGTTTCGTCTGTTCTTTGGTGCAAATTTCAAATCGAAGCGCATGGCTTGTCAAATGAAAGTCGTAAATTTTAAACAGGGACCGCGTTTCCAGTGGTTCCGGAAATTCAAATCTCAATCCGGAAATTAAAAAGTTGTTTCCAGTGGGCAATCCGGAAATTCAAATGTCATTCCGGAAATTGACAATTTCCGGAGTGAAGAATTTCCGGAGCGGGGAATTTCACTCCGACCCCCCCCCCCCCCCCGGAGTAAAATTCAGCTGACTCCGGAAATTCGAAAAATCAGTCCTGAAAATCAGTGCTCCAGCAAAGCTGCCCAAATGAAGCTCTTTTCGTGGCAGGTGGCTTAGAGTGATGTCTGCAGGCTCTCAGGGCCTGGGGAAAGGTCCAGGGGGCCTGAGTTCAACTGTTTTTATGTGTGCATGCAAGTTTGCGCGCATCTTTGCCAGTGTGCTTGTTTGCAAGGTAAGTTGCGTGCATGTGCGCAAACATGCACGCGCGCGTGCGTGCGTGTGTGTGTTTTATGTGTGTGAGTGTGTATGTGTGTGTATGTATTTGTGTGTTTTATTTGTCTGCGTGAGTGTGTATGTGTGTGTGTGTTTTATGTGTGTGTGCGTGAGTGTGTATGTGTGTGTATGTGTGTGTTTTATTTGTCTGTGTGAGTGTGTATGTGTGTGTGTGTGTTTTATGTGTGTGTGCGTGAGTGTGTATGTGTGTGTATGTGTGTGTTTTATTTGTCTGTGTGAGTGTGTGTGTGTGTGTGCCTGTGTGTTTTATGTGTGTGCGTGAGTGTGTTTGTTTTATGTGTGTGTGCGTTTGATTTATGTGTGTTTGTGTGTGTGTGTTTTATGTGTGTGCGTGAGTGTGTTGTATGTGTTTTATGTGTGTGCATGGGTGTTTTTGTTTTGTGTCTGTGTGTAAGCGTGTGTGTGTATGTGTATGTGTGTGTGTGTGTAAGCGCGTGTGCGTGTGTGTAAGGATAGGATAGGATAGGGTTACATAGCTGTACCTGCCTACAAGGGCAGCTTAGGTGCCTGTAACAAAACCAAACCAAAAATGTGTAAATGTCGACTGAAAGCCTTGAGCTGAGTTTAGAAGTGTCAACTGTAAAAAACAAACAATCACTCTAAATAAAACAAGCATGCAAAGTCATGCACAAAACTCCATAAAGCTGCAGTGTCAGGAAAATACACTTTCGAGTGCGTGTGAGAGAGAGAGAGTGTGTGTGTGTATAGGATAGGATAGGATAGGGTTACATAGCTGTACCTGCCTACAAGGGCAGCTTAGCTGAAGCAAAAGGTGCCTGTAACCAAACCAAACTAAACTTGTGTAAATGTCAACTGAAAGCCTTGAGCTGAGTTCAGAAGCGTCAACTGAAAAAATCACACACACACTGTCACTCTAATGAAACAAGCACGCAAAGTCATGCACAAAAAACTCCATAAGGCTGTAGTGTTAGGAAAATACACTTTTGTGTTTCCACAAGAAGCACAGAAAGTTTGAGAACAGCACCGCTCTGAAAAAAGGTCCAAGAGGCCATAGTAAATGTGTTATGTTCTGCTTTGCACTTCAGTTCTCAGCATCCACTGTTAAAAATGCAACGCAATGCTTCAGGAAGGGTAACCGCCGATACAGCCTGGTAAGTGCACATGACAAAGAAGGTATCAACTGCGTTGCCTTGCTTGAATCTCTTCAGCAGACAAGTACCCTCTGTAATCTCTCCGAGACATAACACGGGGTATGGACGGCCCTTGAGGACCCCCATACACCCCCCCATACCTCCTACTAGGGACCCATGCTGCTTTTATTGCCTGCGCAGTCTTATGTGCTCGAACTCGGGTCTCTTGGTCTGCAGTTTGTCCATGCCTCTTGGCTCCTCCAAAGCCACCTGCGTGCATTTCTTGTACAGGTGCTGCTGCTCCTGCTGCTGGGGGAGGGCAGTGTTGGTGCTGGACAGGGTTGGGCTCTTGGCTGGTGCGCTTCCGCTTGGTGGGAGTGACTGGGGCTCCGCTTGCTGCTGCTGCTGTCGCTCCTGCTGCTGTCGTTCCTGCTGCTGCTGTTTGTGCTGGTGGTGGGGCAGGCGAAGTAGGTACTTGCGCTGCTGGCCTTGCTGCTGCTGCTGCTGCTGCTGCTGGTGATGGCGGAGGAGGCTTGAGTAGCTGCTTGAGCTGCTGCCCCAGTCGGCCTGCATTGAGGTGCAGGAAGGGCTCGCCAGAGCTGGGGATGCGGCCTGAAGGCAGGTGCTGGCGGAAGGGGTAGGGAACCAGCTCCCCCTCACCAAGTTTGACCACGATTGCTTTTCCCCTGACTTGCACAACCAGTTCCTCCCCATACCCACACTGTCCCCGGCCCAATCGCTGCAGCTGTATGGCCAGGTCCACCAGCGCATTCTGTAGGCGCGTCTTCTTCTGCACCAGGAGTGCTTGTGCTGCATTGCTGCTGTCGCGGAACCCCGCGTACGCTGCAGTCGCTGCCTCTGCCGTGCTGAACCAGACGATGTATCGCTGCTTGCCCAGTGCGTTGTCCCGCATCCGCTCCACATGCTGCACGCTGCCCACCTCGCACTGCAGGAAGGCTTCCACCCCGGCTGGTGTTGCTTCGCAGGGCAGCGCCCCTGCGTTCCTGGAGCGCAGCAGACGTACACTGTAGAACTTCTGACGTTCTTCCCTGTCTATGCTGCATGCTGCTGCCCAGTTGGTGTCAGCAGAGTCTCGGACGAGCTGGTCAACGCTGCCCCGAGTTGCTCGGCCATCCTCCTGCTGCTGCTGCTGCTGCTGCCGTAGCTGGAGCACCACTTGATTAAGCTCGTCGACCTTCTGTACAAGCTGGCGCACAAGTTGCTCAATCTCCATCTCTTCCTGGCTTCTCACGTCACCTTTTCCCCAGGCACAGGTCAGCGTCCGCTCACTGTGTTATCCAGTTAACTTTTGGCGTGTGTGCCCCATCTGCGTGCGCGCAAGCACACCTATCCCCCCTGGTAGGGCTCGTTCCGTTCTCAGAGTGTCAAAAAACACTAGTGGAGCCCTACCAGACGGTGCAGTGGAAGCATGAGCTCTCACTATTATTCTTTTCTGTGTGTGTGTGTATGTGTGTGTGTGTATGTGTGTGACTGTGCATGCGTGCGCTTGTGTGCGAGTGTGTGTGCTTGCATATGTGCGTTTATGCGAGCATGTGTGCATGTGTATGCATCAGTGTGTATAGGGGCAACAGGTTGACAGCTGCAGCTGTTGTGGTCATTGACTGAGCAATGCACTGCTCACTGCTGTGCGTGTTCCCAATGGCCATGCCATCATCTTGAAACTCCAGCTCATGGTTCATGCCATCAGAAGTCATAAGGGTGATTAAAATGTATTTTCATTTACTTCAATTACTGCTATTGAATCAATTACTGCTATTTTCATTGAAGAACTGGGGGTCACTGAAAAAAGAATTTCCGGAAATTTTCCACTGGAAACAGCCCATTCCGGGAAATGAATTTCCGGAGCAGTACAATTTCCGGAGTGATCCGGAAAAACTAAAATTGAATTTCCGGAGTGGTCCACTGGAAACGCGGTCAGGATATTGTCCATTCGCAACTCCGCCCATCACCATATCAACTGTTTTGTTCAGTTGTGCGCATGAACATTTGACTGAC
Source organism: Dunaliella primolecta (assembly GCA_914767535.2). NCBI lineage: Eukaryota > Viridiplantae > Chlorophyta > Chlorophyceae > Chlamydomonadales > Dunaliellaceae > Dunaliella > Dunaliella primolecta. Next base: position 6,243,702 of record OU611753.1, on the reverse strand, counting down.
ATTTGACAAGTTGTTTTAGAATTGTATATTATAGCGCCTGCTAGCGTACTTTTACTGGTGTCATGGGCAGGGATGGAGGAGCAGCTTGCAATCGCTGCTGCTGCTCCACGGAGGCAGCGATGCGCTCTCTATTACTCTATTATCAATCCTACCTTGTTTAATACCAAGGAAGAAGAGAAAGAAAGACTGCGTGGCAGAGGAAGCTCTCCCTTCATGAAGGGAGATGATCATCAATCAAGGATAAGGAGTCACACTGGCTCAGAAGAGCCGTGAGTCCCCTCCACTACGAAGCTACAAAGGAAAAGGAAATGATAGTAAGGATATGGAGGGTTACTGGAAGCACCCGGCTCCAGAACCTGGCTGTGAGAAGTATTATTGTTTTCCATAGCACTTCTGGTATGTAACGTGACAACTTTTCCTCTTATTTTCTTGCATAGATCTGCATGCCGCTGTGCCATCTCCAATTCTTGCCCAGGCCTAGTATCTTCACAATGTTTAGTCTCTTTCAAGTGTACGTTCCGCTGGTTCACACTCAGTTGATGGGCTTGTCTAACGCGGGTAATTGTGTTGGACCTGTGTGGGTGCTGTGCCTGCTGCATAACACATGGTGTGAGGAGGAGGAGGAGAAAGAGGAGGAAGAAGAAGGAGAAGGAGTGGGTTTGGCATTTTAAGGAGTGATTAGTATAGCATCAGGGCGACTAGATGTGAGTCTAGATCTCTTAGGGAAATTACGTGGAAAGAGATAGGGGGGTATAATCCTATCAGATGCATGTGCTGGGATTTGGAGGTTGCATTGCGCCAATCTATTAAAACTTCCAATGTCTGTGTTAACCAAGCCTGCTCCCCAAGGGCTTTTGCTAAGAGCTTTGATGATCATTCTTCCAGCTACATCATGACGTTCAGTTTTCATGCTGGAGATGATATGATATTGGCAGCCTAAGAGCATGTGGAGTGCGCTGCCTATTTTATGACAGCCTGGGAGAGGGCAGAGAGGGTTAGTGGACCTTTTGAAGCGAACCACATTTTTTATTTATGGAGGGTGCCTGTGCAACATTGCAAGATGGTGCGCGTTCATAGGAAAGGATATACAGGGCATACTATGATATTTCTTAAGTCATTGCTGATTTTCTTCTCAACATGAGGTAGTAAGCTCTGATAATAGAAAAGAAAAGAAAAAACTATGCAGGTAGTGAAAACACTCCCAACATCAATTATGGAAAAGAGGGTACCTAAGGCCGAGGACCATGTACCCCCTTCACCAAGAAAAACAAGAAAGAAGTCAATGGGGATCAGGAGGGTTACTAGCAGTAGCTTGTGCCTGGTCTTGGCGATGAGAGGTGAAAGAAGTCTTCTCAAGAGCGCGTCTGGTGCTAGCAAGTGTATAAGCGTACTGGACAAAATGAGCATGAAGGTTCAAAGCAAGCTTGGTGGCTGCATGAGTGTCAAGATCAAGCTTTGGGGCTCCACAGTGTGGGGGGTGTAGATGACCCCACCCACACCTAACATAATGGTATGGAGGGTGACTTGAGCTGAGGCCCTTGAAAGAAAGAAAGAAATTTACGCGTGCCGTTTGGCCACGAGCATTAAGGAAAGAGCCCCCCTTTTGATTACCACCGAAGGGGTCCAAAGTGAGCCCCAATCTGATCTGAGATCCGAACCCCGAACCTCCAAGTTGGTGCACCCCATACATTGATGACCAGGGACTGTTGTAACACGACAGCGGATTTCTTTTTTAGGCCCTTGAAAGATGGCAACATAGATTGTGGTGCTGCTGCTTGGAGGCCTCAAGCTGATTCTTGGGCCGAATGTCTTCACTGTAACCTCCACAAGATGGACGTGCCTCCGTTCTGGAAGGAGCTGACTAGGGTGACGGACCTTGGAAGTAGGTGAAGAGGCTGTGGTTGGCGCTGATGCTCCCTGTCCCCCCGCGCACTCCTCTACTTCTCACGGATACCGGGAATTCGTCCTTGGCACTCTTTACAGTGGGAAAACTTATATTGCATCAGGGCGACTAGGAGTGAGCCTTTGTTTGCCTGGGAAGCGATGATGGGAAGATGTATTTAGGGAGGGTTCTATTTGTTGAGTGTTCAGGGATCTGCAGGTCCTGTAAAGCAAGACGATCTGCGCTGCCAATGTCCATGGAGGCAAGGCCTGCCCCAAAAGGGCCTTTGCTGATGCCTAGAAGGAGGATTCTGCTAGCAATATTGTGACGCTCAATTACCATATTTGATATGGTGGAGTGCTTACATCCTGAAAGAATGTGAAGGTCACTGTCTGGCTCCCCACAGAGGGGACATTGTAGGCGGGTGGACATTTTGAAGCGCACTGCATGCTTTTGATTGAAGAGGGTACCTGTGCGATAGTTGAACACGTTTCGTTTCATTTTGAAAGGAAGTTTTGGCATGGTCCATTGCTTATTTATTTTATTTAAGGTTATTGGCATAACCTTTTTATGGACTGTAGGCATTGCTAACCTTTTTATGGACTGTAGGAAGTAGGCTTTGGTAATAAGAGTAGTATCCTGTCTCTGTGTTAGCATTTCCAAGTCTGTGTTTTGAGTGCATGTGCGTCCTCAGAGCATCACGAAGGTTGGAAAAGTGTTTTAACTTTGGGGCAGGCGAGTCAGGGCGTTCTGATGTGCTTGCATGGGGGCGGGCAGCTTCCTCAAAGGCAAGCCAGGTGTTGTCATGGAAAGGATTGCCTTCAAGGTTGACACAGGGGAAGGTTGTGTCTGCAGGGGTGTCATCACCCCTGGATAGCCTGGTGTCTGGCAATGGCATCTGCGCATTTGTTACCCGCAACTCCAGCGTGAGAGTTAACCTTGTACAGATAAAAATGGTAGGTGAATTGTGCACAAGCTGTATACATATTTTAAGGATATGGCCTTGGACATGCTGGCGATGAAGCTCTGGATACAGTGTTTGCTTCCTGATTTGGAGGAGTGAAGAAAAGCTATCAGTAGCAATTTGAGAGTGGCCCTGGAGAATTGCAGCTACTATTGCTGCTAATTCAGCCCTTACAATCGTATTTGTGATGCATTTGTTTGGATAATTGGGACTATCATTGTCAGGGTGGTAAACTCCTGCTCCTATTACTTGTCTTCCGAGGTGTATTTGGCAGCTACCATCTGCCAGCACACAGTGTGTATGCCCATTCTTTCCAATTCTGGACTTTTCGGACCAGGTTTGGACTAGATGCGGTAGGCGGCAAGAGGGGTTGTTGGCTTTAAACAATGTTCTTAGGGGTGTGTTGTTGGTCAGAGGGTAGTTTTTCAAACTTTTTGAAACCAGTCTCAATGCCTGGGTGTCTGGGGTTGAGAACTGGGTCATTGCTGATGGTTGTTTTCCTCCAGCGTGCTTCAGGGATTTGTTGTGCTAAATCAGTGAGCCAAGTTGAGTTGTTCTCATTTAGGCGGATTCTTGCTGCAGTATTTCAGACAGCAATTATTTGTAGGCTCCGGGAGTGGCGGGGAAGCATGAATTCCTTGCTGACCCAGAAGTGGGGAGTAGCATAGTTGATAGCTGCTGATGGTATGGTTCCCAATGTGCAACAAAGATGAGGGTAAGAATTAAGAAGTTTGGAGTATGGATTGGTGCTCATTGGACCTCCCCAGCTTGGTAGGAACATGAAAGTTGCTGTTGCATCAGATTGTAGTATTGCAGAGTAAATGGCATGTTTCAGGGTGAGGTGCATTACATGGTCGTCATAGATAGGATGGCATGACGAGAAGCCTGAGAATTTGGACGACAAAGCACTGTGGATGGCTCCAAAGATCCTGTCTCGAGGGTGTTCGCTCCAGTAGTGGATGTAGCTGGGGTTATGTTCTAAGGGTGAGGCCATTTTTTCCTGGGTCACTATTCCCAATTCTGGAGAGCTAGGTGGACATGGTCAGGTAGGATGCGCATGTATGAGTCTTTGATTTGTTTACCTTGGTGTTTGCTGCTGTTCAAGATAGAACGCAAGAAGAGGCCCAGGAGCTCAGAGGCAAAGCTTTTAGGTGGGGGCTGGATCGTTTCATGTATCCCACTCTGCTTGGCTCTGTCGAATGCGTTATAGAGGATATTAATGCGCTCTGGGGTGAGCATCCCTTGACATTTGCCATCTGTGCTTTAGATGCATGCCAAGTGTAGGGAGTTTATCTCCGGTAGCACCAGGGGTGGTATGGAAGGTGTGGAAGGGGAGTTAGTGGCCTCTGCTCTGGGGTGGGGATCTGTTGTGTTACCGGACTTTGGTCTAACGAGGTCAACGCTTGTTATCCAAAACTCACAACGTCCAGTCCCCACAATGTCTGCTTGTGGGTTTGTGGGGTTGACATTGAAAGTGACCTTGTTGCCGAGTTCTATGTCTAATTTTTGTTTCCATATATTGTTCCTGTCTTCTCTGCCAAATCCTTGCCTTTCTAGATTATTTAATGCAAGGTCAGCAGCAGGTATGGAGAGGTTCGGCTCATCCTTATGAGTCTTAAATTTGACAGTGCGCTGGAGGAAAGTTGGCCATGTTACTTTGGTGCCTTCTGGCTTCCAACTTGGCTCCCAAGACATGCGCACGAGTTCTTTGCTGAGAGAGTTTGATTCTCGATTGGGTTTTTCATCTTCATTGAGATGAGCACAGGCAGGGCAAGCCCAGTAGTTGTGGTTGTCTACATCTTGTCTCTGTTCATTCAATTTCCATCCAAGTTGGTGTAGCATCCAAGTTCTCTCATGCACGTCCAGTGATAGGTTCTATGGCAGACATCACAGATATACATATCAAGATAGGGGGGTTCAGAGTTCAAGGGTTCTTTGCCACCAGGATAGTTGCAGATCTCACAGCAGGCACATTCAATTCCTGCCCGGGCAGCAGATTCCATGCTTGCAGGTGTGAACCCAGCATTCTTGAACATTGTCAAAGCCCATAATGATTTTTTATGGTCATGGGTGCAAAGTGGGTTTGGTATTGCTTCTGCTGTAGGGGGTGATCATTGCTCCTGTCTCTTTTCTTGGCTGTAAAGTTCCTCCATGCATTGATATGAGTAATGTCTAGGTCATAGTAGTATACGGTATTTATAGCATCGTGAGGAGTTGATTGCTCTGCCAAATTTTTCACTTTGTTTTTCTTTTAACTCCAGAGGTCTAGATTTTGAGGCATCGGGCCTGGGGAGGAGATATTTGGGTTGGGGAGGTTTGTGTTGATGTGGAGCATGTCAAAATTGTGGACCATTTTGCTCTTGCAAGAGAGAGATGTTTTTGTTGGGCCTTCTGACTTGAGAGTAGTCCTATCATTTCTGTTGCTGTATCCTGGACGGGTGGCTGGATGGTGGCGTGGATGCCTGCCTTTTTGGCTGCTTCATAAGCTTCAAGCAGGGTCCTGAGCCTGTCTTCAATGAGCATACCAATGCACTTGCCATTGGCATTGTAAATACTGGCGGTTACTTCCGGCATTTATGCCGGCATGGCGACCTCATCAGATGGGTCAGATTGGAGGGTTTATTAATGAGGTCAATACTCCTATGCATAACATGAACACACTTGCCAAGGCCTCTTGTACCATTTTCCAGAGTAACGCTGTTCTCAAACTTTCAGCGCTTCTTGCGGAAACACAGAAGTATACTTTCCTGACACTATAACCTTTTGGAGTTTTGTGCACGACTTTGCATACTTGTTTCATTTAGAGTGACAGTGTGTGTGATTCTTACAGTTGACACTTCTGAACTCAGCTCAAGGCTTTCAGTTGACACTTACACAATTTTGGTTTGGTTTGGTTACAGGCACCTTTTGCTTCAACTACTAGCAAGCTGCCCTTGTAGGCAGGTACAGCTATGTAATCCTATCCTATCCTATCCAATCCAACACTTCTAATGATAATATCACATTGCCATGTTGGAATGATATCTGCCTGGGGGCTGGTAGGTTGGAAGTCAAAGAAAAGAAAAGACCACGCCAGCCAAAAGGCCGCGTGCATTAAGGAAAAGTTCCCTAACTAGCAAGCTAGAAAGGGTCACACCAAAGGGCCCTCAAACCTAAACTAGACTAAGCTAGCCTAGGAGAAAGCCAGAAACAGAGCTAGTAAAGATCTGGAGGGTTGGCTGCCATGCCCCTGAGCGCCCGAACTCTCCTCCTCCTCCTCCTCTCCTCCTCCACGCGCCCAGCAAACCCTCCCCCAGAAGTCCCCTGGAAATGAAGTGGAAGTCGAAGGTGACAGTCTTGCGAATGGCGCAGCCGGTAGTTGAGAGCCATAGAGAGTCTAGCAGAGAGGCTCTGAGGATCGCCTTCAAAGCCTTGGTTGGCAAGACTGTTTAGGTTTACCTCATCATTCAGGGGGACTACTGAATCTCATGGATATATTGTGTGTGGCTGGAACAGTTGAGCAGGCCGAGCAATCAAACTACCTGGCTGCAGGAATTATCCCATTGTAACCATTGTATGATTTTGGCAGCCTGAGAGCAAGAGAGAGTGTGTGTGTGTAGGAGTGCGTTATCTAGTCGATAACAGCCTGGGAGAGGGAATGACAAGCTATTGGATCTTTTGGAGCGGACCGCATGCCTTTGCTTCAGTGCACCTATGCGATATTGTAGGTCCTGAGCAATTTGCTGAAACCAAACAAGGCAGGGCAGTGTGCAGCCAGCTAACAGCCACCTGAAGAGGGCTGCAACAGCTGCGCCCCCTAACTGATTGCATAATGCACAACGCCTGATAGATCAGAGCAGATGTGCAGCAGCTCAGCATACCCTTTGATGCTTGGTGCTTGCAGCTCGGTGCACCTTTTAAAGTACTCACAGCTTTTTTGAGAAGGTGCTCAACCATTTAGTGTGTTGCAGTTTGCAAAGCTCAATGAGGGCCAAAAAAAGAAAGCAAAGAAGAAATTATGTAGGCAGTGAAAATACTCCGAGTTTTGTGGGGAGTCCCCACAATAATGAAGGAGGAGAGGATACCTTGGTCGTATCTTGGCTTTTCCCCCACCATTTTTTCCTCATTCCTTACTGCTTAAGAGTTTGCTGAAGCCTCCATATCACCCAAGGAAGGAAACATTACTCTAGTAGTTACTGATGCCAGCAGACAAAGAAAACGAAGAAAGCAGAAGTGGAAGCATGAGATAGAAGGGATGCCAGCATAAGAACAAAAATATGCGATGCTATTCATAAAACCAAAAAAATTATTCAGGATTTCTTCCTACTGTAAACTCATGGGTAGCAGAAGAAGGAACAGTATGGCACATTTAACAAGATCACGAACACGTTCTCATGAAACGAGATAATCCGACAGTGAACAAGTGAGGGGAGCATTGCAAGCAACGTTGGCGAAAAAAAAAATTTGGCAGAGCCAGTCCTTCCTGACACAGGGGGGGATATGCAGTGCCTGAAACAAAAGCAGGACCTTCCCGCAGACCAAGCCTTGTTCACGCATGCATGCATGCATGCATAGCTGAGTGCGCGCCATTCAAGCTGCTCCTGCCATTCATTGCTCACAGCAAGCTCCCCTAAGGCAATCAGCAGCAGACCATACACCAGAGGCTTTCTCATCCACACTCCAGGGCAGGGGGTGCAGGTCCTGCTCCACATCAGTAAACTTCTGTGCTCTCACCACTCAACTCGCGGCGCATATCAAACCATCGTTAGAACATAAAATCAATAATGCCATCACAATTGGAATTATGCAAGAATCTGTTGGTTCATCGGCAAGCTGGAATGGTCCGCAGGTGGACTGCGGAGTCCCCAGAACGGGCACCCCATGCCGCAGACCCAGCAAGGGCATCCACAAAAGTATCCTGATGGAGTCTGTGTCGGCTGGACCTGTTCCGGGGGCCTGGCTTGGAGCGATTGGCCAGCTTCTCTCAGCTGCCGAACATAATAATGTGTCCTGCAGTTCTGCCCACTGCACTGGAAGCCACCAACACTTTCAATCCCTGGTAAACTTTTTGCCTGGTCCTGCATGCCGAGTTTCAAAGTGAATGGCAGGCTGGCGGATTCAGGCCAAGAACTGCCTGCAAAGTTTCCAAAAAATTCTTACAGCACCAGCCACTGCCTCCCATAGCCCCCTGACGCTGCAGGGCTACCAAGAAGTTTTGTTGAGAGGCTAGCCAAAGTTTTAGGGCGGGGTTGGGCTGGGTGTGAAATCTTTACTGGGAAACAGGCAAACCTAGGGGCTCGCATGGATGGGGCTTCGCCAAAACTGAGTGCCGAAACAAACCGATAAAGAAATCATGCTGCGTGTCCATCAGTCATTTTGCAAACAAGAAGAGACCTGGCAAGGGCAACAGACTCAAACTTGAAAGAATTATTGCAGAAACTGGTGTGAAGAAAGCAAGCAGGGTTCACCAGCATCTGACTGAATGTACCCACCACTTGGTGTGAAAAAATAGTCTTCGAGAGCTGTCACTGCTGCCCTCTTTGTTTATGTCCCAGACCATTATTACCAGCTGGAAGGCTTGGCTCCGATGCTAGAGCCTCTGCAGACAGACAGGCAGATATTGAGCGTGCCAAACAGGATTATAAAAAAGTAGTGGCCATCATGCCTTACTTTGACGGGGATTCCCCTGACCCATCACCTACCCCCAAAACTACTTCCAGCATCCCACACGAAGGCACTAACCTGCTCTTAATTCAATTCCTCATCTTTTTGCATTACAATCTTGAACAAACAACAGCAAAGTTGCAATCACTTTTCTGCCAAGCAGTGTTTCTATGCAAGGATTTGGGGATTGTTGCAATGTGGCGACCAAGGGTGCTCACTGCCAAATACTGTGGCACAGCCCCCAAGACTTTGCCAACATTTTGGCTGCATTACACATTCCAAAACAATTTTTGACTGTAGAAAGGAGCCTTCCCAACAACCAGCAGGCCCCATGGTGTATCAGCGCGCTGAAGCGTGCAGAGCACTGCCTGCTGCTGCTGCTGCTGCCGCCGCTGCATTGGGGCATCTTCTGCTGTTTCTGTTGCTGGAATACTGCTCATTGTTCCTGCTGCAATGATGCTGCAACAGAAAGGGTGGTGGTGGTGGTGGTGCTGCTGCTGACAATGATGGGGCATTTGGGGCAGGGAGGAGATGCCAGCACAGAGGCCATCACTGTTGATCTCTCCTGCCCTTCTTCATGTTGCCATTTACAAATCAATCACTCAGGACGGCAACGAAGGGGGGTCATCCAAATTCTTCATGTCGCCACATGACGACAAAGGGTGCTCCCTGGGTGCCTTCCCAGTCACCCCTCAATTCACTACTTTTTGTGACCAAATGCGTTCAAAATGTGACACGTTGCCCCTAATGGGAACACTGCTACCAAGCATACACAGTTGGCACATAAAAACAAAAAAACTGGTATGTAGCTCTGTTGAGAAGCATCTTACATTGCCACAATTCTGGGATTGTTTGGATGGATTTCTCAACTTTGCCTTCACACCCTCCGTGGCCACACCCTATGCACAAATGACGCTGACTTCTTGTCATGCACAGAGCCCCTCTCTTTTCATCCAGTTTGCACCAAAAGGGTGCACATCAACAGTACTTGAGCTAAAGAGTCTTATGACACACTTGAAATTCTGTAGCAGTGCCACAGAAAAAGTTTCTGGAGGGGGTGCTTCCAAAGAGTCAAACACCCCCGACTTTACCCCCAAACCCTCCGATTAAACTCCCTTACATACCGAAAGCTCTTGAGCTCAGGGTTCGATGTAAAATTTTTCAAATAGTTTTAACCCCAACAGCCCTGTTCCTCATGAACCTGATCTGCAAGCCAGTTGCATTCCTTTGCATTGGCATGAAGGCAGGGGCACAAGCGAATTGGCCCTCGGCACCCGGAAGGCATGAGGGCTGCCAGCACCTGTGTCAAATATAGACCGTCCAGCCACATTTCTGCCTGCTGTATAAGTGGACAAACCTAGGTAAATGAGCACAGGTGGGAGTCCTAGTACATGCTGCAGCACCAAGACGTCAGTACAAGCACATGACTGCATGAGTGGGCATCCTCAACCTGTCACTGCCAGTGTCAGTACGTTTTTGTAGCTAGGGCTAGCAAGGCAGGTAATAGGCAGGTGGCTTGCCTCAGCTGCATCATTACAACTGACTACATCCAGGGCCAGGCCTGGGGCCCACAGCAGCCCCTTACCTTCCACAGACATCCCGCCATACAGGACTTTGCTCACAACAGTAGGCTCAATGTGCACTAAGGGCAGCACGCCGCTCCCACTGTGTCCCACTGTCACCCCAGGAAGGCCTAGGTCCTGGAAAGCTTTGCTGCGAAGATCTGCGGAGCAGGAACCAAGCAAGCCATTAAGCACGGCTTGTTTGCATTGAGGCATGCTGTGTGCTTTGCTCAACCCAGTTCCGTTTGGTGCAAGACTGGATGCCCTTTTTTCCTGGAAGGATGGAGGGTAAGCAGATAGCCATCCCCTGTGCTGTTCAGGCATGCATGATTGCATTCTTCAACTGCAATGAACCACTTATCAAGCGCTGCATGTGGTGTGCTCTCACAATGAACAAATGTTGAAAGAAGAACTTCACCTTTGACTGTGTGTAAAGATGCAAAGGGCGCGACATCAGCCTGATTCAAGCTGCAGGGTCAACATTAGCATTTGTTTCTGTAAGGGTTATGGATTTTATGGCATAGCGAGTGCAGCGGGGTTTTGCATGAAAAAACACGTCCTCTACTGAACAGACGCAGATAGGAGGACAAGATAAACCAAGTAATTTACGCGCTCACCCTTCATACAGCCAGAAACAGAATACGATAAGGACAAGAATCCACGTGGGAATAACAACTGCCCAAGTCCTGCAGCAGAATAGGGAGGGGGTCATTGACCTCTTGTTTCTGACAATGATAACTCCGTTTTTATTCATTTGGTTCAATCACAGAAAATAGAAAAGCTCAAATGCCATCATTGCCACCTTTCTAGAGAATGCATGAGTACCTGCTTGGATAGTAGGTGATGCCAGCTGCGTGCAAGCAACTTTCTGGAAGGAAAGCCCATGCTGTGTAACAAGCTGTGTGTGTGTGAGTATGTGAGTGTGTGTCTGTGTGTTTGTGTGTGTATGTGTGTGTATGTATGAGTATGTGTGTGTTGTGTGTGTGCGTGCGTGCGTGCGTGCGTGTGCGTGCGCGTGTGCGTGTGCGTGTGCGTGTGCGTGTGCGTGTGTGTGTGTGTGTGTGTGTGTGTGTGTGTGTGTGTGTGTGTGTGTGTGTGTGTGTGTGTGTGTGTGTGTGTGTGTGTGTGCTCTCACCAAATGCCACGTAAGATGCTGCCCATCCCGCGAAACCAAAAGCTTCAATGACTCGTGCACTGCCATCGCGGTGCGGCTCCATAGTTAAGAATCAGACATGTTCAGAAATTTTCACTTCGGTCCTACAGTCCGAATGCGCCCAAAAATCTACCATGCAAAACAGTTTCTGTTCTTCTTACAGGTAATTTTTCTATCATCCCAACAGATCTACCAGGTCTACAGGTATGTGAGCTCTGTGATATTGTTTATTTTCAACTCACTCAATAAGCCAATGGGGATCAGGAGGGTTACTAGCAGCAGCCCGTGCCTGGTCTAGGAGCTAATGCCAGCCAAAGCACTGTTAACTACATCCCAACACAGCCCAACTCCCCATGCACAACAGATACTGGCCATACAGGCAATATCTGCAACCCTCCTTCCTGTCCAAACACTCCACACAGCCTAGATACACAAATTAATAACCACAAAAACAAGCAGAAAAAAATACTTTACATAGAGAAAGAGCTCACCCCTCCTGTCATCAACCCCCTCAGCTTGCTATGTCAAGCCTCTGAGATCTGGAATTATAAGAAAACCTCAGTCCAGAAGCTTACAAAAGCCAAAACAGCTAGCCATGCCATCAATACTATATATAACCATGATTTTGGCATAACCCACATAGATGGTTGGAGAACCTGCACGGATGTCAGAAAAGACGGAGGGAGAACCCTCATCCACCAACAAGTGCAATACCACACCCATTTTGCCCCTATGATTACTGAGAAGTGGGCCCTGCCTTTCTTCAAAAATGCTGGCCTTCAGCCTGCGACTACCTCAACTGCTGCTTGCACTGATATTGAGTGTGCTTGCTGCCAAATATGCAATTACCATGGTGGTTATGAACCTATCAACTCTGAACCTCCGTACCCTGATATGTATATCTGTGATGTTTGCCAACGAACTTACCACTGGAAATGCATGAAAGAACTTGGTTGCTATACTGATGAGCAAATACAAGAGATAGATGCAGCTGACACATGGGCTTGTCCCGCCTGCGCAGGCCTTAAAAATGCACAGAAAATTGACAGAGAATGCCGGTCTAGAGAGGAGCTCATAAGGGTCACTTGGATGCCCTCCTGGGAGCCTGAGGAAACAAAAGAGATCTGGTCTAAATTCCAACAGCGTTTGCTTGAATTTGAAGCAAAGCAGAGCGAACCAGACCTTTCCCGTCCCACAGCAGACTCTTCCCTTTCTAACCTTAAAGACAAGGCTTTGAAATGCCTGATGCTATAAACACTTGGAAACAGAAACTTGACACAGACCTGCGCAATAAGATTACCTTTGATATGAACCCAACTAATCCCCAAGTTGATATAAAACCCACTGGATGTTGTGAATTCTGGCTCCAAGAAGTCGACCTCGTCAAGTACAAAGCTAAACAAAACCCTAATCAAACATCAAGACCGAGTGTGACACTGAATCACACAGCCCTTCCTCTCAAACTCCTCCTCCCCTTATCCTCCCAGAAATTTACACATCACACATGGCTTGCATTTATAACTTATAAACACATTCAACTTATATGTGTTGAACACACAAGGTAAATGTGTTGGGATGATAACCCCTAGCCGATTTCAACTCCTTTACAAGGCTTCCTTTAGGGCCAACTTGAAGCTTGCAGGCTTGCATGAAGCCATAACGCCTGCTTTTACTAGCTTTGCATCTGAGCTTCAGGGGCTCCTTACTCGCAAAACTATGTTAGAAAACAAGCACACTAGCAAAAAAAATAAAAGACTCCTCTTCGCGTGCCCTGCCAACCCACATCCACTCTGCCCTTAGAGAGTGGGTCCTGGTAACTCAAGAAAAATGGCTTACCCGCTGGACCACAACCCACAATACCAGCATTACTGGAGCAACCACCCCCGAGACACTCTCTTTGGTGCCCATCATAACTCCCTCTCTTCCAGATATTTCGGTTTCTCTGTCTGCCATCCCATTTATGATGAGAATGCTATGACTCAGGCCTTGCGTCATTCTATTTACTCAGCTATTTTCAATACAGACGCCACTGCAACTTTCATGTTCCTCCCTATCTGGGGAAAACAAATGATAACTAACCCCTACTCTAAGCTCATCACTGCCTATCCACATCTCTGTTGTGAACTTGGAACAATCACATGTATTAACCTTTGCTACAATGATCCACAATCTTGCCTCAACCAGGAAATACCTCTCCCTCAGCACACATGGGACCTACAAATTGTTGCAGTCTGGAACACATCTGCAAGGATCCATCTAAACAATCACAACCCAGCTTGGCTGCAGGGCCTGGCTTCGGCTGTACCAGAAGTTAACTGGAAGCTGCGCAATATAGGCAACCATTCTACTCTCAATACAATGCATGCTGATATGCCTGGATTCAATAAACGCCAACGCCTCCCCTTTGACAAACAACAAACATCTAGAAAGCCAACCTATCCACATATAAGTAATCAGGAAGAACTTTTTGTTCCTAACCAATCTAGTCCAACCCTCAAGCTCAAAATCCCTGACTGGAGGACATGGGCTTACACTGATGGTAGCTGTCTCATCCAGAACGGCAAACAAAAAAATTGGAGCAGGCGTTTACTGCCCTCTCGCAGACAACATAAAACTTGTCTAGCCCAACGGTGCTGGAATTACCAACACCATTTGTCGAGCTGAATTGGCAGCAATTGCTCAGACAGCCTCACTTCTTTTCATCAAATTCGTAAACAACTTCTTTACCTTGAAAAGCACAAACATCACATTCAAGGGGATGTCTTTTAAACTATATCAACTCTCATTAGCAACTCTCAAACCAACATTCATGTCTACAAAGTGAAATCCCATCCTGGCATCGCCGGTAATGAATGCTCAGATGCTATTGCAAAATATCAAGCAAGCCAAGCCAATAACAATGTGGCTGATACTGGGATCCCAAACGCAGGCCCAGGCGGAAATCTATTCTCACAAATCTTCTGGTTAGCCCAGGAGGCAAAAAGAGAACACGCTGTGGAAACACCCACAGCTCCTGCACCCAATCCTAAAATCAGCTACCTCCCCAATCTTCAAAATGCTCTCAAGTCTCATATGCATACAAAACACAGACTTGGATATGCCAACCCCAAAACAGGCTACTACTCATATTATCAGAGTTTGTTACCACATGTAGATAAGAAAATCAGCAATGCCTTGAGGAACATGTCCTGTATATCCACACCCATGAAGCGCACCATCTTACAATATCGCACTGGCACCCTCTATAACCAAAAACATGCGGTTCGCTTCAAAAGGTCCACTAACCCATCATGCCCTCTTCCAGGCTGTCATCAATTAGACAGCGCACTCCACATGCTTTCAGGCTGCCAAAACCATATCATCTCCAACATGAAAACTGAACGCCACAATGTTGCTGGAAGAATGATCATCAAAGCTCTTAGCAAAAGCCCGTGGGGAGCAGGTTTGCTTAACATGGACACAGGGAGTGGCGATAAGTTGGCGCAGCACAACCTTCAAATCCCTGCACCGTGTGACATGCATCAAACAGAATTATACCCCCTTACCTCTTTCCAAGAAATTTTTCTAAGAGATCTAGACTCACCTCCAGCCGTCCTGATGCTATTCTGATTACTCCTTTTCAAGCCAAACCCACTTCTTCTCCTTCTACCTCCTGCTCACACCATCATGGGTTACGCAGCAGGCACAAACCCACACTGAGGCCCACAACAGCCAACCGCGTGAGGCAGCCCCATCAACTTAATGTAAACCAGCGTCACGTGCACTTGATTGAAATCAAGTGCTGCGAAGACACGAGGCCTGGACACCAGTTGGAGGCGGCACAGCGGCAGCATGCAGACCTCTGTAAACTTATGAGTGCTAAAGTAGTGACTCTTCACACCATCCTTCTGGGTGTTGGTGGGACCTGCTACTGTAGTACAGAGAGCATACCCTGAATCAGTTAAAACAACTGGGACTTGACCAACAGCGTGCCTTGAAACTTGCTCGTAGTCTGCATGCCCACTCGGTTCAATATGCCCACAAACTTGTTACTACTAGGCGTGCTCACTTTTGTTTTTTATAGCCCAACACTTTTGCCCAACACTTGTTTTTTATAGCTTTGTGGTGGAGGGGACTCACGGCTCTTCGGAGCCAATGTGTCTTCTTTTCCTTAATTGATGTAGGGAGAGTCTTCTCTGTCTACGTAATTTTTCTTTTTCTTTTCTTTCTACCATCATTGGCGTGGAAAATTTTTGAATCGAACAGCACGCACACCCTTCTGTATCCCATCATATTTATTTAAGGATCTGGATGCTTCTGATTTCCTCTTGCAACACAACAACAAGCTTTTTTCGTTTGTTTCTGAGCTTATGGACATTATGTTGGCTGGCGAGGACCAGTCACAGGCCGATCAGCCGAACAGTCTGGCTGAAGGTCCCCCTGTGTAAATCTAAATCTAAATCTAAGGATCTGGATAAAGGAGTCATGAGGAATGTGAGTAGGTTTAGGCTTCGTGCCCACTGCTTGAAGGTCGAGTCCTGTAAATGGTTGGGTGGTTCAAATATTTGTGATAAGTGTGGATGTGCTGAAGTCCAGGACGAGAAACATGTTCTTTTCTATTGCAATTGCTGTGAGTTGTGTGAGCTGCACAGAAAATACAACCTCCTGTTCATTGATCTTTTTAAACCATTACATACTTTTGCCCAGCTTCCAAACACTGATTTTATTCCTTTTTTGGCGAGCTTCCACATTTTGACTGATTTCGAGGTCAATGCTTTTCTTAATCAAGACTCGTACAGATTCTCAAAATTGTTGTCAGAACTGGTTTCAATTTTTGATGCTGGATGAGAATGTTTCACCAGCAGCTGATCAGCCAGATTCTCAGGCTGTGGGCCAACCCCTTGTAACCTTTGGTTTAGAAAATAGTAATATCCTGGGAATTCACGTGGTGAATGGTAACTAGGCAGGGCATCCTGTGGGAGATATGAAGATGCAGGAAATAGAAGTGCTTAAAGAGTGAGACATACTTTTGTCAGCGTGCCTGGAGTACTGCGATTGAGCTACATGCATTGCTTTCGCTCTCCGGTTTGGAGTGGTGGGGTCACAGGCACCTTTGCTCCAGCTGAGCTGCCCTTGTAGGCAGGTATTGCAATGTAGGCCTTTCCTTTTCTCAACAAACATGGTTATGTTATCTCTTCTTTCCAGTCCAAGTTATGTGAGTTGAGCGCTGTTTTCCAGGTCTGCTTGTTACAGGCCTGAGTGCTTCCGCTCAGCTGCCCTTGTAGGCGGATATAGCGATGTAACCTTATCTTTCCCCTCTTTTCCTGCGTTGCCTACATTGCACTGTTCCAGCAAACCCCCTTTTTTAGATCATCGCTTTGAGATCGTCCTTCCTCACCACCTGGACAGTCATTTGGCAATGATTGTAGGCATCTAAGTAATTCACTTGCAACCTGAAATCTTATAACCCAGCACCATCAACAGCGGCACTCCTGCAAGGTGAGCTCAAGGTGCATGCAATAGAAGGCAACCAAAGCTTACAATAAATAGTTCTAGCATGCTACAAAAACAAGCCCGTCCTACTGAGGCTAAGAGTTGGCAGGTCAAGGACTCATCCACATGCCCAGTGTAACTCTGCAGACATGGCATTCAATAGGTTTACTTCAAACGCGAATAATGGAATAATGGTGGATGCGGGGCAGAGCACATATGTACAAATGGATGGGATGCTGTGATCCTCAACGAGGATCATGAAACAGGCAATCAGCAAACAGCGTAAGCTGCGGGATGCCAAATGCTACAGTTTGGGAAAGATACACGCAAGGCACCGAGTACATGTCCCATTTATGCAACGGGTGCCTACCAACTGCCTCTAATTGCCAGTCCCAAGCGAATGCTCTCGAAAGCCAAGCAACCACTTATTCCAGCCCCTCTGCGCTACCCCTGCTGCCTGCTCTCAACGCAACATTGATAACATCCTGAACTTCAGCCGCTCTTGGCAATGAGCACAAATCAGCTCAGGCAGTTTAGAGTACAAATACTTCCTTTTCAAATCCCGCACAGCAGGTGCACCTGACCACAGACCCCCTGTTGTGTGGCACAACATGTCTTCCCACCACTCTACCCAATCCCCACAGCTACCCTACACCGCTCTTTACTTGCAGTACATGTACAGGCTATTTGAAGCTGCTGCAGCAATGACGTTGGCCTCCGGGTGCCATGCCAAATGCAGCAGCTTGCTAGCGTAGTCCGTGCCCAACTCTGCGTTGTCAACTGGAGTCCGCTTGCCTGCTGCTTTATTCCGGATAGCAAAGCGGTTGGTCTACAAGCACAGGATGAGGGAGCCAGGGAGGAGGAAGGTGTTTGCAGGGGTGCCATAAAGGCAAAATGGAGCCTTCAGTGACTGCTTTCCGCATGAGTATAGCAATCCAGAACAGGACAAGTCTAAACAGAGTACAAATGCCAGCATGCTCTCCCTGCCTTACATAGCAGGAGGCAGTTAAAAAAAAGGGTGCTGCAGCCGCTTCAAATGCTCAACAAACTCCATGCAGGTAAAATAATACGCGGATACCCATAGTCTGGTCAGCCAAGCTTTGCCAGGAATAACGGGTTTCTTGCCTCAAGGGAAATTGAGGAAATAACTAAATACGTGGAGTCATACGTGTTTGCAATCTGATTGACACTCTGCAATAAGAAAGTGAGGATGATGCCCCAAAGGTCAGCTGGTTACAGGCACCTTTTTTGCTTCAGCTAAGCTGCCCGTGTAGGCAGGGGTACAGCTATGTAACCCTATCCTATCCTTTCCAAAGGTCAGCCAGGTGCCTCTCAAGAGGCATCATTTTAGGCCAGCTTTGGCCATTCGGTAGGGGATGGGTGCTGAATTGCAAGCTCCAATTTCTAAATTGCAACATGTCCTAACTCTTTAGTAGCTTTTTGGGTCATACCTGATCCGTTGGAGCGAACAGGGGAGGTTCCGAAACACTTCGGGAAGCATGAGCGCATAATCAGATATTGCACGAAACAGTGCAGAAATGGAAACCATGGAAGTGCAGCTTCCACCAAAATCTATTTATGAGGGTGCCAGACCAAGTTAGGGGACCCAGGTGTGCACAGAGTGGCTCTTGACGGGTAGTGAAAACTGAGATAAAGACCTGTCAGGGCGTAAACTCTCAAAAGTGGCTTGCACATGCATCTTCTTATGCAATTGGTACACCCAGACTTGCATTTGAGTGCTTCAGAACTGGCGCTGGCAGGGAGCAGCTGACTGATGATCCAAATTAGAAGGGAAGGGTACATCCCCCAGCATGCTTGTTCCGTCCTCACTGTTCATTCATCTGACACAACTGTCAGGACCCATTGATGCAGTAGTTGCTCAACTCTAACTGAGCATCTTCTCTGCCAAATTTTGAGCCAATACCTGGACTTGTAGCCCTGGTCCCGGGACCCCTAAGACATTACTTGCTCATGGCAAAGTGCTTCACCATTACTGACAAATCAGCCAAGCGGGAGATAAGCTCCCACTAGAGCTCCCCATGTTGGCAGGCGTGTTTCACCTTCTGAGGCCAAACTCTGGGTGCTACTCGCCAGAAACTGAGCGTACTAAGTAGCTCACATAGCCCCCCAATAGGGAGAAGGATCACACAAGGTGCCAATGCAGTTTGAATCAACAGTGTCACACAATGTGGAATTGTACTACATTGGCGCCTTGGACTTGTGGAAACACAGGCTTCAACAGTCCAAAAAAGCTTCCTAGACAGCACCACTCAAAATAGGCTAGCAGCAGTTGGGCTCAATCTCACACTAGCTGTCCTGCACTGTAGCCCACCTTGGAGGGTGTCTGGAGACGTTTGCGCATAGGGTCACGAGATGCTTCCAAGGTCAGGTCTACCCCGTTGACACCAAATACACGGAACATGTTGTTGTAGGATCCAGTGCAGATTGCATCCCCAGAGCCGTTGATGCAGCAGTCAAATTTGTCAAAGATGGAGTCATTCTCATACAGGTCACATAGCTGCGAGGAAGAAAGGAAGAAGAAGGTGGGGCTCAGAAACATTTGCACGAACACCCGTTCTGCTTCTTTTAATTGCAAGCCTTCAGCAACAATTTTGCTCATGGAATTCACTCAGCATCTTGGTAGAGCACAGGAATCAAGCAAACCTTGGTGTAGTGGGCACGACTTGGCCAAACATAACATTGAAGCAACAGATCAGACATTTCAGCACTTACTCTTGACCGCAAGTGCTCGTGTGTGTGGAAAGTTGCAACAGGGGCGTTTTCTTTATGCAAATCCCAGAGCTTGACTGTCATGTAGTCGCGGCTCAGGATGTAGCGCCCGTCCTTGCTGAAGGTTATGTCTGATATGCTAGCAATAATCTCTGAAAAGAACGACTTGTTGGCCTGCAAATAGGGGGGGCAGGCCAGCGTTATATGCAAGGCACAAGTTACCGCCAGCACAAGTGCGCATGAGCTGCAACATTCACAGAATGATACAGATAGACTACAGAGACCACGATCAGAGGAGATGCCCTACTGCAGTGCCATTGGCCTGCCTGGCTTGCTTGTAGCAAACCTACTCCTCTAATTTCCTCTAAATCCTCTAAAGCACCATCCAGAGGACTCAATTAATAACTGTCATCCATGTGTGCAGCTGGCAGACTGTTCGAAGGCAAAGGAAGGCAGCTTGGGCTCTAGAATGCTTCAACAAGGCAGAAGCTGGATGTTTATGAGGGTCAACACGAGCTGCGGCAGCGGCAGCACCTGGTATGCTATGGGCTAATGAATTACTGCGTTTCAATTCTTTTATAGCTTTGCCCACAATACTTTGCTGATGACGTCCAGCAGATGCTGTGTGCTCTATACAGCAATAAAGTTATTTTCAAGACAGAGGCATCTGGAAGCTGCCACTGCTGTCCTGGGTGCCACATGCATAATTGCTGGAGTTCACACATACCTGGGATTCCACTTCCTCAAATGCCTTGGCATGTTGGTCACAGAGGGCAGCGTTACGCATGTCAGCTAGTCGGATGCAGCCTTTGCTGCTGCTGTATGCAAAGATGTTACAGTGGTGGGGGTGGAACTCTGCCGAGGTGATGACCTGCGACCAATTTTCAACACAGTAAACACTTTTTTCTTGATACTTGGCAGATTTCGTAAAAATCTATTGAGATTATGGCCTGCAAGGAAGCAATATTCTGAGCACACACTTAACAGACAGGTGTCCTGAGGATCAACAGTTTGAAAGGCAAGCTTCCAAGCTGAGGAGCGAGGAGGGGGAGGGGTTTAAATGGGGCAAAAAAAATGAGGAGCAACAATACATGCCTGCAACGCACCTCTGTCAGGTCCTCCATGTTGGCAGGCTTGATGTCTACGATGTTGAAACTTTGCTCAGTGATTTCCAAGTTCCACAGGTTGATGCGCAGGTCATCAGCAGAGAGGAAGGTTTCCTGGTCACTGTTGACGGAGATGGAGTTGATATGATAGGTGTGCGCATTTGAGTAGACCTTCTTGCACCGTGCGGCCAACAGAATCTCGGTGCTTGCAACCTGAGGGCAAGGGGAGACACAAGTAAGGCTTCATGAGCACCATTCCCAGCGAATTCTAAAAGGTGAGTCCCTCTTGATGCGCGTGCTTTTTTGAAAAACAGATTGGATCTTCTGAAGCATGGAATACATTTCGGAAACATTCGCGGACACTTTCTCCAACAAAATCTTCCTCTCAAGCTTGAATTCCTGTTTGCAATCTCACAGATCAGCTGGTACCCCTTCATAACAATTTGGACAACATATCACCTTCCAATGCTTGCCTTGGATGCTCACTTAAGCACTTATAATGAATGCTTGAAGAGTCACAAGCCTAGTAGGTAACCATCTTGCTCTGGCAGAAAAATGGCCAGTTAATTTGGTAAGTAGTGCTTCATCCTGGGCATAAATGTTGAAACGGGCACTATGCAAAGGCCACCTCCCACTAAGCATCTCCCTAAGCAATTCTAATGACATTGCCACTCTACCTCTACAATTATTTCTCCAATAGTGTACAGGTACCTTGTAGCATCAACTCAAAATCACGTAAAGATCATGCTTGAAAAAGTCATCACATGTTCAAACCTACAATTTGACGCATGCCATGATGGCATGGCAGAGGAAGGTGCCAGACCTATCAACTTTTTGTTGCAATAGGTTCTTCTGGAGGAGGTTGCCGAGCTGACGCGTCAGGCTCTCATGTTCCCTCATCTAGGCGCTCAAAACAAGCGGTACAGCGAGGTCCATTTCACTTCAACAGACCCACACACACGCATTTACGCTTGTCTAAGCATGCCCAACCGCCAAAGCAGCTGGCACTTGCCTGAGGCATCCGCAGTTGGGCAACCCTGGGGTTGTTCCACAATGGGCTGCGCACTGCTGGAGTGTTTCCTCCGCTCATACTACCGTTGCGTGCTCCATCCAGGTTGAAGTTGGTGAGGTTGGACACCTTCTTGTCATACACCTGGAGAACAGCCCGTGTGACATCAGGCACAAGTCTTCAGATGCTTACATTGCGACACCTTCTGTATGGCGTTAAGGGAGAGGAGGAGGAGAAGAAGAAGAATGCTCCAGGGGACTGGTCAACAGCTACAAACTTGCCATGACCACCTCTCTGAAATGGCAGCCTTGGAAGTGCCCTCAAAAGCCCACCCTACCCACCTTCCACAGCTTGACTGTCTTGTCATTCGTGGATAGCAGCATCCGCGCGTTGTTGGAGCTCCTGCACCAGCGGACCTTGTCGATTTTCTCCTCGATTTCGAGGGACTTCAAGTAGTCGAACTCTGGCTCGTGAGACTGGAACTCGGTCATGTAGCGGTACTCGTGCGCGGCACCTCGCGGCAAAGGAGGAGGGGGCCGCTGGTCCGGACCCGTCATCCGCTGCACGGAACAGTCGTCGGTGCTTGCAAGGGTTTTACTTGCGTGTGCAAGCACCATCGGCAAACACCCAATGGTCGCAAAGGCAATCAAGGTCCCTGCTCATGAATGCAAATGCAGGCTGGCCATCTCACCACATTGGGGTGCACTCGTTCGAACAGGACGACACGGCCTCCCCTGTCCCCGGTGGCAAGGTGCTGACCATCGTAATCAAACTCCACTGCAGAGATGATGTCAGCTGCAGATGGAGACACAGGCACACATAACATGCACAGAGGCAGGGTGGAGGAGTGCAGCGGGAGATGTGGAGAATGAGCATGCTGAAGAGGGCGCGGGCGTGATTGCACTTAATGCACCTTTGGTGTACACAGTGATGTGCACATCCTTGCCCCACATCAGGCCTATGAACAGCAATTGAATCTTGGGCCATGCAGAGCAGGTTTGCAAGTTCTTCTACTGCATGGATGGCACGATGTTCATCAGGTGCCATGCTTGCAGGTCAGGACAAAACCCTCCAAGGAGTTCCCAGTCCTAGAGGATGGTGGTGCTCTGGAGCCCTTCGTGATGCCTTTCCATCATGACCCCCCTCCCACTGACTACTTGTGCTTAAGCAGCTGTGCAGCTCCAACAGGGTGTGGGAGGGCCCACCTTCTTGGATATCCTCTCCAGGCGTCCTTTCGCCAAAGCATTGCAGGAAGGACCAGTCCGTTTCCGCCCCTTGCGCAGACATCCCTCGCGTTTGGACGGTTACAGCCTTCTGTCTACGTCATGAGAAAAATCAGCTCATATCGAAAACACCCACCCCTTAGTGCCTACTGGAGAAAAAAACACAGTTCATAAAAATATTCCATCGTTCGTAGGAGCAGTCTGCGCCCGTTTGGTTTGCCCAACCATCTCCACAACCGGAAACACGGTTAATACCTGCGGGGGGAAACGGTAAGATACAGAAATGAAATGAATGAGTAACTTTAGAGAAATATTAGAGCGGCACTGCCTACTCCTGACAAGCAACAAGGAGAGACAGGTCTGTGTTCTCCCGTCCACACACCAGCACCAACATAAGATGCCAGTTGCACAGCACATCAAGCACAAAAACCTTTTTGCAATGCAGCAGATGACTGCATATGCCCAGTTGGAGGCCAATGTGGTGCGTATGCACAGTAGCTGTAGGGTTACACTGCTTCCAGGTTTGGTTCAA
>OU611753.1:5985426-6215426 GCA_914767535.2 Dunaliella primolecta | reverse complement strand
GGCATCCGATGCCTCCGCAGCTGTTCGATGTTGTGAAATTTCTTTTATCTCTGTCTGTGGGCCTCCTTGCGCACCCTTTGCCCATCCTGCTCAGCCCCGGAACTCCTGCCCCTCCTGCCCTGCCTGGGCACTCCTGCCTTTTCTGCCATGGCATCCTGTCTGGGCACCCCTGCCCATCCTGCTCAGCTTGGGCACTCCTTACCAGTCTTTCTTTATGAAGTGCGCCTGCCATTTTGTTTTATTTCAGGTGGCAGCCCTGGCAGGCCTCACAAGTGTGGCTTACACGTCTGAATTTGATGCTGGGCGCATAATTTGGACCACATTTGCCCTCATTTTTGCCGTCATTTTTGATCAGGTAGGATTAGATTGCCGAGTCTGGCCTGCCTCACCTTTAGGAATTGCTCCTTTCTTGAGGCACGCGCTAACATCTGTGCCCATTAGGCAAGCGTCCTCATCCAAGGTCAATGCAAGATGGCATGCAAGCAGCAGCTCTTGCTTCCATGAAGTTCAGGTTCCTGCACATCGGGGACTGATTTTCAAACAGGCTCCCTTAATATGTGCCCCCTTCTGTTTGAGGCCATTGACAAGTCTTACGTTTGATCCTATCCGAGGCTTAATTCTCTTTGACAAGCTTGTGCTGGTGAGGTTGCCCTTCCTCACATGTGTGCATTGCAGCATATCAATTTTCTACAATTCATGTTCAGCATTTCTAGATAGACAGCCTTCTGAATGGCTTGCACGTGCGCTGGATTACTGAGCCTGGATACAAAGATACTCCAGCCTGGATAGTTTGCTTGATGTGGACATATTAAGCAGAGTCCACCACCACTCTTGTATGTTCACATTCACAGGCTGGTTTGTGCCTTTGGTGTGGGGGGCAGCTC
This sequence comes from Dunaliella primolecta, assembly GCA_914767535.2. Lineage (NCBI taxonomy): Eukaryota > Viridiplantae > Chlorophyta > Chlorophyceae > Chlamydomonadales > Dunaliellaceae > Dunaliella > Dunaliella primolecta. The sequence goes on along the minus strand of OU611753.1, from coordinate 6,214,542 downwards.
AATTTCCCCTCAAAAACCCTGTCCAATGTTACCCAGACTTTCCTTCTTGGCTACCTAATAGAGAGCCTGCAGTTCAGCTCGTCTGCTTGATGAGCCATCAGTGCTTGCAAGACGCCACCAAGAAGCTTGGCAGTGCGTTGATGCATCCTCTGTGTCCTTTCCTCAGCAATGACATGTGGCGCTTGCTCCCTGAGTGACACACAACACACACACCTGCAAGCCTGGGTGGCTGCGTATGTGAGCAGGTTGCAAATGGTGGGGGAGGGCAGGGCCTGTTGGTGGACAGCTTGGGCCGCATCATCAACCCCTCCTACAAGCAGCGCGTGGCCTTGCATGAAGCCGGGCACATGTTAGTGGCGTACATAGTTGGGATCCTGCCTCGAGCCTACACGCTGTCTTCATGGGATGCTTTTGTCAGGTGCGCGCTGGTGACTGTGGTTGTGTGATGCCATGGACAACGCCATCGTGCTTTTCAGCTGGGAATGGACCGTACCATGCGATTGTGCGCGTTTGCGTGGCACGGTGCAAGTGCAAGTCAGGTGCTGTTTGCGTGCATTTGCGCGCACTGTGCCATGCATGCGCTTTGCGCTAGCCTCTGTTGCTTGCTTTTCAGGACAAGGCTTGAGCACTAAATTCCTTTCACCGGTGGAAAGGAGCTGTTTAATTGAGGCAGCTGTAGGCAGCAGCAGAAAAGCATTCAGGAACAAGAGACATTCTTTGTATTCAGAGTGGAGCTTCCCTGTTCAAGGCTAGGTTTTCAGGCTTATTATGCAGCATAATGTACCGTAGAGACTTGTGACCTCTACGCACCCTTAGTTTTAGTGGAAATGAATTCATTCATTGCCATTACACAACCTTTTTGGCAGCCAAACAGGTTCGATCTTCTGTTTGCACACCCTTACTGCGCAACCCTTTTGCGAGAACAAGCCTGTTATTTCCTTCTTGCGCACCCTTCATTATACATACTCCTTGGCAGCTGAGAGGCAATTCAGTGTCCTGACCCTCATCATGCAACTTCTTGAGTGTAATGCCAAGAAAAATTTGCCTGCACGGATGCAACCATCCATATTAAAGCCGGCTGCTCTTATCCTGGAAGTCGCTAGCCTGCTGTTGCACTGCCCTATGGCTGTCTTGCTGCTTCTTGGTGGCTCTGGCTGCACTTGCTCAGTCTGTTGCTGCAGGTCGCTTGAACCAACTGTTGCTCTCCCTCTCCCCCGCACCTGTCTTATGCACAAACCTATCCATCAGAAATCCAATTTCTTTTGCCATTGCGCACCCATTACGCACCTCGACACGGCCATTTATTTTTCCCACTGCGCACCCACTATGCAACCCTTCAAAGGATTCACCAAAGCATTATGCACTGCTCAGAATACTTTAAATATTGCATTATGATCAAGAAGCTGCACGGTATGGTAAAATGAACAAAATGCCTGAGCCCTTCCCTTTCTTCTAAAGCCAAACCAGGAAAAGAAAAGCCACTTTTGTGGCTTCTGTAACCTGCACAAGCTTGTAGTTCAGCCAAGCTCAGAGCTAGCATCCGCATGGGTCAAAACATTTTCTCTGGTTGAAAGAGCTGGCAGCAACGAATGATTCTTTTCCCCAGCATGAAGAAAGCAATGGTCATCCAAGTGTGCTAGCTGAAGACTTATGCTTTTAGGAGCCCTTCCTGCCAGCGTCTCCTTGCTAGTGCCAACCTCATCGTTTTATTGCCACACAACCTCATTTTAAGGTTTAAGGTTGAGTGAATGAAGGGCATTATGTTTACTTGAGTGGTCAGATAAATTTTGTACTTGTGATCGCCCTTTTTTGCAGGTACCGTGCCCTCAATGTTCAAGCAGGTACACAATTTTGCGACACCCAATTCCAAGCGGAAGTGGCCTCGGGGCGCCTGTCTTCTTCCTCGCTTGATCGCTTCACATGTGTGGCGCTGGCAGGTGTGGTCCAGGTGTGCAGGAGATAGTACACACCATTCCCTGCTGTACAACAGTGCTTTTATTAAGGTTTTGGGGTTGGTAGCATTTTGGCGACCAAGGGTGCTTATTTCAAATTACTGTGTAGCACAGCAAAAAACATTTTGCCAAAATTTTGGCTGCGCGCTAACAGTAAACAAATCAGTTACTGTTTACAATAAATACAAGAGTTGCCTTTTCCCGGGGCGTGCTGCTCCTCTTGCAGCGTTAGCTGCTGCTTGTGCTGCTTCCATGCTTCCACATTTCTTCATGCTGGCAAGCCCGGGCAATGGGGAGACCTGCTTCCTGCTGTCGCTGTTGTGCTTTGGTTAGCGCACGCTTTTTCACGCCCAAATGGGACAGCGCACTGTCCTTCTTGTCAAGGGACATGAGGCAGTCCGCTTTGCTAGCCCATGGGCATGGCAGGCACGTTGCCATCCCTGCGCCTGCTGCTTCAAAGTCCCCCCTATGCAGGAGGGGGGTCTTGTTTGTCCCCAAGAGAGCGCACACGCTGGCGCTTGCGCCCCTTCCCTGTCATCTCCTCAGACTCACTGGACTGCTCCTGCTCCTTGCTGCTTCCTGCTGCTGCCATGCTCATGGCCTCATCTGCTGCACGGGCAATGGCTGCAGGTGGTGGCGCAGCTGCTATACTTGCAGGGCAGGTGCTGAGGATGCTTGCATGCTTGCAGTTGCTAGGGTCCCTGCAATACTGCTGGTGTGCTTATTGTGGTGGTGGTTGTGGTGGTGGTGGTGGTGGTGGTGGTGGTGGTGGTGGTGGTGGTGATGATGTTGGTGGTGCAGCTCCTGCTGCATGGGATGCACTGTCTGCTTCTGCTGCTGCTGCTGCTGCTCCTGCATCTGTACTGCCTGCAGCTGCTGCTGTTGCTCTTGTAGGGACATTGGTTGGAGGAGGGGGCAGGTGCCTGTCCCCAAGGCAGGCGCCTTTGGTTTGAGAGAGCTCGCTTTTCCTTTTTCCTTTTGCTTTTCTTCATGGAGCCTTTTGTACAAAATTAAAAGGTCAATGTGGCCACAAGGGGTGGTCCCCAGGATTTCCCGTGTCGCACCGTGGCGACGAGGGGTGCTCCTTGGGTGCCCTCCCGGGCACCCCTCGTCGCCACCATTTGCTACACAATGCGACTAAAATGCGACGCGTCGCCCCTAATAAAAGCACTGCTGTACAATAGGGGCTACTCACTCATCCCTCAGAGCATGGCATGAGTGTCGTAGGTGTAGCTTTGCAAGCAATTCATCATGCCATCATCAAGGGCATATTTCAAATGTTTGAAAGCCAGAACATCATGCTCATGTTGAGGTCATACAATCAAATTACATCATATGCTGCCAGGAAGCCAGTATGACCTCTGCTTTGCCTGTCTGTAAGGAGGAAAGGCTCTTAACGTGCTCTTACGTGTCGTTGCTATCTTGCTGAACATGGTGAAGAGGCTAGGTTTACTTTTGGGGACACTGTTCCACTGGTGGAGAGCTGCATCTCTTAATTGATAGAATGCTGTTGATCCTCTTGAGGGTCAAGGCTCTGCAAGGTTAGCAACCCCCTATTGCCATCTGGCCTGCATCTGGCCCACCTCCACTTTGCAGTTGAGGTGCGATTTCATTTGTGGATCAGGTTACTGGCCTGGTGCTATCCTTGGCATTACACTGTGCTTTGCTTTTTCCTCTTGCCTGCAGGTGTGGTGACAGAGTACCTTCGATTCGAACAGGTGGGGCATACACAGCTTGCGTCTGCCCACTTGTTTCAATAGTCCCACTGGGATGAGAGTGCTGCCCTGCAGCACAGCAAGTGTGATTTGTTCTTGCCTTTAGAGATATCCAGCAATGATTGTATTTGCCTCAAGGCTTTTAAAGGACATGCAATCAGTTGTTCCGTATTTTTTTGGAGAAGCTGGCCTTCTTGAATGAAATTGACTTCCAATCAGGTTCCAGATAAGATTTGCGTCTCACTGCTCTACAGGCTGAGGGGGGGCTTGGAGATATCCTGCAGCTGGATGTGATGTTGAAGGCTTTGGGGTTTTCGCAAATGAAGGCCGATTCGGAGGTAAGGGGTACCTTATCAGCAGGTACCGACAGACTGTGCCCTGCCAAAAGCCAGAAGTGGGAGTGGCAGCAAATTTTTTTATACAGATGTGTCTTTGCAACATCGCTGCAAAAAGGGAATGGGGAGCGAGGCTGGCCTTTTCTTTTGTCAGCAAACGTTTGAGCCCTGCCTTGCCCCTTGCTTCTCAAATCATTGGTTGCCTTCATCTTCAAGCAAGGCAAGTTAGAAATCTACAGAGCGGTTTGCCTCATATTGGGTGACCTGAAATAATGAATGCAATGTTTGCTGGGAAGTTGATTGTATGTTAAACACAGTGCCTGGGCAGGGCGAGGGGATTTTAGCTCCTTAGCTACTCAGCTCTCAAAATATTTGCACAAATACTTTGCTTCCTGCTTCCCCCTGATTTTGCCTATCTCCATACAATAATGCATAATCCACTGGAAGATTTCAAAGCTATGGAATCTTGCTGCCTTAGAGAAACCTGTCAAAATGTTTCCGTAAAGTCTTTGGTCTTTGGGTTATAACACATGGCTTGAGGTTAAGTACAAGTAGGATACAGTCGCAAATTAACCAGTCTGTGGCGTCATCTGGGTCTGCTATCTGCACCAATGCTGCACTCCATTTGCCTTCACCAGTGCCAATGAACAGGCGCTCACTTCACATAAACCATTGATTTCATAGTGGATAAATTGAGCCTCTGATGGTGCCAGCAAATATGTCAACAAAATAGCTGCGGGCTTACAGGCCAGCTGCTGCTCCCATCTCCAAAGCAGTAGGGAATCGCTTCTAGGCATCATAGATATTGTAAAATAGGGCATAACCAGATTCTATGGGAGCAAGATACCATGGGACCAATAGAGCATACCAAGATGCGGCGGGGGACCAAGAGCATGGCAGGGATGTGAAGAGCCTGATTGTAGGTTACAGGTAAGGTTACATTGCTATATCCGCCTACAAGGGCAGTTGAGCGGAAACACAGGGATCTTTAACCAGACCTGGCCAAAAAAAGCTCAACTCACAAAGTTAGGACTGGAAAGGAGAGGAAAGGTAACAAACCATGTCTGTTGCAGTCATAGGTTACAGGTTACAGAGGCACAAGGCATTCAGTCAAAACAACTCACTGCTAGCCTAACCAGGACCAAGAGCCTGGCTGCATTGCCAGGAAGCAGGTACATGCATATGTGTGCTTGCACCAGTCTACTGTGCCCATATGGAGCAACTCTGGGCGCATGCTACTTGCAAAATGATATGGCAGGGTCAGAACATGTTCAGAGGGTCCTAACTTGGCCATTTGGGGGGGGGGGGGCATCACAGAAAACTTATTTCAGCCTCCCTGGCCTTGCCCTTCCCAAAACTTTACATGCGGTATGATTCTATGATTAGAAAGGCACCATTGTGCCTAAACAATTGTGGAAACATCGGCTTGGTGTATGTGCAAGGGTGCTCAAAATGGGAAAAGGGGGCAATATGGTGAAACATGGGAATTTTTCACCCTACTTTATTTTGTGAAAATTACCCTCGGGTGTGTAGCATTGATATAGCAGACACAATTTCAAAAGAAAGAAATAGGGTCAATTGGTGGTCTGGCTGGGTCAGGGTGGGCAAAAACGTCTGAGGGGTTGGGTGGACATTTGAGCCCACATCTTCGTTTTCACTCAGGGAGCACTTCCTGTGAGTGTTTTTGCCTTTTTTTGCATTATATCATATTTTCTACCATAAATAGGCCCAAATACAAAATTTGGAGTCAAAACTCTGAGGTCTGCCCAGATTTTCAGCCAAACTTTGACCAGACATAGATCGGCACCGCCAGCTGGTGCTACGACAAAATTTAATGCTAACAAAAGCTTCCAACGCACTATGATTCAATTTGGCTCCAGCTGGTGGCGCAACGTTAAAGCAGTTCAAAGTTGCACACGTGAGTTTGGACCCTGCGGAACATTTTTTTGTGGAATTTAATGCAGCTGGAAATACTCTTCCTTTTGGCATGGGTGGAACGCATGGGTCAAGTTTCTTGGCCCCAGTTGCCTGACCGGAATCGTCCTCCAAACTCAACGTCACTGTCTAGACGGTGCATATTTGAGGAGGACAGTAGAAGTTTCTTTTTTATGATGACAATTTCACTTTAGAAGCCGTTAACATCAGGCCTGCTTTGTTCATGGATGTGGCTATCAAAGCTTCACAGCCCTGGTGTACTTGCCCATGCAGGTGCGCTGGGCAGTGCTCAATGTGGCAGCTATCCTGCGCCGATACTCTGCACTTCAAGACAAATTGGCAGATGCCATGGACAAAGGTGCATCCACTGCAGCATGCATTTGCTTGATAGAGGAGGAGCTGAGGCTGGAAGAAGCAAAGGATGAACAACAGCGATTGGGCGTGGCTAGAGGATGATGCTGGGAGGCTGACAGACCTGCCACTTAAGTGACTATGAGTGTTCTTGTCTTGATGACTTGATTGGAAACTGCTTGTGATTGCACACTGTAGACCGCACCTGGATTGGGTACTGGTTGTGTTTCATCTCTCTTTGAGCGACATCGACCATTTGCTGAGCAACGTGACTGTCATGCCGTAGAACAGCACGAAAACCCGCTGTCATGAACAAGACGTAGGCAAACGGCAAGGAGCAGGTCGCTTGTTGGCAGAGCCATTTTTTCCATGGGAACAAATAGCCAAGGCCACCTGTGTGCCATGTTTTTGGCTCCATTGCCTTGCCATATCCATGCTGGTTCTGTCTTAAGGGGGAAAGGGGAAGGGCTACATAGCTTTACCTGCCTGCGAGGGCAGCTTAGCTGAAGCTTCTGTCTTAGGCAAGCAGTCCTGAGCTTAAAAAAAAGACAAGAAAGGAAGGAGTGAACAAGAAACCGGGTGCGCTCTCAAGGATACAAGTGACAACTTGTCAGGAGTTGAACTCCTGGCACCAAAATTAAATGGAGGACTGTTAGTCACACTCCGGTGCCCGTTGACCTCTACGCTTTCCTGGGGAGTAGGGGAACCCCCCCTTCCCCTTTCTCCTGTTTTCTGAACTGCTTATGTTAATCCTACCTCTACTTTACTATGACTCCTAGGCCTTTTACATTACAAAAATGAAAGGCTACGCATGCCAAGTCTGGCTGCGTGTGTTAAATAAAGGCCACCATATAATGGTTACAATGGTTACAATAGGGTTTGACCTTCAGCCAGGTAGTTTGGCTGCTCGGCCTGCTCAACTGTTCCAACGGCAACAAAAATTATCCATGAGTTCGGAAATAAATTGTTAAGTGTGATTAGTTTGCTTCTGCAAGAAATGGAAAACATCCTCAGAACTAGCTTGAGAATAGAAGAAAGCGCCTGATTTGTCCAGAAAAATTATTTGAGAGGGGAAGTCAGAAAATAGCTGTACATAAGTTCTTCAAAGAGAGCACACAGAAGCGCAAGAACAAAGGAACACAGCATGCTTTTCATCTTGGAATCCTCCTTGGTCACACCTATCACAAGCAGATGTGTGCTCCTGCCAAAGTGATGTCTCAACTCTTAAAGTGTGAGCATGTAAGCGAAAACGTGCTATGTTTCTCAGCGTGCGCTTGCCCAAGAAAAGAAAAGAAAAACTACGTAGGCAGTAAAACACTCCCTACATCAATTAAGGAAAGGGGGCCACATTGTTGCACAGACCGTATGACCCACCCACCACGAAGTTCAGACTGAGAGAAGCACGGCAGACAGAGAAAGAAGACAGGTCCAGCAACGAGAAAAGAAGGCAGGATGATAGCTGAAAGACTGGAGTTCCAGACCTTCAACAGCAAGCAGAGTCAGCACTGTCAGCCTTCCAACCAAGGAAAGCCATGCCCAGCAGCTGTCTGCTGAGCACAACTACAAGGGTTTACAAGGGTTTACAATGGTCGCCTACAGCCCGAGACTCTGGCTGATCGGTCGCTGGTGAAACATGCTCAACCAGCATCAGAGTTGAGACCTAGTTTGAAACCAATTGACATGAGCACAACTAAAGTCTGCATTCTGGCAGACTAGCTTAACTAGCTGCTAGCAACTGCTCACCACGCAGAAGCCTGTGGAACAGCCCTTAGAGCACTGGTGCCCAAATCAAGATGCAAATACCTAGGGACAGAAAAGGGCGCGACATGAACAGACAAGGGTCTTAAAGGAAGTGCCATCCAGTGACGATAATTGGCTAATTTGATCGTGTGTTCACCATGTTCTGCCAAGGCATCAGCATTCCACACACCTCGCAGCCTTTTTCTCAGTTTAACAACAAACTCCCTCATGACTATAGGCTGCCCTGACCGAACACAACGAGTAAACACGTTGCACCTGTCCAAGCCTGTACATGCAGCCAGAAATTCAGAGGTCCAGCATTTACGGGAAAGACTGCTCATTTCAACATCTGCTTGCAGTACCTTACTGAGTGTAGTGCTGTTGCTGCGCAATAAAGCATTGTAAAACCTCAGAGGAGGTCAACTGGCCTATATCACTGGATATGTTCTTTCCCAACTTTCTTCCTCACATTAAACCATGTTAATCATTATTAATCCATATAATGTCATGTTCACCAGAAATTCATGAAAATCAGAGGTTCCCAGATCACTCTCCTGGCCTCAGATCACCTAAAAATGGCCCATAGCTCCACCTCAGGACCATTTTTCACTCCCAAATGTTTGTCTTTTGTCACCACCATATACATAGTTAACACCCTGCATATTCAAAAATAGGAAAGAAGGAAGTCAACCATTGACCTTTTTGGCACCCCTTGCGCTGGATTTTCTTTAAGGGAAATGGCTGAAATTCTGTATCTCACCAACCACTGGGTCTTTTCACTCCATTGTTTTTGCAACACTATTCTTTTGATATAAGGACTTCAAATCATTATAAATCACTCAACTTTGTGGTCTGGATGGTCAGATGTGGGCAGCTGGGTGCCAAAAAGTATGGTTCACGCCGCAGAAGATTAGGTAGGTGTCCCCTCATTGGCAAGACCCAAGCTTGGTGGTACACACAACCCCGTGGCCAAGGCTACCATTTGATGCCAAGTTTGAAGATTGCCACCTAGGGGACCTATGCTCGGTGAACATTTCAAAAGTACCCCTATTTGAGGCCTTCGTCGCCCACCTCTGGTAAAACCTGACTGCTGCACGAAACCAATAAAACTGTAAAGGTTCATGTCCACATTCACGCAGTACAGATCAATTAGGAGTGGCGCGCTTTACCCCAAGGTTACACTTCAGTAAGCACAGGTGCATAGTTTGCAAAGGACAGTCCATTTCAGCTCCTTCTCTCATAAATCTAGTGCCCCAAATCTGACATGCATACATGCTAACAGGGAGAGCATATGCTTTAGTCAGCCAGAGCATGGTATGCGGCCTGTCCATCAGATGGTGCTCAGATGCGAATTTCCTAATCCGTCTACAACCAGCTTGGAAAGGGGCACACATGTACTCAGCACGGGCTTGCAGGTTGCGCTGTTTTGTGAATAGCATGCCCAAATATCTAAAAGAATCTGCACACGCCAAACGAGCTCCACCTAACGTGAAAACTGGCACATTATCGCCCCTTGAATCAAAGTGCACGATCTCAGACTTGGCAGCATTTATCACCAATCCTTTCCGCTGAGCATACGCATGCAGCCTATCTAGCATCAGTTGGAGTAGATCGGGCACATTACTGGTAAGGCATAAACATCTGCATACAGCATGTGCGTAACTTGCATATCACTAGTGCCTGTAATAGCCCCTTGCACATTTTCTGCCAAGCAGTCCACGTCATTGATGTATAAGGAAAATAACAAGGGGAAAGCGGGCAGCCTTGCTTAACTCCATAATGCGGGCACACACGTGCTTGCTTGCAACCATCCACCCAGATATACTCATCATTAGCATACATGCTTTTAATGATAGCCAACAGGCACGTAGGCATACAAATACGCTGAAGGTGAGTCCAAAGAGCTTCCCTAGGAATTGTATTGTAAGCCTGCTTGAAATCAAGAAATGCTGCATGCAGCCTTGGGGATGCATTTGGGCGCTTGACCTGAGCAGCATGCTGCAAGTGCCACAAAATGAATATGGGCTGCAGAGTGTTACGGCCAGGATAAAAACCAAACTGGGTGTCTGGAAAATTTTTTTCTTGGCACCACCCAGTGACCACCTCCCTGAGAACGTTAGCATATAGCCTATACAAGGTGCCGCTATCAGCGAGCATGCGATGATTCCCTGGATCCAGCACAGAGCCCTTCTTATAAAGGGGAGTGATTTTAGCCACTTTCCAGCAAGCAGGAATCTCAGCCTTTTCCATCATGACAGCAAACAGACGTGCAATATAAGGTGCCAAAACATTCATCCTATCCGTGCCTCTACCATTCACTGCTGGGACCCTCTTTTCAGCGTACTTGATGAAGGGGGCAGCAACAGCATCAAAAGCCGGGGATGTCTTAGCATTCATCCTACGCATGTGCTCACAAACAATAGGATACAGGGTAGCTGCATCAGGCGGTTCCATCACATCAGGTTCAGGCATCCACCGAGACTCAGCACCTTGACGGAGAAGTTGCTCTGGAGGCGGGTTGTTGCGCCCCAGGGGTACTGCCATATCCCGAGCAGTAGCTCCTGAGTCACCAGTCCAGCGAGCAGCGACCCACTGTGCCACTTCGCGCACAGCTCCCAGAACAGATTTCACCCCTCTGCTAATGCTGTTCCACAGTCCATGTCGTCTGCTAGAAGTGCTTTCAGGGCAGCTACCCATGGGGCCTGGTTGTTGATAAGGAATGTGAGGAACGCTTCCTGCTGGACAAGTGAGGTGCCCGCCCACAGGTCCAGTGGTGTGCAGGGCGGCTTCCGAAGGAGTCCTGATGGTGTGTGCTTTTAGAGCAGCTGCCCATGCCATGCGTATGCGTAGTTGCTCTATTTGAAGGAGAGCAGTTGCTCACGCGGGCACCAAAATGCCGCTGTAGGTAGGAGCTCCAGCCTTCTGCTGTAACAGGAGTCTGATGGGTGCTCCTAAGCTTCCTTAGCATTTCATGAATGTCAGGCCTGTGTCTCTTCAGCCTGTCCAAGAAAACTGCCTTCTGGTACTTCTCAAAAGCACGCCGTGCACACCTTGTTTGTTTTTTGTATTATTTTTTAGGATATTGGCAGGCATACACAGCTTGACCACTTTGCACAGCTTGAATAAACAGACGCCTCTTTAACCGACACTGATCATCAAACCAGACAGGCATTCTGATCCCTTGTTTTTCTGTTCTCTTAAAAACACACCCCTGAACTCTGCACATGCCAACTGTGTGTTCACTCGCAGCTTGCATTATCCAACTTCTCAGGCAGAAACAAGCTGTATCTATGTTGCCAGCCTCAAGAGCAACCTCCAACTGCACCGGCATCTCCAAGTTTTTCTCCAATTCCTCCACATAGACAAGTTGCTGCTCATGCTTCCAAATTAAACTCAAACGACTAGCACAACGTCCCATCCCACACGCATGTTCAGGAGAAGGAGTCCAATCCACATTAGGCACGACATCAGGAACACGAAAAACAACTGTAATACTGCCATGGTCTGTGGTGTCCAGGATCAGAGCACAAATGTCTGACTTCTGAGCACAATTAAATAAAGAAGGTGACACAAGACATGATCAGGCCAAAAGAAAGGTCACCATACTAGCAAGCTAGCTAGGGCCTCTCCAAAGAGGCTCAGAGGCTTAGCCTGAACTAAGCAAAGAGCCAGCTGAAACAACTGCTGAGGGTCTGTTTTTTTGCGAGCTGTCTGCCATGCGCCTGCAGGTGTGAACTCTCCTCCTCCTGCTCTGCAGTGCCTCGCCCCCAGTGGCGCTCCTACCAAAAGAACCCTGCAAGTATAAGGTGCGCCTTGTGTTTGTGATTTTTGTCAAGGATTGGAGTGCATGGCAGGAGGAGGTCCCCGGATTGAATCCTTGTGGCCTGGGTGGAGAAAAGATGCCCTCTATCGGTGGGAGTCAATGGGAGGCTCTTTCCTTAATGCACGCAGCCAAAACGGTGACGTATATATTTTTTCTTTCTTTCTGTTCTGGAAGGAGCTTGCTATGGTGACGAACCTTGAAAGCAGGCGGAGTGGCTGTGGCTGGCGCTGAGTGCTCCTTGTTTCCCCCGCGCCCCCCTCTACGTCTCAACGGATACCGGGAATTGGTCCCTGGCGCTCTTTTCATTGGAACAACTAGTATTGCATCAGATACTAGCTGGATAGTATCCATGCTATCCATATTGCAACAGTGTCGGCAGTTGGCGGAGCCAAACGTGTGATTGAGTCTGATAATGTGTTTTGGGTGTATATTGTGCCAGTGCAGTACTTAGAAATCTTTATTTGTTGTCTAAATGGAAAAGCTGTCACGTTACCATCCTTCTGGGTGTTGGTGGTACCTGTACATTGAGCATACCCTTCACTGGTTTAAACAACAGGGACTTGAACCACCAACATGCCAATAAACTTGCTCGCAAACTCCATGGCCATTCTGTTATGTACGCCGGCAAGCTTGTTACCACTAGGTGCGCTATTAAAAACACTAATACTTTTCACAGCCAGGTTCTGGAGTTGGGTGCTTCCAGTGACCCTTCAGGTCCCCATCAGCATTTTGTGTTTTGTGGCTTTGTGGTGGAGGGGGCTCGCGGCTCTTCTGAGCCAATGTGTCTTCTTTTCCTAAGTTGATATAGGGAAGTTTCCACTGCCTACGTAGTTTTTTTTGGGGTGTAAGTGTGATCTTGGGGTTGCTCCATAAGGAGCTGCTAATCTTTTGGTTGGCGAGTTATATTAGTGGTGCTATTGGAAGACACACCGGATTCGCGAGCTTCTACCAGCTTGTGTAGTAGCCAGTAGATCTATCGGATCGGCATAACCGAGCTTGTGTTTGTTATGCATGTGAGTCGTGAGCTTGTCTTTCAGGTAACTGAGGTAGAGGAGTGTAGCATGTGTGAGAGCATTCTTGTTCACAACTGTTCTCTTGCGTGTCACAAAAAAAATAATTTTTTACGGAGAGCCAAAAGGAGTTGTGGCAAGGGTCCCTGGCTTCTGGAAGTGAGCATCTGGAAGTGAGATACCCGTGTTATCCATTAGTGCTGTAGTGCGCCCACAAGCATCAGCTCCCTCATTGCCTATGACACCATAGCGGGATGACACACCAGTCGATGTGACGAGTGCTCTACAATAATTGAGATAGCTTGAATGAGCTCTGCATGCAGGTGGATCTCCATGAGCATTGGATTGAGGACCTGCCCGTAGATCTGGGACAAGCAGGATGACCCGTCAGTGGCAATGTGTGTGTGCCCCTGTTGGAGTGCCACCAGGATGCTTGCTAGCTCTGCTCTGTTGATCGTGTTAGTTGGTCCACTGCCATTGGTTAGATGTACATCTGCAGTGGGGGATGGTCGCCCTCTTTGCTAGGTTTGTAAACGCCTGAGCCAACAAGGAAGGGGGAGTCATCCCTACTTTCCTTAAAGCTGCCTCAGCTCAAGTTACCCTTTACACCATTCTGTTAGGTACGGGTGGGGTCATCTACACCCCTCACACTTTGGAGCCTCTTAAAGGATTTTGTCTTGACCCTCATGAAACCACTAAGCTTGCTCTGGAGCTTCAAGTACATCCTGTCCAGTACGCTTATAAGCATGTTAGCACCAGACTCTGATCGGATGCGCTCTTAAGAACACTCCTCTCAGCTCTCATCAGAGGTCAGGCATGGGGCACTGCTAGTAGTCCTCCCAATCTCCATTGATATTTCCTCTTGGTGGAGAGGATACATTTTCCCTCGGTCCTAGGTGTCCTCTTTTCCTTAATTGACGTGGGGAGTGTTTCTCACTGCCTACGTGGGTTTGTATTTCTTTACTCTCACGAGAACATGCAGGGCACATTGTCACGGACAGCCTCAGCTCACTTGACCAATTTAGGAAGCAAATCCTGTACCCAGAGAAGCACAGACATCATGTACAAGGAGATGTTCTGAAGACAATATTAAACCTTGCCCACACCTCTCAAGGTCACATCTTTTCCTATAAGGTCAAATCTCACGCTGGAATAGCTGGGAATGAATGCGCAGACAAAAATGCCAGGCTAGCCTCAAAGATAACAATCTGACCGATACCGGTTTTCCTAACGCTTGGCCCAGGCGGCAAACCCTTCTACAATACTACTTGGCTGGCTTGAAAGAAAAAGAAAAACTACGCAGGCAGTGAAGATACTCCCCGCATCAATCAAGGAAAAGAGGATACCTAGGGCCGAGGCATTGTGTATCCCCTTCACCAAGAGAAAAAAGAAAGAAGTCAATGGGGATCAGGAGGGTTACTAGCTGTAGCCCGTGCCTGATCTTGGCGATGATGGTTGAGATAAGTCTTCTCAAGAGCACGTCTGGTGCAAACAAGTTTATAGGCTCGAGAAGAGGCAAGACCGAGTACACCTGAATCTTCCTCCCTATTCCCAATCTGATGTACTTCCCGGACCTTAGGGATGCTTTGAAATCCCATATGCATGCTAGACGCAGGCTTGGATGTGCAAACCATAAGACAGGTTATTACAATTATTACCAGAGCTTGCTAACTCATGCAAACTAGGGCATTAGCAATGCCTACCAAATCATACCCTGTATCTTGACCTCAATAAAGCACAACGCACAAACTTCCAATACCGCACCGGCACCCTCTACAATTGAAAACATGCAGTCGGCTCCAAAAGATCCACTGGCCTTATATGCCCTCTCCCAGAATGTCACCATTTGGATAGCGCCCTCCACATCCTCTCAGGTTGTCAATGCCCCGCCATCCGTAACATGGTAACCGAGCGCCACAACATTGTTAGCAGAATGATTTGAAAATGGTAACTAGCTAGTAGAGATCCCCCTTTCCTTAATTGATGTAGGGAGTGTTTCACTGCCTACGTAGGTTTTCTTTTCTAGAGATCTGAAATATTGTGCATATGGATGTAGGCAGCGCAAACTGTCTGGCCCAGCATGACCTGCACATCACTGAGCAAATCTCTGATCGTTTACCTTTATTTGAAAAGGAAATGCTACGCAAGCAATCAGAAAAGAAAAGAAAAACTACGTAGGGAGAGGAAACTTTCCCTGCATTCATTAAAGAAAAGGAGATACATGGGCTCAGAAAAGCCATGAGCTTCCTCCACCGCAAAGCTACAAACCTGAAAGTGCTAATGGGGCCTGGAGCGTTATACACCTTGAGCGTTGTTTGAGGAAAGGAGCAAAACTCCCACCGCCAAGGGCCACGAACCCGGGACCTCTGGCCACCTGGATGAGGCTGAGCGCTAGAGCACCTTCTACCTTGGTACCTCCATACCTCTTTGACCCCAGTATTCCTCATTAACCTAGAGAGAACTCCAGCCGCCCTGATGCTATCATACCAAGATGATCTTGGTCACTCCTTGCCCTGCTAACCCAGATAGACCACCTACCCCCCACTCACATCGGGTACTCCGCAGTATGAGACGTAATGAAGAAGTAAGAAGCAGCACAACTCCAGCCAGGCAACTTCAGAAATTGAACGTCCAAAACCGCCATATCCACTTAATATAATTCATTACCTCTCATAAATCTGGGCCTGACCAAGCAAAAAGCTGAATCAGTAGCCTCTCAGCTCAGGGACCATGCCATCCAAAGATTATCCACCATCATTTACACTAGACATGCACTTTGTTTTCAGGGAGCATCTGGGAGGGGGTTTGCTGGGCGCGCGGCGGCGGCAGAGGATGGGAGAAGGAGAGTCCGAGCGCTCAGGGGCATGGCAAGCAATCCCCCGGATTCCCATTAGTTCTGTCTCTTGCTCTCTCCTAGGCTAGTTTTGTCTAGTTTAGGTGGAGGGCCTCATGGTGAGGCCTCTAACTTTTGTTAGGGGTTCTTCCCTTAATGCACGCGGCCTTTGGCTTGCGTAGACTTTTTTTTTCAAATGCTGCGAAGATACGAGGCCTGATGCCCAGCTAGAAGCCTCACAGCAACATCACAGTGAGCTGTGCAAAGAAATTCAAGGTGCCAAGACCACTCTCCACACAATTCTCTTGGGTGCGCGTGAGGCTATCTATACTGACTATACCCTGGATCGATTTAAAATTAGTGTTGATTGACCCGCACAGGTCTACCAGACTTGCACAACAACTTCATGCCCACTCTGTGCAATATGTACACAAACTTACCTCAACCAGAGTTGAGTGTGCCATTGAAAACAAAAACACGTGACGTGCACTCAACACAACTCTGGTGCCCTGGGGCTGCATGCTTCCAGAAACCCACCAGACCCACACTAGCTTCCTTTTTACCCTCTGGTGAGAAAGACTCACTGCTTTTTGAGCACAACGTGCTGCCTTTCCTTAATTGATGTAGGGAGTGCTCTCACTGCCTACGTGCCTTTTTTTCTTCATTTCAGCATGCCTGGATTGCTGTGACTGAGTTGTAAAATTTTTTTGCACCTGCTCTCCAGATCGGACTGGCTTGTTTACAGGCACTTGTTTTGCTCCAGTTAGCTGCCCTAGCAGGCAGGTATAGCTATTGTAGTCCTGTCCTTTCCTTAATATCCTTCTCCTGTTTTCCAATGCCGCACTTCCAGTCCCCCTTCCCCTCCAAAAGCCCCCTATGGACGAAGAGCATGTCTGGTGTTCACAATGTTAGACTATTGTAGTCGTTACTGTCTGGAAAACATGGCAACTCAACGTGGGGGCTAGTGTCTTGGCTTGATAAGACTGGATAAGCCCAAACACATCGTGCGCAGTGTGGCCGCCAGGTCAGGCGGCCTGATTATGCATTCGCGTTCACACTCTCAAAGTTGAGCAAGCTACTTGGAATGATGGCATTTCTCCTACCTGTGACCTATCATAGGTCACATGATGTGATGCCCAAGATGATGTGCAGGATGAACAGCATGCTCTTTTCAAATGTTCACACCCCCAGGTCTGGTTTCTTTGCGTTAAGTATGCTTCCTTGTTCTCTGGTCCTCTTCTTTCACTCTCCAGTGCCTCTTCCCAGACAGTTCCATACCTGTCTCCTACTCACCATGTACAATCCTTTCATATGTATAATTTCAAGAATCAAAACAACAACAAACTGTATCCTTTTCGTTATGAACTTCTTTCTTTTATTAGTAGGCCTACCAAGGTCTACCAAGCTTGCACAAAAGCTCCATGCCCACTCTGTGCAATATGCACACAAACTTACCTCTACCAAACAAAAACACACGTTCTGGTGCCCTGGGGCCGCATGCTTCCAGAAATCCACCAGACCCACACTACCTCTTACCCTCTGGTGACAGAAACTCACGGCTCTTTGAGCCAATGTGTCTCCTTCTCCTTAATTGATGTAGGCAGTGTTCTCACTGCCTACGTAGTTTTTCCTATTCTGTTTTGAGCAGGCTAGCAGTCAATCAATTTGACTTGAGACCTTCTTTGTTTCTGTAAACTGTAATTTGTGCCTTGGCTTTCCGTCTGGTCAGGTTCAAGTTGATAAGAGCATGAATGGTGCAGTCACTGCAAATAGTGCCTGCCACACCTGAGAAGCTACTTGTGCAACCTTCTGCGCTTCTTGCGGAAACATGAAAGTGTATTTTCCTGACACCGTGTGTGACACAACCTTTTGAAATTTTTGTGCATGACTTAAAGTCATTGATTTTGCATGCTTATTTTCATGTAGAGTGACAGTGCGTGTGATTCCTGCAGTTGACACTTCTGGACTCAGCTCAAGGCTTTCAGTCGACGTTTACACAAATTTGCTTTGGTTTGGTTACAGGCACCTTTTTGCTTCAGCTAAGCTGCCCTTGTAGGCAAGTACAGCTATGTAACCCTACCCTATCATACCTGTGCAAATGGAACCTTGTGCTTCAGCCTCACACATATCATGTAAGGATGAGTGGTTGCTGTTTTGAAACTTTGCAGTGCAGTACATGACCAGTGGTGCCGAGAATTGAAGCACAGAGCATATCTTGAACATATCTGACATGGCCTCTTACACCATTTCCAAAGTAATGCTTTTCTCTACTTCTTTGAAAACCATGTGGGAACACGGAAGTGTATTTTCTGAAATCTGACATTTTCTGCATCTCATGGAGTGCGAGTGGATAACTCTTTCATGAAGAGCGACAGTGTGTGATTCTCTTTAGCGTTTGTCCCTTCTGTACTCAGCTTAAGGACACATTTCCTTCCCCAGTTTACACATTTGTTCTTAAGTTTGGCTTGTTTTGGTTACATGCACCTTTTTGCTTCAGTCAAGCTTCCCTTGTAGGCAGGTACAGCTATGTAACCCTACCCTATCCTATCCTTCAGCCTCACACTAATCTTGGCTGTTGTGCCTTGAGCTAGGGTGGATCTTACTTGTTGCTACAGTGGACACGAAGAGGCCTTTTTTCCCTTGTAACCCTTGAGGACATGAAGCGCTTGGCTATGCCTATTTGCTACAAAGGCAGCTATGTTCCCATTCAGGGTGACCCATTCCTTTCCTTTGGTGGACCTTTCTTGTTACTGCAAGTCCTCTCAAGGCTTCAGATTGGCAAGTTTAGTTCCATGGAACTATGCCAGGCCAGGCATATTTTCTTCCGCTCTTCCTCTGAGCCACCCTTTGTAGGCAGGTACATGACTCCCACCTTCCACTCTTTATTGCCTGCCAAATCATCAATTGGGAAGATGTTTGATTTAACACAATTCTGCAATGGATTCCAGCAATGGCTAAAACCAAAACAGCAGGGCTCTTTTGGCTACAAACATTAAAGTGCAAAGAAGTTCCAAAAAACGCTCGCTCAATTGAAAACCCAATTGAAGCCAAAAAAAAAGTGGAAGTCTATGCTGGTCATCAACCAGCGTGCATTTAAAAAAGACCCAACAGTTAGCGCTGGATTGAAACACAATCCAGAGCGTAAGATCCAACACCCACAAAAGATTAGGCTAGGTCACAGACAAAGGCGTATATTGGTTGCTATGTACACCCTGGTATCAAGGCAAGCTCCAAGATGTTGGAAACTGACCTCACAAGTGCTCATTTGAGCACTGCGTTAGGGGAGGGAATGAAGACGTGTCATGTTTTTCCTAAGCACTCTGTCAGCGCGGGAACAAAGACTTGATTGTTTCCTTCTGGCTCTCTGTCAACTCTGCAGGGAAGGATACAGAGTACTGTACCCAAAGATCTCCTTTGCGCAGCTCATCGTCAAAGTGCGGCATGCCCTCGCCCTTGATGTAATGGTAATCACCAGGGCGTGTGACGCCTGTAGCTGAGAGGGTCACCTCATGGTCGTCCAGGTGCTTGAGGGTTTTTGTGAAGCCTGCAGGAAGACAACAGGGGTCATTAGATGGATTGATGAAGATGCTAGCTGGCTTTGAAAGGATACAGGCCCAGCCGCCTGTGGTGCTGCACTCAGTAATTTGCTCTTGGTTCATGCCAACAACAAAACTTGCACTCGTTACATCTTCCTCCCTCCCTCCATTGCAAGCATGTGACCTGACATACTTATCGCTGTGCCTTACAATGAGACCCACCAAACACTACATGGCACTCCAATTTCTAGCCACCTTGTGCCTGATAAAAAGGCTAAAAAATAATGCCAGCATCAAGACAGTGCACCAGGAAATTCCTGACAACGCGCAACACAACACGGGCTTAACCTTGTCACCTCGAAGGCAGCAGGGTGACACCACCATGTGCTCACCAGTCAAGGCATCCACGAGCGAGATAGTCTGGTTGACCAGCAGGTCATGGCCCCTACGCTCCCACTGAGCATTGGGCAGCGTGCGCACCACAAACTGCAAGTCCCCAGGCTCTCCATCCACCAGCGGCTCGCCCTCCTCGAAAAAGGTGATGGTCTGCGTGCAAGGAGGGGGATTGGGCATGGCTGTGTGCATGGGAACCAAGGAACGGTGACACTTGTGGGCAGAGAGGGTTGGCAGAAGTCGACGGGGAGGAGGCGCACGCAGGCAGTGAATCATGCAACAGCGGCACTGAGCTGGATGCAAGCTTGGACGCTACATACATCTTTGACTTGCAGCCTCAACGGTATTTTTGACATGCATTTGAGGAGGTTGCAAACGTGAGTTTAGCAAAAGAAGAGGGCTGGCACACACGGTCCCAGCTACCTTCAGAAGTTTGATATTGAGGAGGTCAAGCAGCAAAGGTTTGGTAAGAGAAGCTCAGGCAGCACCTCTGGGCCTGCTTGTTTTTTAAATGAAATTGCTCATTATGTAGCTAGTAAGAACTTACAATTATAAGTCACGAAGCTAAAGGGTTGCGAAGCGGAACCACTTTCCATACTCACCAAAATGGCATCTCACTTCAATGTGAGGGGATGCAGGAATGATTGGCATCACCAGAAGAACACAGCTTTGCAAGGCTGCACTCAAAGCATGCAATGCATTTTCTTTCCTGCTGTGACAACCTAGATGCTGCTGCATAAATTAGGAGAGATTGGTAGGAAGCCTGATTGTCTGCTGCTGAGAAACTGTGAAGGAGTGCCGACGAGACTAGCCACATGCCCTGCCAAGGAAACCACACACCTGCTGCTCCACCATCCCAGGCTCCACATGCACAGTCAGCTCCTCCTGCTGGCGCTCTTGTCGGACAGCTTGACACTGTTCACACACCTGCACCACACGGAGTCCACCACAGGACACCAAATCTTGAACTGCTGCTGCAAGTCGTGCTATTAGTGCAGAGCAATGTGGCAGAGCAGTGTAGTGCCAAGGGAACAACTTGCAACGACGCCAAGTGAAGTCATCAGAGGATGCTCCCATTGATGCTCGCACGAAAGAGATTGTTCTGACTTGCTACGGATTCGAGGGCGGGGCACTTCCACTTGTCTCCAACCTGTAGCATGGCAAGAACATTCAAAACAGGCTTCAGGCTTCAACACCGTACACCCTCTGGTGTGAGGTGCAGCCACAATGGACGCCCACCTGCTTGGAGTACTGTTGGAACATGCCTGGCCCCAGCTGCCGCGTCACTAGCTTCTGCTTGCACCTGCAGTTTCGGGTTCCTGATCCTGGCTTCAGCACCACCTTGTCTCTCATCACCTGGGGATGAAAGCAACATGAGGACGGGATGCTTTCTGCTCACATCATGATATGACGCCAGAGGCAAAATTGGCAGATTGCTTGCTTGCATAGGAGTGCAAGAATGTTGCTCTGCTGCAGAAAGGATGCAGCCATCATGCTCCTGGAGATCAATCAGGTGAAGCTCTTGAAGGCTGAGGCAGGCTGATTGCCTGAGTGCATTCTTGCATGCTTCAGCAACCCACCTTGAGCTCCCTCCCTATGTAAAGGTCCTTCAGCGTGACGTACAGGTCTATGTTGATGGTGTGCCCCTTCAGCTCCTCCTCCTCTTCATCTCCCATACCAAACCCACCAAACCCACCGAATCCACCTCCACCAAAAAACCTGAACGAAATATGTGTGTGAGGCAGGATGGGCATGAACGTCTGCTTGTGTTGCAGAGAGCACTCTAGCACGTGTAGTTTGCATTGTCCAATGCGCTGAATCAGGAACAGGGGGCAGTATGTGCTTATTTGTGTGCTTTGTGTCAATGCAAGGTCCAAAGACTTGTCTTGGCATGCATGCATTTGCACCCACATGTCAAAGATGTTTCCGCCTGGTTGCCGTCCGCTGGCCTTCTGCCCGGCATGCTCCTTCACGCCCTCCTCCCCGTACCGATCATAAATCTTGCGCTGCTCGGGGTCCACCAACACCTCGTACGCTGTGTGCACGGGGGTGGGGTCGGGTTGGGAACATGAAGGCAACTCTTCTCAATTTTGGTCAGGCAGGGGCAAACTTGCACAACAAGGGCTCTGTGAGCTGTTTGTTTGAGCTATTTACAGCAGTTTCATACTCACCATGGCTTATTTCTGTGAAGGTCTTCGAGGCAGCTTCCTTCTCCTTGTCTGTGCCCGTGACCTTGTCCTGTGTCAGTGTACAAAAGGGCCAAATTGCCACGTGTGCAAGCATTGGAGTCGGGTGCAGGCCCAAATAAGCAGGCTTGATCATTATCCCTGAATATCGAATGCCAGTGCAAGAAGGCTTCAGCACTCACAGGATGGTACTTGAGCGCCAGCTTTCTGAACGAGCGCTTGATCACTGCCTCGCTAGCCCCCCTTGGCACTTGTAGCAAATCATAGTAGTCACGCCTGTGCAATTACCAATGTCATCTCCATGGTGGAATTTCATGTAAATGTGTAGCTCCACACACCCACACACTGGCTGTGCATGCAGGCTTGCACACATGCAAATGCACCGAGACAGACAGCTGGCGTGCTGATAAAGAGATAGGGTACCCAACAGAGACAACCTGTTATGTACTTACCCTGCAATAGCCTGCAGGCTGCATACTGCTAGGCAGATGCAGCAGAGCAAGGAGAAGCGCATCTACAGCCCTCTCTAAAGCTCTAACTCACCACCACCTATCCCCACCAATGCCAATTTTAAAATTGTTCTTTCTAACATGGCCCCGTTCAACTCCATCATCCCTCATTTCCATTTGGGAACTTAATCCGCAAGCCACCTGAACATGTTTTTAATAAAACAATAAATAATTTCATTCTGCGTTCACATCCCTTCAAGGATCCTTTGCCCCGCTCCAGCAGCTTGCCCTGTACTGAAACAGCTTTGGTCATCCCAATTGTTGGCATGAAAACAGGTTATTCATACGATAAATAACCTGCTGTCCGGTATGAGTGTTTTTTTGAATGTTTGGATTTCGAACACTGCCCATTTGCCCTAACTGCCATTTGAGCAGCACTTTGCATGGCAGGTTTCCTATACATGAGGCAGCTTTTAAGTTGAGACAAGCTGAATTGAATTCAAAAAAGGCTTCCAATTCATCCCTTTCCTTCGCTTGCTATGCACAATTTGTGCACCTGGGTACCATTTTTGTCACGGTGTGTGTCAAAAATGCCATGATTACTTACTCCTACCAACTCTCATCACCAAAATCAAGCATGAAGCACTTTTGGTAATCCTCATAATCCCCTTTGACCTCTTTTATTCTTCCTTCTTTTGGTGAAGGGGGTATTTGGTGCCTCTGCCCTGGGTGTCCTCTTTTCCAGTATTTTCAGTTTTTTTTTCTAGCTTTAATTTAAAGTTTAAATGCAGTTTTTCCTTAATAGGAATCAATTACAATGAAGGGCTGGAAAGCAAGTGGCCTCACAGCAACGGTAACTGTCCATGCTTGACTGCTGGGTGTCAGGTAAACAACTTCCTTCATGTGCGTGGCCTAAAGAGCGTGGTCTTGACACTCATACAGCCACCAGGCTTGCTCTGAAGCTTCATGCCCACTCCGTCCAGTATGCTTATAAACTTTCTAGCACCAGACGCGCTCTTGAGAAGGCTCCTCTCAACTCGCGTCACCAAGATCAGGCACGGGCTACTGCTAGTAACCCTCCTGATCCACATTGACTTCTTTCTTTTGTTTCTCTTGGTGAAGGGGATACACGGTGCCTTGGCCCTAGGTATCCTCCTTTCCTTAATTGATGTGGGAAGTGTTTTCACTTTTCTTTTTTGAGATGCACAGTCAATTATTTCTCTTCTTCTTTTTTAGGCGTGGGACAAGTTACAGTGCTCACAACCCTCCAACTACCAGAAAGAAAAGAAAAGAAAAACTACGTAGGCAGAGAAACTCTCCCTACATCAATTAAGGAAAAGGAGACACATTGGCTCCAGAGAGCCGTGAGTCCCCTCCACCACAAAGTTTTAAAACAAAAAGGGTTAATGGGGGTCAGGAGGGTTACTGGAAGCACTTGGCTCCAGAACCTGGCTGTGAGAATTGCTTTTGTTCTCACTTGCACGCCTAGTGGTAACCAGTTTATGAGCATATTTAACAGAATGGGCATGCAGGCTGCGAGCAAGTTTCAAGGCACGTTGTTGGTCAAGTCCCAGTTGTTTCAACTGGTTCAGGGTATGCTCCCTATAGCAGGTCCCACCAACACCCAGAAGGATGGTGTGCAGGGTAACAGCTTTAGCAGAAATAAGTGTGCAGAGGTCTGCGTGCTGCCGCTGTGCCGCCTCCAACTGTTGTCCAGGCCTTGTATCTTCACAGAACTTGATTTCAATTAAGTGTACATGGCGCTGGTTGACATTTAATTTGTGGGGTTGTCGCACGCGGTTAGAGCCATTGATCCTCTGTGTTGGGTGTCTGCTGCATAACGCATAGTGTGAACAGGAGGAAGAAGGAGAAGAAGAAGTGGGTTTGGCTTGGTAAGGAGTAATCAGTATAGCATCTGGACGGCTAGATTTGAGTCTAGATCTCTTGGGAAAATTACGTGGAAAGAGGCAAGGGGGGATAATTCTATTGGATGCATGTGCAGGAACCAATGTTTAAGCTAGGGCTTGCGATCTCTTCCCATTCTGTACAATATTTGCATCGAATTATGAGCGTGCCATTGAAAGCAAAAGAAAAAAAGTATCAAATCCTGGAATCCAGCCGATTTCTGGATCTGGGCCAACAGAGCTTCTAGTTGCTCAGAACCATTTTCCAGATCATCCACACTGTGTGACCATTATCCCTTCGTGAAAAGTAAAGAACAACTATGTTGGCAAAGGGAACTCTCCCTACATCAACTGAGTAAAAGGAGACTTTCATTGGCTCAGAAGAGGCCGTGAGTCTCCTCCACCACAAGCTACATACCTGAAAGTGCTAATGGGGATCGGAGGGTAACTGGAAGCACCCGACTCCAGGACCTGGCTGAGAGAAGTACTATTGTTTTCAATAGCGCGCCTAGTGGTGACAAGCTTGTGGGCATACTGGACAGGGTGGGCATGAAGCTTACGGGCAAGAAAAGAAAAGAAGAAAGTAAAAAAAGAAAAGAAAAGAGAGTTACAAGAGTTACAAGAGAGAGGTCTAAGCCTTCAGCCAAAAAAGGTAGGCTGCTCAGCGCCAAAAGAAAAGAAAATGAAAAACTACATAGGCAGTGAAACACTCCCCACATCAATTAAGTGCTTGCAAGGCCCCTCTGTCTGTGCCACATTTTGGGTGTGCCAGAGCTCTGGGCAGACAGGCTGGGACATTGACAGCAGCCTGTGGCCTTTCCGTTGAGTGTGCTGTCCGGCCTTCTGTTGGGGTGAACCTCCACTTGAGTGTGTGCCAGAGCTTCCGTGGAACTGCGTCCTGACCGTCTCATTGCCTCTTGTATCTCCTGTCACAGATGAAACTTGGTGCTCAAACTCGGAGTTTCAGGCGCTCTCTCTTGTCTTGATTTTGGTGTTTCACATCTGAGTCCAAACATTTCAATTGGTTTCAAACTAGGTCTCAACTCTGATGCTGGTTGAGCATGTTTCACCAGCGACCGATCAGCCAGAGTCTCGGGCTGTAGGCCACCATTGTAAACCCTTGTAAACCCTTGTAAACAATAAAGGAAAGGGGGCCACACACGAGCATACTTAATGACATGTTGGTGGTCAAACCCCAATTGTTTCAGCTTCCCTTTGTACCTTAATGATAAAAAAAGTGTATGCCTTCTCGGGACAGCACCTCTTTTCCCCCAGCTAGCGTGAGAAGCATTTCTATGCCTATGTGGCTTTTCTAATCTGCTCTGTTCTATCCCCTCCGAGGAGGAGTCCTTTCCTTTTCTCTGCTTATGCATCTATTCTTTTCAAATCGAATTGAACACTAAGCTTCATCTGCTACCTTTATTATCATAAGCTCGACATCATGATGTATACGTTTGATAGAAAAACAAAGCTGTGAAACAAAACATGAGGTTTTTTACATGAGTTCACAACTTTTTTTGACTGCTTGTAGGATGGTCTAGGTTACAGACACTTTTTCGCTCCAGCTAAGCTGCCCTTGTAGGCAGGTACAGCTATGTAACCCTTTCCTTTGAAAGGAAAAGGAAGAAACCCTCCCTTTCCTTTCATATCAAATAAATAAATATCTCCATCTGCAGTCCTAAAATTTCCCCTGTCCTCTTGGTTGCAAAAAGCCTGCACGTGCTCAGCACAACTCCTTAGTTTTGTGAAAACCCTTGCTAGCTTGTTAACCAGCGAACCTATCCTTCATGCACTCAGCCTTTTTATTTGGCATAGTCTTTCCTTTTCCTTTCCTTCCCTTTCTTCAAGTATATAATGACAAGCGTAATCCACAGCCTTGGCAATATTTGGTTGCTGCTTGTGACTCGGCTGCAATTCTTTTCTGCTTGCATTTATTTAATCATGCTCTTGTTCCCTCAGGATGGTGAGGAGAAAGCGGATGTGAAAGCAGAAATGCAAATAAAACACAAGTGTAGGTATGAGATAACGCTCCCACCATGTACGGGGAGTAATGTAGATGATAATGCAAAATGAAGCAGAGTAGCTTTGATCTGGCGGGCTATTTGTCTGGGGAGAAGGTGCAAAAATGAATTCAAGTCAGAGGATATTTAAACCATCAGACTGATAGAGGTCGGAAACTACGATACTGGTCACTGCGAATGAAATCAAACATTTCTTTGGATGCAATGGAATTAGAATTATATAAGCAAAAGCTCATAAAAGCTTGTGTCTTAGGTCCAGCAGGGCAGCAACTTCTGGCAGCAAAACTGAATTACACGCTAACTCAGATCCGTTGGCGCCATCCCCCTCCTCATCTACTGCCACCTGCAAAGCGCTTCCGCTGTGCTTGCTACCGCTATTGATGCCTACATCGTGGTCGCAGATGGGGCCCTGTGGGGAGCTCTGAGGAGCGCATGGCAGTAATGGTGGAGGCGGTAGGGATGACCGTTGCACAGGAGTTTGGTGAGGTGCTTGCAATCTGCTTTGCTGGGCCTCCAGTTTCCAACGCTGCGCCTGCACAACCACAGATTTGAGAGCTCACCATATATCTGACCCATGAATAGGCCGCATAGTGAAAGCTTGGGTCAACTTGCATGCACCATGGAGAGGCAACACCCACCTGCCAGTCGTGTAAAACAGCACTACTTGGATACATGAGGGCAATGCATTAGGATCCGCTTCAACCCATCACTTGATAACTGAGACGGTGGCCAGGAAACCAAGGAGGGCAAGCCGGCAGCGCAGCAGATTGCGCGTGCATAGTGCATCAGCCTGTGAACCTTGCCAGCATGATGAAGCTTGCGGACCTGCCTTTGGCGTGCCAAGTAATTCACCCATCCAGTTGTTCACGCACCCGTTCTACCCGGAGCTGATGGTCCAACTCTTCCAGCGTGTGCATGTACTGCAACTCCATCTTGCGCAGCTGCTCAACAGCTGCCTGTGATTTTTCTTGAGCGGCTTGGGCGGCGGCGCGCTCTTTCTGAAGCCCAGCAGACAACGCGGCAACCTCACCCTGCACCGTCCACAAGCGCAACACACATGCTACAACAACTGCACAACAGGCAGGCGCTTGCAGTACCATACTAAGGGTGGGATTGATTGCAGCGCCAAAACAATGGGAGGGTCTTCAATGCCAGGGCTCTCAGAGCTGCTGGATGTCTGCCTAACTACAACTGCATGCGCCCATGGCCAAGGCTGACGAGGCAGGCATGTGTCCTTGGCAAACAAAAAAATCAAGGAAGTCCCCCAAGTCATCATTAAGCACTGACCTCTGGCCACTGGAAAAAGAACAAAGAAATCCCTGCCGAAGACAGGAGAGAACACCGCCACCTACCTTGACTGCAGCATAATCTTTTTCCATCATGACCAGTTGCAGCTCACTGGTCATGGCTCGTGCGTGTGCCTGCACGAGATGCACGAGGTGCGAAGGATCTTGCAGTAATGCAGATCTGAGCAATTGTCTGCACCCAAGCTCACATGGCTGGAGAGAATGCAGGTACACATCTGTCCCCAGGGCATTGTGCATATGCCATGAAACTAGCATGGCAGTGGCGCAACAAACAGCACGTAGCACAAACGCAGCAAGTGGCGCGACAGACAGCAGGTGGAACTTGTAAGAGCAAGTGGCGCAACAAACGTTGACGTTACCTAGGCCTGTGCTGCCCCCGTGTGCTTGCTCACCTGCGCCAGCTCTTGCACAGAGGCATGCACTGCCTGGAGCGGCAGTGCCCCTCCCTCGGCCGTCATGAGCATCCTTGGCGCACCCGTTGCAGACTGCGTGTCCTGATTGAGGAAGGGAAGGAAAGGGTTACATAGCTGTACCTGCCTACAAGGGCAGCTTAGCTAGAGCAAGAAGAGAAAGTACCTGTTTGGGGACATCTGGGGCTCCTGGCCGCTGCCCCTCCCGCTGCGCTGGTTCTGGCTGTGCGTACACTTGCGCTTGCACCTGTGCATCTGCACCTGCAGCCTCAGATGCCGTCTGCAGGTTGCTGGTGGCAGGCTGCTGCTCTGTGTCAAGACCTGAACCTGAGATATGGCAGGTGCGCTGCTGCTGCTGCTGCTGCTGCTTCGGTTTGGCGGCAGCTTGTGCCGCCGCCAGCTGCTGCTGCAGTGCGACCTCTCTGCTGTGCGCCTCCTGCATGGGGAAAGCAGGGAAGTGCAGGTGGAATGCGAACGTTGATAGAATCTGGGACATGGAGGGGGTCAACTGCATAATGCCATATCATGGGTATTCTGTTTACACGTACAATGAGGACAATATGGACTTGGCCAACCCCAAAGGTGCAGTGGAGTGCGAGGGGCATTGGGTGCACAAGTAGGTGTCCATCAGCACAATGCAAGCAGAATCTGTATGTTTGTGAGCCCTCTCAGTTGAGGATTCTAGATAAGCTGGCAAGGTTGGCGAAGGCAAAGGAAAAATGCAACGAAATTGTGCACGGATCAAAGAGGGCCCTCACATGAGCTTTATTCATGTCCAGGTCTGCAAGGCATCAAAACAGAAAGTTATCTATTTACCATCCTTGTAGCCCAAAAAAATATTATATTAATATTAGAATTCATCCACAGGGTGCTTTGGGGTTAAAGTGAGTTACCAGGCTTGTGGTAGTGGACAGGAGGAAAATTCTTTCCTTTCTTTTACGATTTGATAAAATTTGCACAAGCTAATTCAGATTTTCCATGGCTGAAGACCTGTTACCGCCAAACTGAACTCCTGATTCCAAAGTCCTGCGTTGCAGAAGCTGCCATGCTCTTGCGACCTAAGTGAGCTGGCAAAAATGCTGACAATCCTAGGAAGACCTACAAATGTTCATGTCATGCACATGGACAGCCCTGCAAGAGCGCCTTACAAATGAGTCGAGCTCCCTTTTTGTTTTCTTGTCAAGGCTGTAGCCTATTGCTCAGCAGCGCCTCATGTGGACTAGCCATGCCTCTTTACCTGTTCCAGAGTTCCTTGACTGATTCTCTGGACTGAGAAAGGGGGGGCCCATCTTGCATGAGCCCTAGCATTCCTTTCTTTCCTACCTACCTGTAGCTCCTGCTTCAGCCTAGCCAGCTCCTGGCCCTGCTGCTGCTGCTGCTGCAGGTCCATTCCACTGCCCAGTATGCTTCGCAGCAAGGTGACCTCGTTGTTGGCGGATGCCAATTGAGTGTGCAGCACTGTGCGCTCCGCAGCCACCTGTAGTCCAGGTTCAAAAAGACTATAAAGCTACGCCGCAAGTCACAAAAACCACACCTTCATGTAGATCCTTCACAGCAGGAACTCTGGTGGGGCTAGGGTTCCAATGTTTCCAATGTGTAGCAATGGTAGGGCTGTTTGCCATATTGTCCCCTAGGGGTGGCTACTTGCCATTGCAAACACTGCACAACAGGGTGCCCTGGTCGTGACAGAACCACAACAAACGGAAGTTGATCGATTTGGAAGTTGATTGATTTGGAAGTTGATTGATTTGGAAGTTGATTGATTTGGAAGTTGATTTGATGGAAGTTGATTGATGGAAGTTGATTGATGGAAGTTGATTGATTTGGTTGATTCTTAGGAGCGGATGTTGAGAACAGCACCCAAGCAGGAACAGAGGCGCCGTGGGGGAATTGGGGCCCTGACAGATGTTGGAAACACTAGCTGGCAAGCATGTGAGGAGACCTTACGAGTCTTGCCACCTGCTCACCAAGGACTGGGCTTGCAATTTAAAAAAAGGCGCACATTTATGTAGAGGCATAAGGCAAAAATGCAGGCGTTTAAGGCAGACATGAGCAAATAAGGTGCAGGCAAATAGGCATGGGGCAGGCATGCAGGCAGAGCTGTTCTGAGGGCAGTCCAAAAGCAAGCGAATACCCCGGGCAAAGCATTCAGGTCTGAGCGCTGCCACGTGCACACTCGTGCCAAAGCCCATGCACACACCTGGTGGGCAGAAGCTTGGGCTGCAGCACACTCTGCTTGCAGGGAGTGCACCTGCGACTGAAGCCCCACAATTTGAGTGCCTGCACACATGCAAGCATATGTTGTATGCATTGCATGGAGAAATGTATTGTATGCCATACAACAATGGAATCAGAAACCAGCATTGAAGGGCCTGGTACACATGTTGAGGCAGGCATGTAGGACTCATGTGTGCACTGGCGCTGGTGCAGATCTTGCGGCATACCTTGTTGCAGACCTAGGTGCATACCTTGTGGCTGATCTTGTGGCACGTCTTGCGGCATGCATCTTGCGGCGGACCTTGGTGCACAACCTTGTGGCACACCTTGTGGCATGTAGGGTTGTTGTATGCAGCGGACCTGGTGCACACCGTGCGGCATAGAGGCCTCGCAGCAATCTAATCCAATTTTTTTGATCCTTAAATTCTTTTTTTGTCAGTCGGAGGGACTTTACTTCAGCAAGTCACTCGGCCCGGTTACTAAAAGCCCACTCAATCATGAGCAACACTTCCATGCATCCCCTTGTTCTATCCTCCCCGTGGCATGAGAAGCTACACCTACACATGCACATCCTACAAAGTCCGTAGTATGAACCTGCCTCATCAGAACCAAGCCCCATCAAAAAAGCTTGTTCACCAAGTTGTGAAATGCATGGCTTCTGTCAGATCAAGACCGCAAGATCACCACCAAAAAGCAGCACTCACGTGCGTCCTCTAGGTCACAGTGCAAGCCCTGTGCAGCTTCCGCCACCTCCTGGCCCCCTTGCCTTGCACGCTGCAGCCGCCGCTCAGCAGCCGCTGCTGCCAGCTGTGCCTCTCGCATGGCTGCTTGTGCACCTGCCGCATGGGCGACAATTTGGAACAGGCACTCTCACACATGTGCTTTTCAAGGAATGGAACGCTCAGCAGCCGCACTGCCAGTGGTGCCTCTTGCAAGGCTGCTTGTGCACGTGTCGCGCGGGCATCATTTTGAAACCAGTTCAAAGTGAAGCCAGTTTGGCACACCTGCTCAAGAATGAAACGCTTCAGAGAGAAAGGCGCTTCAACAAGGCAACACCCAGTACCATGGTGCTTCAAATTTGAGACAAGTTAAGGCTCCGAACAACAAGCGTGGCTACCTCATGCATGAGCAGGATGTTGCAAAATGAGCATCCCCGCCACAAAAGTGTGCAGTACTCTGTTCTGCACCAAAGCAGCCATTTTGAATTCATGTTACAAAGCATGCATCCCACCTTAATTGCCTCCCTTACCCTTAACTGCTGTCAGCCCCCACACCTGCTGCCAAACCCAACCTGCTCGCCTGCTGTTAGCCCCCCCCCCCCTTTTGCACACCCCTCACCTGCTGTCAGCCCGCGCTCATGGACCAGGGCTGCCCTGAGTGCTGATGCATCCTCACACACCGCGTTGTGGCGCGCCACCAGTGCAGCACTGCGCTCATGCACGGCCTGCACACTCATGTTCATCGGAGTCACACAAGGTGCCGTTTAGGTCTCCACGTAGGAGCCTTGCTAGGGAACCTTCAAGCAGTGAGCGATCGTGTGGCAAGGATGCTATAGGGGAGATATGAAACGGAAAGTGGCACAGTGTGTCAGTGAGCATAGCTGGTAGACTGCCTTTCACGCCTCGACAGAAGCTGGCGTGTGTGGCGCCCCTCAGCTCAATAGCTTCAAGCGTTGCTGACTTGAAGCAAGGAACACAATCCATTTGATGCAAATAGGCACGTGCACGCACACGCACACACACACACACACGCACATATGCGCACATGTACCTCCCCTGATGCCTGGGGGTTTGCCACAGCTGGCCCCCTAGCTGCCCCGCAGCACGGACCAGATTGCCAGTTTTGGCATGAAAGCCGACCATGAAAGCCTGCACTACCCACACCTGCAGCTGCTCCCTGCCTTGCGCTGCCTCATGCTCTGCAATGGCCAGACGCGCATGCAGCCGCCCGCACTCGGCAGTGGCCCTGCTCAGCCTGCAGCACAGTATTACAGACAGCAGGTGCGAGCGTCTGTGTGTGTGTGTGTGTGTGCACGCGTACATGTGTGCTGTTTGACACGGAGGCAGAGCGTCGGTAGGAGTGACCTCTGGATGTGACAGCTTGTACTGGCAAGAGCGCTGTACTTACATCTGTGCTTTGGCAGGCAAAGGGAACTCTGCTGAAGCAAAGGCCCACTTAAGCTCCCTCACACCAATCCTCCCCTGAGCATCGGAGCTACGTGTCAAACAAGAAGGGCGACACAGACGCCTATGCTGACACCATATAAACATACCTGTTTGCCAGCCCCACCAGCCGCTGCTGCTGTGCGAAGCCTTTGACCACTGGATCTACATGTGCAGCCTGACCACCAGATCTACAAGTGCATTCAGCGACGAGCTGAAAATGGCTGAAAACACTACCCATCCGCCAGCCTCATCAGCCAGTGCTGCTGCGCAATCCCACCAGATCACGTCAAAAATGCATGGCCGACAGCACATACCTGTTTGCCAGCCCCACCAGCCGCTGCTGCTGTGCAATGCCTGCCACAGCAGGTGGTGACTCTAGAAGATGTAGGCCAGGCAGGGGGCCGAGCGGGCCACAGCCACCCAGCATCAGGCAGAAGGGGCCGGCAGGAGTGAGGGTGTGCATGGCGCGGGGCGCAGGCGTGTCGTCCGGCTGACCTGCATGCGCGTGAGTGCAAGTCTGTGTTTGTGTGTGTGTGTGTGTGAGTGTGTGTGTGTGTGTGTGGGCCTGTATGTGTGTGCGTGCGCATGTGCAAATGTGTATGACCTGTTGCATAGCCATGTGAGTGAGACCCCATCAGGCACCTGAAGGCGCACATACTTGGTACTGCCACAAGCCCTGTTGGCAGCCTGCTCCATGGTCCAAAGCACAAAGAGTCATGCTGCTGCTCTGTGAGGCATGCATTTCTGACTCGCAGCCTGCGCCACTGCCCACACGGCACAGGATGATGCCTCAGCCTTGCAAAGCATGCACCCCTGACTTGCAGCCTACTCCACTGCCGTGCCAGCGCGTCCAGCTCGTGCACCTCATGAACTCCACAGCCCAAGCAAATACAGGATGATGCCTCAAGCCTTGCAATGCACATACCTCCAATTTGCAGCTTGCTCCACTGCCGTGCCTGCGTGTCCAGCACGTGCACCTGCCCCAAGTGGTGCACACCATCAAAGCCGCCATGCACCAGCAGGTGCCGCTGCTCCAGCATGGCAGCCGCATGGCCGCGGCAGGGGGCAGGTGCAGGGCCCTGAGTTTGTGTGTATGTTTTTGTATTGTGAACAAACAGCACATGATGCATGAGGGTGAACATGCTTGCTTGAAAGCTTTCCAGCACGTGCGAAGCATAGGCGATTCATCGCGCTCCATTCCCTGGATGTGTATTGGCACATGTTTGTGGGGAGAATCTGCCTGGCAAGCTGCACCCCAGAAGGAAAGGCATGAACCTCAGGAACCTTCCACTCAGCAAACATAGCAATACCATGTCCTTTCTCTCCCACACAACCTTGGGAAGTGGGCCCCCTGACACAATGCCTGGCAAGCTGCACCACAGAAGGAAAGGCATGGGTCGCAGAGCATTCCATACTCAGCAAACGCCGTGGTAATACCTGCCTCTCCCACACGGATCTTGTTAAGTGGGCCCGCTGGCACACTGCGCCCCATGAAGCTCCATGAGAGCCTCATTCGTACGTGGAAAAGCACCACACCTGACAGCTGCTCCCAGTGCCATCGCCTCGAGTCACGGCACAGTCTATGTCAAATCATGTAGCCGCCTAAAACTATGATCAATCATCACACCTGAGGTGACAGCTGCTCCCAGTGCCATCGCCTCAGGTCCAGGCACCACACATCGCCCCAGTGCTCAGTCCCATTGAAGCCTCCATGCACGTACAAGGCATCGTGGCCCACGGCTGCCACATGGCCCCGGCGGGCGGGGGGCCAGTCACCTGTGCGCGTGGCACCGCACGCGCATGTGTGTGCATGTGTGTGTATGTGTGTTGTGTGTATATATGTGTATGCATGTGTGTTGTGTGTGTATATGTGTGTATGTGTGCATGTGTGCTGTGTGTGTATATACGTGTGCATAGATGTGTGTTGTGTTGTGTGTATATGTTTGTTTGTGTTTTGTATGTTCTCATATGTGTTGTGTATATGTGTGTATATGTATATATGTGTTGTGTGTACATGTGTGTATGCTTGTGCTTGGGTGCTGTGCGCGCGTGCGTACGTACAATATGAATAGAAGCATGTGTCTCAATCAGGTTCCCAGGAAAGAGCCCTTTTTTTATCTTTGTATGACAAAAGTATTGAGACCAGAATGCACATGCTGACTCACAGGTAAATTCAGCTACAAAGGCACGGCGTGTCCTGCGAATGAAATGAGTGGGCCAGTGCAGAGTCCTGACACCAGCACATCCTTTCAAACATCTGCTTGGAGACTGGGCAAGTGCTCCGATTCCCTTGCCTGCTTTCTCTGAAGGCACTCTTGAATTCATCTCATACGCCTGAATCCGCCTGCAACATCCCCCACCTGTAATGTCTGGCTGAATCCACTCCATAAGGTCCATGCTGAACACCCACAGCTCGTTCAGGTGGCCCCCAGCAGCGCTACTGTACCTGCACGGTGCGTGGACAGCGCAAGGACACAAACAGTGCATTCATTGGCTTGAAGGTTGGGCTGCTGCAGACCAAGGATGCTGCCTTGAGCCAAAAGCATGCATGCACTTGAAGCTCTGTCGCAATCCGCATGTGCGTGCTCGAAAGGAAAATCACGTAGGCAGCAAAATCACCCCTGACATTGAATAAGGAAAAAGGGATGCCAAGTGCTGGGGCACCATGCATCCCCTGTGCTTACTTGAACACCTTGAGCATAAGCAAAAGCCAAGGAGATGCAACAGTTGGGAGCCTGCTTAAGTGTGGGGGGATTTAATGGTTGCAAGGCCAACAAACAATTGTTACTTAGGCAGTGGTACGCGCTTTGCAGATAGTGCTCCAAAGGCATCCTATCTGTTACAGACCAAACGCGCTTGGTAGCTCAGTGGCATGTACATTACAGGTAATGACCCAAAGCTAGGCTATTTGTTGCCGATTGAGGCTCTTGACGAGCATAGATCTGCAGAAAGTACACAGCAGCTCTGCTGTGGACAAGCTTTACAAAGTCTGGCCAGTTGCTGCTGCCTACAAGCCACTGGCTTTCCAGGTTGTTCCTTTGAAGCGGACAATTTTGTTGGCAGGTAGGCTGGCTCTTACCAGCACAAATTTGGAATTGCACCCTTTGGTGAGACCCTTGCAAGCGAGAGAGGCCTCCTTGAATGCAAACGGCCAGTTTTCCTCCACACTTTTTTGCACCTTGCGCACAATGAAACGTTACCGTACACACAAAGATCCATGCATGCACTTTGACCATTTCCATGCTGCCATTCAGCTGAGCTACCTCTCTTTTGCACACAGCAAAGCACTGGAGCCCGCCCCACCCCACTTCATGCGCCACGTACCCTCCAAACACAAGGATACTGCGGCTGGATGCATGGTACGTAGCGGTGTGATGGGAGCGACCAATGGGGCTGCGTATGCTGCGTGGCTTCAGGAGCTCCACAGTGGCAGACAGGGAAGAGGCCGTGCTTGGCTCACGGGACGCCTGCATCTGTAGGTGTGTGTGTGTTGCGTCAGGCAATGGTTTTAACATGGGGCTGCAGCAGCTTCATGGAAGGCAAGGTGGAGGCCAAACCAGGCACGACATGTGAAAATTCCGAGTGTCGACCCTGTGTGGGTTGATGCTGGGCAAACAGGGGATCCAACTCTATTCAATAACTTTTGTTGGTTCCACGCCTGTCACTCGCTGGAAAAAAAAAAGACTATGCAATCCAAACGGCCATGTCCATGAAGGTTCCCTACGGTCACTGCTGCTGACGGGTGCCCTTGACATCATGTTCTGCCAGCGCAGGTTAAAAACGTTTGAGGCGCTGTGGGCCTCATGCTGCCAGCTTGAAGCCTCCAAGCAGCAGCAAAGCCAACCCTAGGTACGCCTAACATGGACCCAGCGCTGCTTCTTGTTCCTTCTTGAGGGCTGATGTGAGATACGTCCGACAGTGTTCCATAACTGAATCCTCCAGACGAATGACCAGCGACGTTTGATGCCTGCACTCAAGCTCTTGCATGCATGTTTCACTTGCTGGAAAGCATGACCTATCCAGGTTCTGCCTGAGAAAGGCAAAAACACCATGAAAACCAGTGCAAAAGATGAAGGTCCGCCAGGCACCATCCAGATCACCATCACTCCCTCTCTCTTACTACCACCCCTTCCTCTTACCACCTCCAATACAGGGCCAACATCATGTTTAAACCAAACACAATCTTTTCCCAAACGATAAGGAACAACATCAGCAGAACGCCAACACAACGCTTAAATCGCGCACCACTTTTTTTGAAAACAAGGGTTTCCTCCAGTCAATTCAGTTTTATTACTTGCCATCCTTCCCATGTTCATGCAGAAGCCCCGCGCACTCGTTAATACCAGCTGCATATTCACGTGCAGCTCATCCTGAACGTCACCTTCAAGGAATTGAAAAAAACTATGTTGGCTTTATTGCTGCGTGAAGGTCCCCTGATCATTGCTCCATGCACGCAAGGTGCAGGGTACTGTCAGCGGCACTGATGGGGGAGTGTTACAGCAAGGTATGCCCCAGGCCTGGCCCTCACGTCATGAACACCAGCATATCCGTGGTCTCCTTTTGACCATCCAAGACGCCAATGGCCAGCGCACCTTCAACACCAGAGCCACCAGAGCCATCAAAGCTTGAGCCATCAAAGCCGCTACTGGCCAGCGCACCTTGAACACCAGCATGTCCATGGTCTCCTTCTGGCCATCAAAGCCGCCAATAGCCACAAAAGAGGAGGGCCCACAGGCACAGCAGGCACCGTCCCTCACAGGCCTGAGCTGGCCTTGTGGCAGCAAACGTGTATCCAGCGCCACCGGCTCGCAGCTCACGTGTGTGCTGAGGTCCTCTGCATGAAGGCAGCACAGACATGTAGCAGCAACGGCAATGTCAAGGGCGCCAAGCATTGAGGCGGCAGGCGCGTGTCCAGCGCCATCGGCTCACAGCTCACGTGCGTGCTGAGGTCCTCTTCATGGGCGTAGCCCCCTGCACGTGATGCTTGGCTTTGTAGTTGAGGGACGTTGAAACAGCAGGCACACATCCAGGCACGCATGCTCATAGTACATGCGCGTGCTGAGTTTGATGCACGGGCACACCATATTTGTACAATGGTCGCAGAGTAACAGAGGGGTGTTTGAGACCTGTTTGGAAGCTGCTCCAATTAGCGCGTTCTCAGACCAGCCATCATCCCTCAAGAACAGGTGCACCACTACAACACATCACACTACAACACATCACACTACAACACATCACACTACAACACAGTACCGACAATGTTCTTGGAGCTTATCAGGATGTCTGTCCTCCTGGCTGCATCCGAAGTGCACACCCTCCAGAACATATGCATACCCTCTAGAGCATATCACTAGTCATAGTATCAAAACATACACCTTCCTGAACACAGAAGGTTAACCGCTTTCCTGGCTGCATCCAAGCTGCATACCCTCCAGAGCGTGACGAAAGGCGTGCCAGTGGAGGGGCCACACAGTGTACGCTGCAGCTTGCTTACATGGCCCACCAGGTTTGCTTCATGCGCACCACTACCCTGCCAAGCAGCTGACCACGATTACTGCAACACCCCACTGTCATCACTCGTGCTCGCATCTGCACCATGCTCTGCAAGTCTAGATCTCACTGAAATCAACCTTAAGAAATCCCTTTCCCCCACACACAATCCCCAAGAAACACTCACCAGCACGTGTGATGGTGACAGCCTGCAGGTCTGCCAGCCACACCTCCCCGCTCGAGCCTCCGAACACCAGCACCACGCCACTCAACGCAGGCACCGGTGTGCCCGCGTCCCATGGCTCCACCAACTCCTCTACCCACGCCGCCACATCGCCTTGCGCCCCAGCACCAGCATCTCCTTCCCTCCCTCCCTCTTTGCTACCCTCTGCCAACCTCCCCCCGCCGCTCTCCACCCCCTCCCCTCCTGCTGCCCGCTCTTGGCCCCCAAACACCCTCTTCACCCCCTTTCCCCCTGTCTTACGGTCCCCCTGTCTTATGGTTTGTGGCACACACACAGTTTGCACGTCAGGTAGCCACAGCGCGGCGTGCCGGCCCCTCGCACGCACCCCACCCCAGCTGCCAGCCTGGGGGTGATCTGGATCTGGGGGAAGGTTGCGCCAGGTTAGAGAGGCTCCGAACAAACTACCCTCGCCCAAATGCATACAACAAGGCGCTGCAGCCGTGGAGTGAAGACTGGCCATAGTAGTAGCCAAGGGGATACCTGGGCTTGGTGGCAAGGGGCTCATTGGGTGAGCACCGCCATGTTGGAGCTGCAAGACACATGGAAGGGGTGACTTTGCTGTGGGTATTGTCATGTTGGATGGGCATCGTCGTGTTAGGCCTGCAAGGCACATGGAAGGTGGGGCAGCCAGCACGGGCGGGTACTGCCATGCTGGATGGACATCGCCATGTTGGATCAGCAAGGTACATGTAAGGGGTGTTCGCAGCGTGGGCATTGCCTCCATTCCTTCTAAGGATCAGGCAACTCAGGCCACGTGGGCTTTCCATTGCATCCAGCAAAGCACGCAAGCTCATGAGGTTGTAACATTGCAAGGGAGTGATGCTGACACATGCCTGTGCTGTGGAGGGGAAGTAAGCGCGCATTTGGCCCGCCACAAGTGCATGCATGTCCTGACTACTCTTGACAAGAGCACAACCTCCTTGTTTCATGCACTCAGCCCTCACTTGTGCGCATACGAAATCATCCAAACTCACAAAAAGCCAGAGCGTAGGGTAGCTAGAAGATGTGCATTGAATACACGTATGCGCTTGCACCATCCACAATTACCGTCTTTCAAATGCTTATTTCACTCGGCCATCATGTGTGCGCTCTCGCAATTTGTGCAGCTGTGGAACTGCCTGGTCCTAACAGGCCCGCCACTTGAGCGCTTGTGAGGTGCCTTAAACATTCTTCTCAGACAAGCAATTCAATCCTCCAAGCACTCAATCATTTTTTGTGTGTGCGCTCCTGACAAGGTTTACAGGGTTTTCAAGCAAGAAATGCCGACCTCCACCACAAGCGCACCCACCCTGCATGCGTAGCAGTTGGCCCTCCAGCACCTAGAAAGCCTGCTCCTTGCATGACCACTTCGAACCCCAAACCCTTCACCCATCAGTCGCCACAAGTACCCTCCTCAATACATGCATAGCAGTTGGGCCTCCAGTACCTAGAAGGCCTGCCACAAGTGTGGCCACTAAAACCCTACACCCTCAACATATCAGTTACCCCTCGTGGCAATGAGTGCACTCCTCCTTACATGTGCAGCAGTTGGACCTTGAGGACCTGTAAGGCCTGCAACACGCGTGGCCTCCTCCCTCAGAAGCTGCAGCTCGCAAGCAGCAGCACGAGCTTGCGCAAGTTGAGCTTGCGCGTATGCGCGCGAGCTCACCACCTCTGACTGCATGGACACCACACAAGCCTGCAGGGGATGGGAGGGTGTGAGTGCTTTTAAGGATCCGTCAGCTTTGCTTGTAGATGTCGGAAGCATGTGCAGGTGCTTCCTGAAATTTCTAGACGGTTTAACTTCTGGGTCCAAAAAAATGTGGCAGCTTATACGCTGCTAGCAGGTGGCTGATGCAGATTCGTGCAGCGTTCATAACACGTGCCAGAGCACATACACACACTGCAGTACGCACCTGCATATTTGTGAGATCCTCGCCCAGCAAGCGGGCGCGCCTATGTGCACCCAGCACCCGCCACTCCCTCAGCACTGCACCCAGCAAGCCCTGCAAGTAGTAGGAGGAGGGTGGTCCTTTGGGCTGTGTGGGGCTGTAAGTAACCAGTAGGTCAATGCAGCGGCTCCAGGAGGTGAGCCTGTCTTGGGTAGGATCTTAAGTGAAAGCGCTGCGCTGAAATCATATCCGTGCGAGGCATGCTTGGAAATTGCATAGAAAAAGCAAAACATGAGCGAAAGTGCCGACTGATACATTTCCTGCGAGGCAGGATGGAGGCAAGTGCAGGAAACATGCTGGCTACTGGTGCAGGAGCCTTTGTCCTGAGATCACAGCAAGCCACTGCCAGATCACTGGTCAGAGGCAAAAAGCAAGGTGAAAAAGTAAAGGCAGGAAAAGTACCACATCAATAAGGAGTTGCTCATCCATGCTGAGGGAGAGCAGCAACGGTGCGCCCTAAGCAAGCATTTAGGATTCGTAATGCTTCACATCTTCATTTGTGACGCTGCACTAGCTACTTGAAAGGGCAAGCAGCACTTCAGCACAGAG
Organism: Dunaliella primolecta; assembly: GCA_914767535.2. Lineage (NCBI taxonomy): Eukaryota > Viridiplantae > Chlorophyta > Chlorophyceae > Chlamydomonadales > Dunaliellaceae > Dunaliella > Dunaliella primolecta. Next base: position 6,174,046 of record OU611753.1, on the reverse strand, counting down.
CAGTAAGGCAAGCGCACAACAAGCCTGCAACGCACAAAACAGACCCGCCAAAGAGCTATAGCTTTCTTTTGGCATTTTCCTCCTGAGCACAGGATTTGTGTCACATACAGAACAAAATGGGTATCAGGGTACAGAACAAAATGAGTATCAGCATACAGAACAAATAGAACTGGCCAGCCTTGCCAAACAACGCAAGAGCCCATTTGCAGACGACGTACAGCAGCACTCCCGGCCAGGCATGACAGCCGCCTCCACCGTTGATTCCCCCAAGCCTCCCAGCATACGGCGCAGGAACCCACCTGCAGACAATGTGCAATCAACATGCAGCAGCACTCCCAGCCAGGCATGACAGCCGCCACCACTGCTGATTCCCCCATGCCTCCCAAAATACAGCGGAGCGACCCACCTGCAGTCGATGCGCGGCGGCACTCCCGGCCAGGCGTGACAGCCGCCTCCGCCGTTTCCCCCATGCTTCCCAGGCCAGGAGGGCCCCTCTCAGCATCCGCTGCTCACGCGCAGCTGCCCAACACGACACATGCAGCGCTGTGTGCCAATGGTGCATCACAGCGTGCAGCTGCGCGACACGTGCGCGTGCCGCGATCTGGTCTTCGGCCCAGCGGCGGTGCACACGCAGCACGGCCGCACTGTGCCAGGCTCTCAGTGAGTCCACCTGTTTGAGTTGAGTGACCAGGAGTGGAGGAAAGCTTCTGAAGAGCGGGGAGCATGGCGCGAGTGCAAGTAGTATGCTGCCGTGCAACAGAAGACTGTTTGTGTTTCCGTTGTGTGCAAGAGAAGAGGAAAGAGGAGCCTAAAGACCCTTAGACAACGGGCCTCCCTGCAGCACAGCGTGCAGAACAGAATAGAGAGGCACCCCAAGATAAATGCTGGTTCCAAACCCTCTTTGGGGGCAGCGACATTCATTTTGTGTCCTTGCTGATCACACCGCTGAGGGACATGTTGACGGCTGCTACTTCACGATCCGCAGCTCACCTGCATCTTCTGGCGCGTGGCTTGGGCCTTGAGCTCAGCCTGCTCTGCTGCTGCTGCAGCCGTGCGTACAGCACTGGACCATCGTCGCAAAGTACAGCGCAAGCGGCCACGTCTCGCCATGCGTGCGGCTTGCTTGCTTAGAGCACAGCGAGTGAACCAGCCCTTACGGACAAGGCACAACAATCAGCAGTGTGTGTGTGAGCACATGTGTGTAAGAGAAAGCGTGTGTGTCTGTGTACATAAAACCTTGCAAGCTGGCTTTGCTCTGGAATTGGAGCCGGCAGCATGTGTCCAGCATGTTGCAGCACCATAGCACTCATGCCAGGTAGCACTTGCTGACCACTGTCTCTTCCAAGGGGTGGCAGCTGCAAGTGCCAGCACAACCTGACCTGCCTTCACCTCCACCTTACAATGATGACCAAGGTCACAACTGTAGAATGTAATTCATTTTAAAAAAACTACATGCTAGCTCCAGGCCGAGTCAAGGGGTCTGGGTCCCAGGGCTGGTAAGCCAGAGCCTTGCCACCAAAACATCCTTCCACATGGGAGAGCTTGTGTGAGTGCAGTGGTTGTGCAGCTGCGCGAAACGTGTTGTAAGCTTGCACTGCTGTCTGTAACCTTTGAAAGCAGCTCTTGGCCATGGGAGCCACAAGGAGGCAAAAAGAAGGGGCGGCGCAGGTCAAGAATGGCTGTATGCATTTAAATAAGTTCCCCAGCTAGTCTAGATCAGCCTGCACTGTCATCCTTGGTTATGTTGAGGAAATGTACTCAGGAAGACAGCTTACATTGAGAAAAGGCATACAGGAAAACAACTTACATTGAGGAAAGGCATCAAGGAAAGGTACTGAGGAACGGTTCCCCAGCTAGGTAGAGCCTCACCTGCACCGTCATCCTCAGCTTGCGCACACGGCCCATGGCCATGAGCTGCCGCAGGGCCTCAAACTCCCACCCCACTTGTGAGGTCAAAGCAGCCATGACACGCTTGCCTAGTGACCTGCAAGGGAGACAAACAGAAAAGCAAGCCAGTCACGGATGACTATCTTTAAGGAGGCAAGCTGCGGAATCAATTAAATGAGTGATCTGTGAGGCGCAAAACTGCCATACCCTGTGCGCGCAGTGCCTAGCGAGCAGCATACAGAGGTGGAACCGTGGTGCACACCTGGCGAACATGATGGCTCCATGCATGCAGTTGCTGGCATTCCTACCAAGATTTATTCTGATCAGCAGCCTTGTTTTCACAGTAAACCAGCTGTACATCTGCCTTTTTCCTTCGAAGAAGCATGTTGTTTCAACACTGCTTGGATTAGCCGCATCACCACCGATGCGTGATTCCCAAACCTGAGCACCAGCTGGGTGCGCCGCGGGCCTTTTCACGGAAAATGACCTTTAATGATGATAAGGTGCTGATGTGACTTTCATCCACACAAGCACGAAGGTGCAGATGCACACAATCCTAACCACACGCATATACATCACCTGTTGTAGCGCGCCTCTGCGCGCTGAACAGCGCAGCGTTTATGGTGCCACTGCTCCACACATGCCTGCCATGCAAGCAGCAGGCGGCGCGTGTGCTGGAGCCTAGCGCGAAGCAGCAGGCGGCGGAAGCGGGCGGAGGCCTGCGCTTGGCTCGACCATGCGTGCAGGCAAGCATGCTGCAGGGCACGCTGGGCCTCAGGACGCTGCCTACATGCGTGTATGTGTGTGTGCGTGCGTCTGTATGTTTGTGTGTTGTGTGTGTGTTGTGTGTGCATGAGGTGCAGCAATAAGGCGTGCTCAGCTCTGCCTGGGCCACAAGTCAACAGGAGTGGACAGTATGTATGAGTTTGTGATGGGCTTCTTCTAGATCAGGAGCGATCAGAGATCAGCCTGCACGTTGGATATGCATGAGTGTGCCACGGAAGCGTGCCAGACCAGGCGCCTCCCACAGGCCTGTCGCTTGCCCATACAACAATCTGCTTCCCATTGGCTCAAAGCCCCTCAGAGAACCACTTGTCAGAAATGATGAAATCAAACACTTTTACAATGGCCCTCAGTCCACGCCCAGACACTCGTATCTATGTTTCCTACAAGCACACACGCACACACATACACACACACAAAACACTCACAAGGCCACGCGCTCGCGCACACACGCACCTGGCTTCCCATCGCACTTGAAGCCATGCAAGGAAGGCAGCCTCCAGTGTGCGGTTGTCCCAGACACGTGACGCCCATGCCAGGCGCTGGCTTCGCACAGCCTCAAAGTGCCACCAAGCGAGGGCACGGGCCAAGTGCTTGGCAAAGCGGCGTGCCGCGTAGGCAGCAGCCGCAGATTCGTACAGCCGCTCCAACTTGCGGCCTGCCACGCCCTGTACAAGGGAATTGCAAAGGAGGCCTGACTGATGGTTTACAGGTAGGAAGGTGAACTGCCGTATAAAACCCGCAGATTCGGACAGTCGCTCGAGCTTGCGGCCTGCCACACCCTGTTCAAGGGAATTGCAAAGGAGACCTGACTGATGGTTTACAAATAGGTAGGTGAACTGCCGTATAAAAGCCGCAGATTCGTACAGCCGCTACAGCTTGCGGCCTGCCACGCCCTGTACAAAGGAATTGCAAAGAAACCTGGCCATCAAGTTTTGCATGTAGGTTGGCAAACTGCAGTCTAAGAACTGGCACCAATCATTCAGTACAGTCTGTACACGGGCGGTCAAGGTGCGGTGTGAGAGTAGGGGAGGTGCAGCAACCGTGTCAAGTGTGAGTTCGAGTTTTCAGGCATGCATGGCGAGAGCCTGTCCCATGGATCCATGGATTGGAAGTGGGTCAGTGCTCAAGCGTCTCAAAAATTGAGCAATGCGTATCCTGGCATTGACCAGCAAAGCCCCAACCTTTTTTTTCCCTCTGGAGCCCGCTGAAGGGTCCAGATAGCGAGGACATCCTCCCCAGGCCCCAGCGTCCGAGAGCCACTCATGCAACCCCACTCACACTAGCATCCTTTACCTGATCCTTTACAGCTTCTGCATGCTTCTCATGCACCTCATGGCTCTTATGGTTCCCACCTCAGGCATCTTTCCTTCCTGCGTGCCTCTCAATCCACTCACGCTGGCATCCTTCACAGCTTCTGCGTGCTTCTCATGCACCTCACGCATTTTCTGCGCGTGCACCAGGTCCACGCGCGCGTAGGCCTCCAGCTGGTTGGCGAGGGCATTGCGCTCTTGCTCCAAGGCCAGCAGCGCGACCTGTGACCACAAGGGACAGCATGCACACTGTCATGCAATAGCAGTGCAAGCTGTAACCACATCCCATGTGCGCCCTCCTACATCCCATGTGCAACACCTGTGAGCAGCAAAAACAGCATGTGCACTGTTACGCAATAGAAGATGCCGATACTGATCCAGGGCTTGCAGCGCAAGCTGTGACCACAAAGATTAATGTGACCACAAAGATTTAAAGCTACAAAGGTAGAGAGGACTCTTCCTACATCACATAAGAAAGACATTGGCTCACACATTGGCTCAAAAGAGCCGTGAGTCCCCTACACTTCAATAGAAAAAACAGCATGCGCAGTGTCATGCAGTAGAACATGGTGATGGTGATCCAGGGCTGGCAGCATGGCCATGCACAAAAGTTTGCACACCATCATGCATGCCCGATTGTCTGCAATGTCTCTCGAGGCCAGCAGCGCACTTTGCGATCACACACAATTGCAGGCAAGCTGACACACACACACATACAGTTTTAGCCTTGCGCATGCACAAGCACACACGTGTGCATCCCCACACTCACCCCCTTGCGGTACTCCCAGGGCCCCAGCACCCCCCCGATCTCCCACGGAGGGGCCAATTTTGGCGGCTGAGGCTGCCCAATCTGGAGGGGAGCATGCGGAGGCATGGGCTCTGTCTGCTGCTCAGGGTAGAATTTGCTGGGATGGTCCAGCGTGGACGGCCGCAGCGTATTCTTAACTCCCATGCTGGCAGGGTACTGGTTCTCCTTGTCCTCTGGCACTGCTTTCTTCGGTGAGGTACTGCCATGCGCCGCCTGCAGCCGCACTTTCTGCTCTAGCTGCTGCAGCTGCTGCTCCAGTTCCAGCAGCGCCTCTGCGCGCTGTCCCTCCCATGTGCTGCGCACGCCGGGGGAAGGGTGCTCCAAGGCCCTGCCTGTTTGCAGGCGTGCAGCATCTGTGCCTTCCGGGAGCGCAGGCATGGAAAACGTGAGAGAGTGGCTGGACGGGGAGGATGTTGGGATGGGGGCATGCACCTGGGCATTGAGGAGCATGCGCTGGAGGGGTAGGTGGGGCCTTGGGGAAGGGGGTGGAGAGGGATGGCGCTGCATGGTGACGGCGTCATGTCCCTGTTTGAAGAGCGCCTGGGTTGCGTGGGCATCTTGGCAGATGTACTGAGACTCGAGGGCCTTGAGCTGCTGATCAAGCAACTGCAGGAAGGGCAAGGGACGCACGCTCAGACAGCAGCAGTTTGGCTTGGCAGTACGTCGTGGCCAGTTGCGTACGTGCAGGCAAAGGTGGGTGTGCTTACTATGTGTGCGGTCAAAACCCTGCTTTTAATGCGTTCTTAATATGTATAGAACACACACACTGTGTGTGCTTGTGTTTGTCCTGTGTGTGTGTGTGTCCTCTGTGTGGGTGAACATATGTGATTGTGCCCTCGTGCGTCCTCTGTGTGTGTGTCCTCTGTGTGTATGTGTGTGTGTGTGCGTGCGTGCGTGCGTGTGTGCATACGTGCGTGAGTGCGTGTGTGTTTGTGTGTGTGCGTGCGCTCGTGAGTGCGTGAGTGTGTGAGTGTGTGTGTGAGTGTGTGTGTATTTTTGTGTGTTTGTGTGTACGCGCGTGTGTGTGCGTGCGTGCGTGCGTGTGTACGTGTGCGTGTGCGTGTGCCTGCACGTGCGCGTGTGCGTGTGTGTGTGCGTGCGCGTGTGTGTGTGTGTGTGTGTGCGCGTGTGTGTGTGTGTGTGTGTGTGTGTGTGTGTGTGTGTGTGTGTGTGTGTGTGTGTGTGTGTGTGCGCGTGCGTGTGTGTGTGAATGTGTGTGTGTGAGTGTGCGTGTGTGTGTGTGCGTGTGCGTGTGCATGTGCGCACACACATGTGGGTTTGTGTGCGTGTGTGATACGTTCAGCAGACCTTCAGGTTGTACTCCATAGCCACGACAGTTCATGACAGCTAATCCTTCAAATATTTTCCTCGCTTAACACGCATTTCTGATGTTGAAAAGAAAAGAAATTTAGAATAAAACTTGCACGACAATGTGAAAGGAAGTGAGTTGCCTCGGCCTGCTGGCAATGTCTGGCAGGGTGCAGCAAGCATGTGAGCAGCTCATTGCTCCCGAAGCAAGCAATTTGAGTCCTGAGCTGAGTCCAGAGAGAAATTGGCATGAGGCTTTTTCCGAGTTGGTGAGCGCAATTGCATGCGTTTTAACACACACACACACACACACACACACACACACACACACACACACACACACACACACACACACACAAACACAAACACAAACACAAACGCACACACATACACACACATACACACACACGCACGCACACACTCACACACGCATTCACACACACACACACACACACACACACACACACACACACACACACACACACACACACACACACACACACACAAACACAAACACAAACACAAACGCACACACATACACACACATACACACACGCACGCACACACTCACACACGCATTCACACACAAACACAAACACAAACACACACACACACACAACACACACACACAGAAGAGGCACACACATACGAAAGAGACACACATACACGCACACCAAGAATTGTGCCAGCGCGTGTTTGTTAATTTCCTAGCGCCTTAGGTGTCCAAGCAAATGCGTTGCAGGCAACTGCCAATGTGCAGAACTGCCTGTGCATGCAGGTAAATGTGTACTTCCGGACACTGCATGTGCTAAAAACTCAAGGTTCCTTTGAAATTGCATGAATATCCAACATGATCCCCCAGAGGTTCCATGAGGTGCAACGCGCCCCAACTGCATCCCTTCACTTGTTTGCAGGTCACCGCTCCTCAGACCGGGGAGAATAGCCACGATGACGACCTGCTCTTCCTTGTGCACAGTGGAAGCATCATAACGTCCCCCCTTGCTCAGCCAGGGCCATTCACAGTTTGTCGAAAGGAGGGGGGCCCACAGGGAGGGCTGCCTGAGGATTACAGCACCAATGGCTGCCTCGCTCACAGCATTGCGTGGGGCAAAACGTTTTCGCTGCACTTGGTCTTGAGCACCATCTACAGCCTCACTGTTGTCACCTGCAAGTAGGTGCATCTCCCAGGCATGGAGCGGCAGGCCTTGATTTGTAGGCCTTGATGTTCCCCATAAGCCAAGCAGAGAGTGAGTAAGAACAAGGACAGAGTCTGCAATTGCTGGGAGTTGGCAGCAGGTGTGATGGACGTGCCCTTTTTTGCAAGAAGGAAAGGTAGGGTTGCATAGCTCTCCTTTCCTTTTCTTTCAGACCAATTGAATCGCGCACACACACACACTCTCTCTCTTTCTCCCTCTCTTTCTTTAGGATGCATGTATGCTGGCCCACGACCCTAATCCTGCACCCTGTGGTTCACCAGCTGTCCTTAAAAGCCTGTGCAGCCTGCCACCGCTGGCTTTACTCGAGCATAACAACATTTTCAATGCCTCCTACATTGTGATGTCCCATCCTTCCTAAGCCTGTCCAGCACGTTTGTGCTCCTTGGTCTCAGCATGCCCCTGAGGATTGTTGTGAATGTTTGCTTCATAGCATTGCAGATGCCTGTTTGGCGGTTTTTGATTGCCTGTGTGTCTTGTGGAAGAGCAGTGTAAGGCCATTGCTGCTCCAGCTTTCTGCCCTCCAATTTTTGTGGCTGCTTTTTGAACCCTTCTGTTGATTGTCCCCTCCCATGCCCTGCAGCCAAGAGAGTCTGCCCAGGGTAGCTGCCGGCCAGATGGAGGGTCCAGGTAGGAGTGTCAAACGACAAATAAGCCTTGTTTGGACTTCCGTGCCTGAAAAATAGCATTTCAGATGGGGGGTCCAGGTAGGACTGTCTAATGGCACAAAAAGGGACGGTCAGCCAATCCCGCATGAATGCGCTGTATATATCAGTTTGGTAGCAGGGAAAATAATATATAAAAATATATATGGCGTATAGATACAGCGTATAGATACGGAATTGGTTAACCCTACAAAGAAGCCTTGTTTGAAATTGGAATTCTATGCCTGAAACATGGCACTCCAGATGGGGGGCCTACAAGGGATCTTAATATGTGCATTGTCAAGCTCAGGAATTTGATCCCTTCATTGTGTATGTGTGCCTCTTTGTTTGACAAAAATGCAGGGGTGCAATCAGTCACGCGGCGGGTGTTTGCGTCTCCCTCCTACACACCCATTAACCTAAGAAGAGCACGAGCAGACGCGCTCCCCCAGCCCTGCTACCCGGACGTCTGCTTCGTGGTTGACCACGAGGATGAAGCTTTTGAGACCATGGTAGGTGCAGTTAGGTGCTGGGATGCGCAGTGCAAGAAGTCAGGGCAGGTGTGGGGCCCTTCATTTTCCCTGGCGAGTGCTAAGATAGGTGAGGTGATCTCATTTCTGAACCCCAAAAATGGCAAAAGCATGCATTTTCGTCCTAGTGTGTGTCATCGTTAGCATCGCCGACTGTGTTGTAATATGGATACGAAGCAGTGGGTATGACAAGAAAAGGGGACCATGTCAACAAGCACAGTAGATATGGCGCTTCGTTGCCTGCTGGGTCCTCAAAAGTGCCCTCCGTATTGCACGCAGGTCATTGAGCACCCAGACGATGCCTTTTGTGTGCTGCTTCATGCCCAACCACATTCTGTGGCAGCCAGCCGCCCCAGCCCAGATCAACTTCAGAGGCCACAGCAGCGGATCCAGCTTTTCAGTGGGTACGTCACGCAGGTGAGTCATGTGAAACACGACACTTGCATGTTAGGATTGCTTTGCACTAGAATGCCAGAGCTAGAGTGGCATTCTGGTAGCTGGGTGGGGAAAGACAGAGCCTATATAGCAGCACAGCAAGAAATTGTGTAGGCAGACATGGCAAGCAAGGCAATGCACACAAAGATACTGAGGACATTGACTCCTCAGAGACGTCTCAGAGCAAGAGCTCTCTGAGATTGCTTAGGACGACAAGAACCTGAGCACTGGAGTTTCAAGGATGGACAGCCAGTGGGTATGCAAAAGCAAAAGAACCAAACTTACAATGGATGGGTGCTTGCTTATGCCAAGCAGATCGGTGCATCGACACCGTGGTGCTTTCCTGTGTGCTCTCATGCGTGCCCTGCCTGTCGCTGAGAAAGAAAGAAGGGAAAATTAAGCAGGCGTTGAAGACTCTCCTATATGTATATTGGGATACTATACAATGAAGGATGCTGACGATAAAAGAAGGGTCAAGCTTGCTGCTATGCCGCCTGCCTCCTTGTGTCATGCGCAACACCATGTGCCTGCTTCCAAATGTGTGTCAGATGCAGAAACATGCGCCTGCCTCCTTGTGTCATGCGCAACACCATGTGCCTGCTTCCAAATGTGTGTCAGATGCAGAAGTATGCGCCTGCCTTGCAGCATGCACCTGCCTCCTTGTGTCACGTGCAGCGACAAGTAGCTGCTTATTTGAGCAGCGGCGGTGAATTGGACACCCGCTGTCGCAACCGGGTGGTGATGAATGGCCCCGGAGGGGTGGGCCGAAGCGAGGTGGCGGTGGCTCGTGTCAGTGATGTGCCATCCCGACAGGGACCCACAGCCAAGTCACACCAGCACCAGCAGAACCTGCCCCTGACAGAATTTTTCCAGAAGGGCGTCAGAACTGCCATGAGGTTCCTAGGCACTCCTGGAGGGGAAGTGGGCCTCAGCAACAAGCTACAATGTGCCTTGCTGACAGTTATCCTCCCTGTTGATGCATTGGCTCGCACCATTGTATTAGGGAGCAGAGCTGTTTGAGACAGGGTTCTGAACTCTTTCTCCCTCAGCAATCCTTACTTGTCTCTTATTTACCAGAGCCCCTTCTTTGACGTGTTTGATTTCCTGTATAAAAGCAGCAATGCACTTGATTCTTTTTTGCATGAACTCCTGTATGTTTGCCTTTCCCCCAAAAAAACAGGTGACTTAAGATGCTCATTGCATAGGTTGTCCCAAATTTTGGACACGTAAGTTTGGATGCAAAATGTCGTAGTGTTTAAAGGCACTGAAGCTCGGCTGTTCAAGATTTGGGACACCCTGCCAGATTAGCCGCGGCGTGAAGCCTACTTTTTGACCACCAATTCTCAGTTCCAGGCTACCCACTGCACCAAATGGGTGTTTTTAATGATGTGGAGTCCTTGTACCAAAAACTTATGTTGCAAAAAAGATGGAGTAGAAAGATCCAGTGGTTGGTCAGATACAGTATTTCAACCATTTACCTCAAAGGAAATCCTCCGCAAACCTCGAAGGGGTGCCAAAAAAGTCAAATTTGAAAAGGAAAAAAAAAAGAAAAATTACGCAGGCAGTAAAGACACTCCCCACATCAATTATGGATCAGAGGAACCTGGGGCCGAGGCACTGTGTATCCCTTTCACCCCAGAAGAAAAAAGAAAGAGAATTGATGAGGGTCATGGGGATTATTAGCACTATCCCTTGCCTGATCTCGGTAATGAGAGTTGAGAGAAGTGGCAAGGGCGCCTCTGGTGCTAGCAAGTTTATGAGCTAAGAGATGAAATTCTAGAAGGAATGTGGTATAACAGCGGTGTGGGTGGGACTATCTATACTGCCCTTACCTTGGATCAATTAAAAAAACTAGGGATTGACCCGCAAAGGTCTACCAAGCTTGCACGAAAGCTCCATCCCCACTCTGTACAATATGCGCAAAAGCTTACTAAGAGGTAGTACCTCTACCAGACGTGCCATTGAAATAAAAGATACTCATCATAACTCTGGTGCTAGGACTGCATGTTTCCAGAAACCCAGCAGACCCACACTAGCCTCCCCTTTACCCTCCGGTGAGGGAGACTCACGGCTCTTTGAGCCAATGTGTCTCCTTTTCCTTAATTGATGTAGGGAGTGTTCTCACTGCCTACGTAGCTTTTTCTTTTTTTCTTTCAGCAGCAGCCACCACCTTGGAAATGAACAAACCAGGACATCACTCAAGCTTCCAAACACTTCAGGATAAGGTTTGCACTCCAGACACTGTCAACCAATTTGAGGTTTGCACACAAAAAAGGGAGATCACACCGGATTTGCAAATATACAGCACCCCCTTCAGCCCCAAATCATGGACTGGCAAAGCATGGCATATACAGCTCATCTGATGGCAGTGTCATAACCCCTCAGGGCAGAGACATACAACGAGCAGGAGCATCTTCCTTTTTCCCAAAAATGGAATAACCCTTCAGAAAAAACCGCTTGCACAATTGATCCCAAAGGCCATGGGTGCAACGAGACGGTTGCGCTAGGCCATAAGGACCAGGCCAAGACCGGTGGCCGGATGCCACTTTGGCACCTTCCTATTCCTTTATTGCGGAACGGGGGGACTTGCACCCCATCCTTATGGCTTCCTGCGCACTCCGTCCGTGCTCACACCGGATATCTTCTTGTAATTGGTACCAAACTTGTACCATTACATTCTCCCACAGCCACTAAGCTTCGTCCCGAAGCTTGGCGGGGCCTACGCCATTTACTCACGATGGCGCCAAGTTAACTTGTCATCGGTGTGGACCAGAATCGTTCTCAGGAGGATTTGAACTGGGGACCTCCTGCCTAACTCGCTACCAAATGCATCGAGACGGTTGCGCTAGGCCATAAGGACCAGGCCAAGACCGGTGGCCGGATGCCACTTTGCACCTTCCTATTCCTTTATTGCGGAACGGGGGGACTTGCACCCCATCCTTATGGCTTCCTGCGCACTCCGTCCGTGCTCACACCGGATATCTCTCTTAACTGGTACCAAACTTGTATCATTACATTCTCCCACAGCCATTAAGCTTTGTCCCGAAGCTTGGCGGGGCCTTCGCCATTTACACACTATGGCGACATTTTGCACACAAACTAACTTGTGTCATCGGTGTGGACCAGGATCGATCTCAGGAGGATTTGAACTGGGGACCTCCTGCCTAACTCGCTACCAAATGCAACGAGACGGTTGCGCTAGGCCATAAGGACCAGGCCAAGACCGGTGGCCGGATGCCACTTTGCACCTTCCTATTCCTTTATTGCGGAACGGGGGGACTTGCACCCCATCCTTATGGCTTCCTGCGCACTCCGTCCGTGCTCACACCGGATATCTCTCTTAACTGGTACCGCACTTGTACCATTACATTAAACTAACACAAGAAAGAAAGAAAGAAAGAAAGAAAGAAAGAAAGAAAGAAAGAAAGAAAGAAAGAAAGAAAGAAAGAAGAAAAACTACACAGGCAGTGAAAACGTCCCCCACATCAATTAAGGAAAGGGGCCACATTGGTGCACAGATTGTATGACCACCCCACTCGGTGTCGTGGGCCACAACAACACAAGTAATAGAGCAGAAATTGGGGCCATACTTGCAGCTCTACAACATGGACACACTCAAATTGCAACTGGCAGCGCTTCTGCTCTACACCAAATCAAAGATCAACTCCAAGTGAGGCCTCAAACCTCTAATATGTCTTACCACTTACATGCAAACCTGCTTCGAGAAATAGTAGCTGGGTATGGGGAGCACTTTGACCCTTGACCCCCTCCCAGAAAGGAGGAGCGGCAGCAGCAGCAGAGAGGTTTTTGAGCAGGCATGTAAGGGATCATCCTAAGAGTGTATGGGATTTTGTATCTGCAGCCTGCAGTGCAGGTCTTCTTCAAATGAAGGAGCAGTGTAAAGCCTGTACATACAATGTACACTTCACGGCCCTTACATGGGCAAATAGGGACTGATTGCCCCTGCGGGAACATGTGAAACACCCACAAAAAAATACCGACTCAGTATTTTTGTCGGACAGGTGCGGGATTGGGCGCGATTTGTATTAATAAATTGTTTTTTAGGGGTGTAGAATGATCAAAAGTTATGTACAGTAGCATAAGGGCGACTAGAGTTGCACCTGCTCGAATTGGGAATAGAGGGGGAGATTCAGCAATCTTAGCAAGAACTGAGCCAATGTGTCCCCTTTTCCTTAATTGATGTAGGGAGAGTTTCCTCTGCCTACGAAAAAGAAAAGAAAAAGAAAAGTCTACGAAAAAAGTCCTCTGCCTACGTAGTTTTTCTTTTCTTTTAGCAAAAAACTGCCAAGGTAATTCTTTCTCTTACTTTCTAGGCTGAATTCTAGGCTGAATTTCTCTTACTTTCTAGGCTGAATTTTAGGCTGAATTTTTGGTGTGCAGAGACGCAGATGTTTGTGCTTTGAGAAGAAAGTACGCTTACCTGTTCAAGAAAAGAAAAGAAAAACTACGTAGGCAGAGGAAACTCTCCCTACATCAATTAAGGAAAAGGAGACACATTGGCTCAAAAGAGCCGTGAGTCCCCTCCACCACGAAGACTACAAAAATAATATCCTAATGGGGATCTGGAGGGTTATTGGAAGCACCCGGCTCCATAAACTGGCTGCAAGAAGTATTCTTGTTTTCAATAGCACGCCTAGTGGTAACAAGCTTGTTGGCATACATGACAGAATGGGCATGAAGTTTGCGAGCAAGTTTATTGGCGCGTTGGTGGTCAAGTCCCAGTTGTTTAAACTGGTTAAGGGTGTGCTCGGTGTAGCAAGTCCCACCAACACCCAAAAGGATGGTGTGGAGAGTCACAACTTTTGCATTAATGAGTTTGCAGAGGTCTGCATGCTGCCGCTGTGCCGCCTCCAACTGCTGTCCAGGCCTCGTGTCTTCACGGTACTTGATTTCAATCAAGTGCACATGTCTAGTTAACATTCAGTTGGTTGGTTGAGGCTATCTCACGCGGTTAGCTACGCTGGACCTCTGTGGGGTGACATGCCTGCTGCGTAATGCATGGTGTGAGCAGGGAGAAGAAGGAGAAGAAGAAGTGGGTTTGGCTTGATAAGGAGTAATCAGTGTAGCATCAGGACGGCTGGAGGTGAGTCTAGATCTCTTAGAAAATTTTCTTAAAAAGAGGTAAGGGGGTATAATTCTGTTTGATGCATGTGCAGGGATTTGAAGGTTGTGCTGCGCCAACTTATCATCACTCCCTATGTCCATGTTAACCAAACCTGCTCCCCAAGGGCTTTTGCTAAGAGCTTTGATGATCATTCTTCCAGCAACATTGTGGCGTTCGGTTTTCATGCTGGAGATGATATGATTTTGACAGCCTGAAAGCATGTGGAGTGCGCTGTCTAATTGATGACAGCCTGGGAGAGGGCATAGTGGGTTAGTGGACCTTTTGCAGCGAACCGCATGTTTTTGGTTATAGAGGGTGCCAGTGCGATATTGTAAGATGGTGCGCTTCATGGATGTGGATATACAGGACATGTTCCTAAAGGCATTGCTGATTTTCTTATCTACATGTGGTAACAAACTCTGATAATATGAGTAGTAGCCTGTTTTGGAGTTGGCATATCCAAGTCTGTGTTTTGTATGCATATGAGATTTCAGAGCGTTTTGAAGATTGGGGAGGTAGGTTGTTTTAGGATTGGGTATAGGAGCTGTGGATGTGCCAGCATTGTGTTCTCTTTTTTCCTCCTTGGCTAACCAGAATAAATGAGAAAAAGGATTTCCGCCAGGGCCTGCGCTAGGGATCCCAGTATCAGCCACATTATTATTGGCTTGGCTTGTTTGGTATTTTGCAATAGCATCTGCACATTCGTAACCAGCAACGCCAGCATGAGATTTTACTTTGTAGAAACAAATATTGCTTTGCGAGTTGCTAATAAGGGTAGATATGATTTTTAGGACGTCCCCTTGAATATGTTGTTTGTGCTTCTCTGGGTAAATAAGTTGTTTATGTATTTTATGAAGAGAGGTGAGACTGTCTGAAGCAATGTGTGGATAAGAGTGCGGGATGGCAGCAGCAATTGCTGCTAATTCAGCTCGACATATGGTGTTGGTAATTCCAGCACCGTTGGGCTCGACAAAACTTCTGCTGTCGGTGAGAGGGCAGTAGACGCCTGCTCCAATGTCTTGTATGCCATTCTGGATTTGACAACTACCATCAGTGTAAGCCCACGTCCTCCAGTCAGGGACTTTGAGCTTGAGGGTTGGACTAGATTGGTTAGGAACAAAAAGTTCTTCCTGATTACTTATATGTGGATAGGTTGGCTTTCTAGATGTTTGTTGTTTGTCAAAGGGGAGGCGTTGGCGTCTATTGAATCCAGGCATATCAGCATGCATTGTATTGAGAGTAGAATGGTTGCCTACACTGCGCAGCTTCCACTTAACTTCTGGTACAGCCGAAGCCAGGCCTTGTAGCCAAGCTAGGTTGTGATTGTTAAGATGAATCCTTGCAGCTGTGTTCCATACTGCAATAATTTGTATGTCCCGGGTGTGCTGAGAAAGGGGTATTTCCTGGTTGATGGAGGATTGTAGATCGTTGTAGTAAAGGTTGGTACGAGCGATGGTTCCAAGTTCACAACATAGATGTAAATAGGCAGTGATGAGTTTGGAATAGGGGTTAGTTACCATGTGTTGTCCCCAGACAGGGAGGAACATGAAAGTAGCAGTGGCCTCTGTGTCAAGAATGGCTGAGTAGATAGCATGGCGTAAGGCCTGAGTCATAGCTTCCTCGGTGTAAATAGGATGGCAGACAGAGAAGCCTGAAAATCTGGATGAGAGGGAGTTATGATGGGCACCAAAGAGAGTGTCTCGGGGGTCAGTGCTCCAGTAGTGTTGATATTGTGGGTAGTGGTCCAGTGGGGAGGCCATTTTTTCTTGAGTTACCAGGGCCCATTTTTTAAGGGCAGTGTGGATGTGGGTTGGCAGGGCCCGCGAGAAGGAGTCTTTAATCTTTTTACTAGCGTACTTGTTTTCTAGCATAGTCTTGCGAGCAAGGAGCCCCTGCAGCTCAGATGCAAAGCTAGTAGGAGCAGGTGTCATGGCTTCATGCAAGCCTGCAAGCTTGGCCCTATAAAAAGCCTTGTAAAGGAGTCGAAATTGGCAAGGGGTTATCATCCCAACACATTTACCTTGTGTGTTGTAGATGCAGGCCATGTATGCTTTGTAAATTTCTGGGAGGAGAAGGGAAGGTGGAGCACGAGGGTTGGGGCTGTGTGATTCAGTGTCTAGTGATGTTTGATTAGGGTTTTGTTTTACTTTGTACTTGACAAGGTCAATGTCATGCAGCAAAATTTCACTGCAACCAGTGGGTTCAATGTCTACTTGTGGGTTGGTGGGGTGTATGTCTAAGGAAATTGTATTGCGGAGTTCCGTGTCTAGTTTTTGCCTCCAAGTATTAATAGTTTGAGGCTTTTCAAAGCCTTGTCTTTCAAGGTTAGAAAGGGCAGAATCTGCTGTGGGTCGGGAAAGGTCTGATTCGCTCAGCTTGGCTTCAAATTCAAGCAAACGCTGTTGGAATTTAGGCCAGGTCTCTTTAGTTTCCTCAGGCTCCCAGGAGGGCATCCAAGTGACCTTTGTGAGCTCTTCTCTAGACTGATATTCTCTGTCGATTTTCTGTGCATTGTTAAGGCCTGCGCAGGCGGGACAAGCCCATGCGTTAGCTGCATCTATCTCTTGTCTTTGCCCATCATTATAGCAACCAAGTTCTTTCATGCATTTCCAGTGGTACGTTCGTTGGCAAACATCACAGATATACATATCAAGGTAAGGAGGTTCAGAGTTAATAGGTTCATAGCCACCATGGTAATTGCATATTTGGCAGCATGCACATTCAATATCAGTGCGAGCAGCAGTTGAGGTAGTCGCAGGCTGAAGGCCAGCTTTCTTGAAGAAAGGCAGGGCCCACTTCTCAATAATCATTGGGGCAAAATGGGTGCGGTATTGTGCTTGGTGGTGGATGAGGCTTCTCCTTCCGTCTTTTTCATTAACTGTGCAGTTTCTCCAACCATCTATATGGGTTATGTCAAAATCATGGTTATATATAGCATTGATGGCATGGCTAGCTGATTTTGCTTTTGTAAGCTTCTGGACTGAGGTTTTCTTATAATTCCAGATCTCAGAGGCTTGGCATAGCAAGCTGAGGGGGTTGATGGCAGGAGGGGTGAGCTCTTTCTCTATGTTCAACTGTTTCTCTGGTGATTTTTCAATGGAGCAACCATTTTTGCAACAAGCCAGTGTCCAGGATGTTTCTGATTTCCTCTTGCAACACAACAACAAGCTTTTTTAGTTTGTTTCTGAGCTCATGGACATTATGTTGACTGGCGAGGACCAGTCACAGGCCGATCAGCCGAACAGTCTGGCTGAAGGTCCCCCCGTGTAAACCTAAATCTAGGCTGAATTAATAGTGATTGATATAGTATTTTTTGCCTGTTTATTTTATTCAATAGAGTGGTCGACAGGGAAATGATCTAATTTCGTAGTTTTTTTCCTAATGAAGGGAGAGCTCTCCCTGCCTACTTGTTTTTTTTATATTTTCGACCCTTAGTTGTTGAAAATAACTCTGGTATCCTTAGGCCGCATGCTTCCAGGAACCCACCAGACCCACATTAGCTTCCCTCTTATCCTCTGGTGAGGGAGACTCACGTGAATGGTTCTCTGTACCAATGTGTCTCCTGTTCCTTAATTGATGTAGGGAGAGTTTCCTCTGCCTACGTAGTTTTTCTTTTTCTTTCTTTTTCTGAACAACACATTTGCAAGTACATATGTTACTCAAATATTATATGAGCTCTGTCATGGCAACATATCATGCAGTTTTAATCAGTAAAAGCCTATGCTGGACAACTGGACAACAGCCAATGTGCAGAAGGGAAGACCCATTAGCTTTTTCTCATATTATGAGCCACAAGTGAAACTAAAAAACTAAAAAGAGATGAAAAAGAAGACCAGCAAGATGTTTGGTGGTTATGTGTAATCACTGCTAATCTATGCCAGTTTGTTCCTTACCGGATGGAACACAGAATTAACCCAATAAATCAAAATTAGAGAAACAACAAAAATCATGAATGAACATAGAAGAGCAGAGGAACAAATAAATTTTACAGTTCAACTAGCCTTCGCAGCAGTCTTGGAGGGAAACATGTCAGAAAGGCAGCCATCAAGGATGAGCACCGAGCGCACCAAGCATCCAAACACTGAACAAG
This sequence comes from Dunaliella primolecta, assembly GCA_914767535.2. Taxonomy (NCBI): domain Eukaryota; kingdom Viridiplantae; phylum Chlorophyta; class Chlorophyceae; order Chlamydomonadales; family Dunaliellaceae; genus Dunaliella; species Dunaliella primolecta. The sequence goes on along the minus strand of OU611753.1, from coordinate 6,155,909 downwards.
CAGCTATTCAGGAGCTGGAACGACTTCATGAAGCCTGAGGCCAAACAGGCCAAACCTAAATTACGAGATGCATCTGGCGAGAACGCAGCCATCACATAAGCTGACTACGCCCTCAGCAGCTGCATTTGCAGTCATGATGAGAAATTGAACAGGGTTGCGTGATGCAAGCTCTTCAGCTCATCACACGCCTTCTGCCACTCCTTTACTTTCTTAGTGCTGTGTTGTAAAAGTTTTTCCTGCAAGAGTTTCCACACAGAGGACTGGTGTTATTGCCGTGTCTGCACACACATTCCAGAAAACGGTGTACTTGTCCCAATGGGAGGAGACTCACCTTCTTGTCCAGCTCTGCTTGTAATGCATGTATATCCTGTGCATGGAAAAGAAAAGTATGCAGTGAGCTGAGCTTTTTCACGAGTGCCCCTCCTGCAGCATTCAAGCCTATCTTCGTACCTGTGCAAGTGCATCCCTCTCATTTGCTGGCTGAAAGCGCTGTAGAGCCTGCAAGGTTGCATGCAACGCTTTGATGGCTTGAACAAAGCTCTCACTGGCTTCTGCGGGCAGCCAAAATTATTCAAGGCAGTCAGTTTTGAAGCTCTCCCTTGAATGGCAAATCAAAAGATCAGAACAAGCGCGCTGAAGGGACATTGGGCTCAGGCAGGTACCTTGGGACTGTACTACTGCATCCTCATCAGTATGGTGCGTGGCTCCTTGCTCTGGCTGCGAGGGAGGAGGCAGCATGTGGCCTAATGCGCTATCAAGCTGGTCAACCAGTTGGAGCGCACCCTGCAAACTGCTAGCCATTTCAGATGTCAAAGATAATAGGTAAAACAAATGAATGGTAACAGGAAATACAAATGAGCACAGGCCTTCAGTCTAGACGCCCTCAGTCAAGAAGCCTGGCCTGCATTTTCGATTTCAATCGAGAACCCAAAATAAAAATAAAGTTTGAGCTCGTTCCACAGTACTGTGAAACTCTTCTCGTTGTTGGAGAGGTTTGTGTGTTTCGGTGTCGTGGAGGGAAAACAGGTGCAGAGAGAGGCGTTGTAATCGTGGGATGCTTCTGAGGAACACAATAACACCTCAGCAAGCAACAGCTCAAGCAAGACGGAAGGGTGCTCAGTGCACCATACGCCCCACACGTCTTGCACAAGCCCTTCTAGATCGTACGCTCTGGAGGAGCACAAGGCCCAACAGGCCTACAGTGAGGGTGGCAGCAGCAGCAGAGGATGCCTCCTCCACCGCAGGCGCTGCGCAGAAGTACATACTGAAGTCAGGACTAATTGACTACTACGAAATTTTACAGGTGCGTGCCTTGCGTAGACTGTTCTCCATGCACAGCACGCAGATCACAGGCACCATTTTATTGAGGCATGCCCTGGCTGCTAGGCTTCCCAAGTGAGTCGCAGCAGGCCTGTCCTGTCAACATGCTGTTCAGCATTGCAGTTAGTAATTGTGCAAGCGAGTGTGAGTGAATTCATTGGCATTTCTCGCATTGCCTCTCACACTCATCCATCGGTGACTGCTGTATCGTGCCACCAGCTTTGAGCATCCCGTAGGTCTTCACCTTGGTCACCAGGTGGTGCTTGCCATTAGGCGCGTAGGTCAATGAATCAGTCGTCATGAATCAAGACCTAGAGCTCTCATAGAGAGAATGTGTGTGCTCATTGAACCAGGAGCTTGCTAGGCAGAGGCCTACCACCAGAAATCACGGTGATATCATGCTACGTTTCACATGTTAATCACATGCTCTCACACACTCAAAATGGCTCTCCTGCCACTGGTTATGCTCATGACCTGCAGGTTGATGATGATGCCACTCTGAAAGAGATTAAAAAAGCATACAGGTGAGGCCTGGTAGACGCACGCACAAGCACTGTTTTGCTCTTGTCACTCCTGAAGGTCGTGCCCGAGTGCGTAAATGAGAATCATATACCATGCTGCAAGCAACAGGCAGAGAGCCGTGACGGTACGCTCCTGGTTGAGTATTGCAGGTCAGCTACCAAGGTGTGCCATCCTGACTTCCTTGGCGAGGAGGGCCATAATATCTGTGTGCTGCTGAATGAGGCGTATGAGGTAGGGTGAGGCGCGATGAACCCAGCTCTGTGAAGGTCACAGCCATTTTCCATATGCTGTTTTGAGCACGTTTGTTGTTTATATATCCAGAACCCTCATGCTTTGGTCTACACAAAGGGGGCTTCAGCTGAGCACTCAAACCAAAAACAGTGTGAGGGCAATGGCCTGTTGTTTGCAAGAAGCATGATGAAATGAGGCGTCGCTGAGTGGCTTTGGAACAAATGCCCAGGTTCAGGCTATGAATGCATTGCTCCAAGGATTGTGCTGGGCAGCCTGATGCTGTCACGCAGAGATGAAGCTCTATTCGCTGCATGATCAGATGAGGCCCTGTCCACATAAATGTCACGCGTTGTTCGCATTTCAGTAGGAAATACATGAGCATGGTGGATGGGCTTCCCAGCATGCCAGCTGAACCTGGGTTTTAGAGGTTTATGGAGGACAGGGCCAGAGTACAACTGTTGTAAAATGTTCCCCCGAGTCGATTTTTTTCAAGGGTCACAAGGGTTACAAGGGGGTAGGCCTGCAGCCCGAGACTCTGGCTGTTCGACTCTGAGTTTCTCTGAGTCATGCTGAGTGCAGGAAGCCTGCAGTGCTGTTCACGGTGCTCTGAGCTCTACTTCAGACGCTCACTCGCAGGCTTCGAGGCATATCCCTCCTTCCATCCCTACCCCTGCAGGTCCTGTCGGATGAGCAGCAGCGCATTGCATACAATGCCAAGCTAGAAGAGGGCCTAAAGGATGAGGAGGATGACTACGATGGTGAGAGCATCCTCTGTAACATACACTGCCCAATGAGAAGGGACAGCCGCTCTTCATGCTCCCTTTGGGCTGTTCAGTCTACATAAAAAGTTCAAGTCCTTTTCAAGGACATGTGGCAGGAGTTGCTGGGGCTTCCAGCTGGGAGTCTACTGACAAGCATTAGGGGGCCAATAGTGGGCAGTCATCTGCCCATCAAGCGCATGAAAAGGGTGTATGCACCATGTGATGAACCAGGCACGGAATGCACCCATAGCAAGCTGATGATGCCACAAAAGGCTGTCTGATTCTTAACCTTGATGATAAAAGGCAATAGCTACCCAAATGCTGCAGCACTGTGAGCGACCTGTTCGTCCAGCCTGGCCTCTGCTGGCCTAACCTGTTGCCTTCTTTTTTGGCGCCTGTTGAGAAACGTGTTAGGGGGAGTTCAATATGCCTGTTAATGCCTTCCGCTCCTTTTTTCACACGCGCGCGCACACACACACACACACGCACACACACAAACGTGCGCTTTGTGCTTGCAGGCAAGCCCTTGAGCAAGTGGATGCCCACTGTATCACCTAAAAGGGCAAAAAATGAAGACCCATACGAGAACCGAGCGGTGTTTGTGGACGAGTTCACATGCATAGGCTGCAAGCAGTGCATATGGCAGGCACCAGCCACGTTCCGCATTGAGCCTGAGCATGGACGCTCGCGAGTGTATGCACAATGGTAAGTGGTAGGTCCCACTCTCACAACAGTAGTTTCTCAGCTTGAGGTAGCTCTGAAATAAATGCAGCAGAGTCCAGCTTGTAGCGAAGGACGTCCTCTTACATCCCATTAATGGTAGGGTTGCATGCCAGATGTGGGGTACCAAGGAACATGGCGCATGCAGTCATATCCACCAGCTGTGCTCTTCTATCAGCATGTTGGATGCATGCTCTACACCTGGGCGCCAAACCTACAGGTCGTGCCCAACTGCCCTGGGAACAGCTTACGCCACAGCTGTGTGCATGCAATTAGAGTGCAGAGCATCTGTGGACACGTGAACAAAGACCCAAATCCACGTAAGGGCTCACTCAAGAAGGTGTCGCCATGGAATCGCAAGCTCCTTTGTGTACCTCGTGGAGATTGGCATGGGTATCTGGGGATTTCTAGCACTGCACCGGCTTGCAAGAACAAACACCCAAATCCACGCAAGGGCTCACTCGAGAAGATGTCGCCATGGAATTGTAAGCTCCTTTGTGTACCTCGTGGAGATTAGCATGGGTATCTGGGGATTTCTAGCACTGCACCGGCTTGCAAGAACAAACACCCAAATCCACGCAAGGGCTCACTCGAGAAGATGTCGCCATGGAGTCGCTAGCTCCTTTTTGTACCTTGTGGAGATTGTCATGAATATCTGGGGATGCAAGCACTGCACCGGCTCCTTGCAAGCTGAGTCAAACCACCAGCTGAGGTCTTACTGATTTACCTACTAGCCGCTGGAAGTCACTCCCATCCATAACTCTGCACTTTCAACGCTTGTTCCTAGCAGCCATGATGCACAAGTTTGTATGCAGTGTACCCAGTTAGAGGAGCGGATGTTCACCTTCGATCACCTCTAACACAGGATCGTTGCAAAGAAAACCGACCAGGCTGGAGTCGGCACCAAAAAGTGAAGCAGTGTTGATAACGGAGATTCCAACCAGGCAACAATCTCATCACCTCCCTACACACACACAGGATTGAACCTGAGGATGCCAACCAGGCTGCGATTGACTCCTGCCCCGTGGACTGCATCCACTGGGTGGACAAGGACAAGCTGCCCGCCCTGGAGTACGTGATGCAGGTGATGCATGGTCTCAGCCCGCCCTGGAATTCATGATGCAGGTGATGCATGGTCTCAGCCCGCCCTGGAGTACGTGATGCAGGTGGTGCATGGTCTCAGCTCAGTGCCCAGTTCCGCATCCAAAAAGCATTGGCTCAGTCCTACAAACCCCAATATGTGGCTTGCCAAAAAACATCAGATGTTTTAAAAACAAGGCATCAGGTTTTCTACCCTTTGTTGGTCAAACCAGGAGTCCAAAATTATGTGCTGGCCATATCTCGTGTCAAGTTTTAGGGTCTTGATTGGGGCTAGGTTCAGTAACAACACAAGGACATATATGATGGAAGGTCAAGGTAATGCAATAGAGGCTAATCACGAGCCTTCTGAATGTATTTTCTTTGCAGAAACGCATGCGAAATCGCACCAATGTGGGGGTCATGATGGCAGGCCAAGGAGCCACAGGGGATGTGTTTGCTGCCACAGAGCAATTCCTCAAGGTGCGTGTGGCATCATATGCTTGCTTGCTTCTGCAGCTCTGTTTCTGTTGCTACCTCGTGTGTGTGCGTGTGTGTGTGTGTGAGTTCCAGAGGCGTGCTTGCATAGGATGCAGCAATCCTGGGAGTAGAGTGTGGTCATGCTCCTATGCACATCCTCACACATGTTTGCTCAACACGTATTTGATGTACGCGCACATCCACGCGCACATGCAATATGCAGATGAGTGTGCTTGTCTTTTTTCCACGTATGCATCCCTGCAGGAGCGGCGTCGGATGAAGGAGGCTCAGGAGGAGGCCAGCAGGCGGCGCCCTTACAGCCCTGAGCAGGAGATGGCGCGCAGGTGAGGGCATGGCAGTGTTGCTTCTGGGCACGAGGCACTAGTCGGTAGGCAGCCTGTGCAGGTGAAGGCAAGGTAGCAGTTAGCGTGGTGCCCGATGCCCATGTAACCTGCCGGCATGTCTTGCTTCACATCAGAAAAGCATGCCCCCCACACATCCTCGCTCTGGCTGTCCTGCCTGCCGCTGCCTTGAAACATCTTGCCTGCCTTTGCCTGCAAGCACCCATGCACTGGCTGTGTTGCCAGCCACTGCCTGCAAGCACCCATGCACTGGCTGTGTTGCCAGCCACTGCCTGTAAGCACCCATGCACTGGCTGTGTTGCCTGTCATTTCCGCTGAACATCCATGCAATGACTGTGCTGCCTGCCACTTCCGCTCGACAGAGTATCCTCCATTTGACTGTGCTGCCTGCTGCTGCCTGCAGAGCCGCCGCTGATGCGCTGAGGAAGCGAGACTTCATATCAGGCCTCAACGATGTCATGGCCAACATGATGTCGCAAATGAACTACACAGTGCAGGGCGCGCCAGTGGAGGCTGTGAAGGTGGGAGCGCTCGCTGTTGTGCTGCTTGCTTGCAGCGAAGATTTGCTGCCTGTCACTTGATAAAAAGGCCTTGCCACTCTCTAGAGGGGCCTACAGGCCACCTCTGCTTGCCTCTCATGCCTGCTGTCTTCTGCCTCTGACAATAGCATCTAGACAAGCTCATTGAGGCTGCCTGTGCTTACCCCAGTAGCCAGTTTCACTGCATGAATCAGGCTCCAAAATTTGCTTGCTTGCGCTGTGTGAAACCATGGAGCGCAGAGCACGCGCAGTTCAAGAGGTATGACATTGTCACCTCGCGTCAAGTATCTGCTTGGTGCTGTCCGACTAGGGGGTATGATGTGAGGTTTTCAGGCAGTAAGGTTGTATACAGATGCAAGCATGTGGCAGCAATTTCCCAGGGTGTGAGCATGGAGCAGTGGCGACTCTTTGCGTTTCCATTCCGAACCAGTTAAGCCTGCACAATATCAGAGTGTAGGTAGGAAGAATGCTCTGCTACACTATCACACCTGTGCCTCCTAAACCCCCGCACTCGACAACCAAATGTTGTTTGGAGGCTGTGTGGGGTGGCGCACCCCATTCCCTTGTCAGTGTTGATAGGCTGTGACACGCTGCCCTACTCTTTGCAATTCCACATCCAAGTTATGTTGGCTGCCTGAAGTGTGCACAACCTCACTCTCCTCTTTCTGAACACCCCAGCATCGTTGAATGGCTGCTTTTCCCACTTTCCACAACCTGATGTTGGATGGCCATGATGTGAAGGTGGGCCGCCGCAAGCGCGCCGTCCGGTGGGACCAAGTGTATGGCCCAGGCAGCGCCTCCTCTATGGATTCAATGAGCTCGTCCATGGACTCGATGAGCTCCATGGACTCTTATGATGGGGAGGCGCTGCTGTCCTTCAGCGAGGACTACGTTGAGATTCCGGCTGAGCGCGCACTGGTGCCTGTAAAGAAGCGCTGACCTGCCATTAAGCAGCATTGTTGCAGATAAGGGAAGGAGTAGTGGGACGCATGAGAAGTGTGAAAGGAGCGGTGTGATGCGCGGACTGGGGCTCAGCATATGAGGAAGGGAGTAATGGGACGCATGAGAAATGCGGTAGGAGCGGTGTGATGCGCGGACTAGGGCTCAGCACACGAGGAAGGGAGTGGTGTGACGCATGAGCATTGTGGTAGGAGCGGTGTGATGCGCGGACTAGGGCTCAGCACATGAGGAAGGGAGTGATGTGACGCATGAGGAACGAGCAGTGTGATGCGCGGACTGGGGACCAGAAACAAAGCAATTATGATGATGAGTGTTGGCCTGGGTCCATGTGTTGTGCAAAGATGGAAATTGAGTGAGGAAGAACAGGAATGCTTGGCTTATTTCAACGGCAATGGAGGAGATCAAGAGATGAAGGTGAGCATGTAGGTGGGAGCATCAGTGTCAAGATGAGCGTGGAATGCATGTAACACGCTTCAATTTGAGCACTTGTATATCTGAAGCCTGGATCGCGCATGGCTTCAATCACAAAGAGGAGTCATGGTCCTTGATGGACGCTTATGTGTGGAGAGTTTGCAGTGACTGTGCTCCATACAGGCACTCCATGAGCGTCGAGAATTTTACTTTTTTTTACTGTCTGCCATCCTTTTTAAGGGCGATACAGGCTTGAGGTAGAGGGATGTGCAGGTAAGACTTCATAGAAGGGGATTGTAGGAGCCTTGCTTCTTCCATATGCATGACAGGTTGCAAGCAGGCGCACCATTTTTGCCTCTTCAGACCCCTTCATATAATGCAGAGCAGTTCAAGACAGGGTGACGTTAATTCTTGGAAGTTGTGCAGGGGTCTTCGCTTCTCTGGCCTGTTGTCTGTCCCAGGCTTCATACGACGTAAGTTTATATTTGGCATTCTTAGTTTAGTGTGTGTTGACTTAATTGCTGAATTGATTAAACAGAGTGTGCCATGTGATTTTCTTTTTTCCCACGTCTCCACTCTTCTTGTTGTGAATGTGTACATGAGCACAAAGTGCTTGCCCTGTGTGTTTAATGAGGTTTACACCTCACCTGAGTGTCACTGTATCATAAGACGGCCCCGTTTTATTCATCCATTGCTTGCTGAGTGTAGATTGCAACGTTTTTGCCTGAGTGAGCATTGCGCTGGAGGGCCAATCATTGAATGGGGGAGATTGTTGCGCATGAGGTGGATTTTTGTGTGTGTAAATAAATGCACCCGGCTGGAGCAAGCAACCAAGCCAATTGCAGGAGTACAGCTTAAGGAAGAAGAGAATGGGACAAGAAGGAAGGTAGGAAAGGGTTTCATAGCTGTACCTGCCTACGTGTGCAGCTTAGCTGAAGCGAAAACGGTGCCTCCAACCAAACCAGTCCGAGCTGGAGTGCAAGGAAAGGAAAGGGAAAGGAAAGGGTTACATAGCCGTACCTGCCTACGAGGGCAGTTTAGCTGAAGCATTAAAAATAGATGCCTGCAACTAAACCAGACTTAAGCTTGAAACTAAAAAGAAAAGCTTGAAAGTTACGACTGTTTTTGCGTTGCTCCAAAAATGAAAGAGTGCAAGAACAAACGTACGAGTCAGTCACAGCATTTCAGGCATGCTTATACAAACTTGGCTAATTCTAGGACATCAGCCTTGTCCATGAAATCTCTAAGACGTGATGCAATACTTGGGGGTGCATCAGATGCTAAACTAAACAGGTGCTGCAACTGAGAGGAGGAATGGACAGAAAGAATTCAACTCTTGTAAGTTGCAAAGGGTTGGCCTACAGAGGTTAAAGAAGGAAAGAAGGCCTCCAGTCACATCGACTGACTGCTAGCCTGCTCATAAAAAAGGAGTTCATAAAGAAAAGGGTACAGTTTGTTGTTGTCTTGATTCATGAGAGTATGCATATGAAAGGATTGTACATGGTGAGTAGAAGACTAGTATGGAACCGTCTGGGAAGAGGCACTGGAGAGTGAAAGAAGAGGACCAGAGAACAAGGAAGCATACTTGAAGCAAAGAAAGCAGACGTGGGGGTGTGTACAATTGAAAGTAACATGCTGTTCATCCTGCACATCATCTTGGGCGCCACAAAGGTCACAGGAAGGAGAAATGTCGTCATTCCAAGTAGCTTGCTCAACTTTGAGAGTGTGGACGCAAAGGCAAAAGTGGGCCACACTGCGCACTATGTCTTCGGGCAAATCCAGGTACAGAGAATTGGCTAAAACATACGGGGAATACGTTGCGTGCATTCTTGGTTGGGATTAGCTCTGTTTCTGGCTTTCTCCTAGGCTAGCTGTGTCTAGTTTAGGTTTGAGGGCCCTTTGGTGAGACCCTTTCTAGCTTGCTAGTCAGGGAACCTTTCCTTAATGCACGCAGCCTTTTGGCTAGCCTATACTTTTTCTTTTTCTTTTTTTTTGGTTGGGAGAGCACACCTGTGATGATATGTTATTTTTTTATTGTTCAGGTCTCGAGGATGATATGCAGAGAATCCAAGTTGTCTCCAGTAAGCAAGATGTCGAGACCTGAGGTCCACCACAAGCTGGCTCAAATCCAAAGGGTTTAAACAAGTTGGCTGACCATATTTTCTGCTGGAAACCATGTTGTAAGCCATTCATAGCAAACAATAAGTGTGATGTCCAGCAAGAAGGATTCCTGGAGCTGAGGTCAATATTAGCATGGAAACCCTTCTGGAGAAGAGGGCTGTTGCAATGGATGAGAGAATTGTGAAGACGCACAAGGGTTACAAGGGTTACAAGGGAAAAAGGCCTCAGTCAAGACGTTTGACTGCTAGCCTGTTCATAAATACACATGAGGTCGTGAAGAAAAAAAGGAAGTTTGTTGTTATCCTGGTTGAAAGAATATTGATATCACATGGTGAATGGTGCCTAGACAGGGCATCCTGTGGGAGACGTGGAGGTGTAGGAAAGAGAAGTTGTGCTCAAAAAGTGAGGCATACTTTTGACGGAGAGAGCAGACCTGGGGATTGGAGCATCTGATCAACACATGTTTTTCATCTTGTATGTCATCAAAATCACAGATATCACAGACCGGAGAAGTATTATTGGACCAAGTAGCCCGTTCAACTCAGAGAGCGTGTACCCGCAGCCTGAATCTGGCATTGTTGCGAAGGACATGAAGACGCACAGTGGCTCTAAACCAGTTGAACTGAATAGGCTCTACCCCACACTCGCATAGCACACTCCATGAAGGAGTTGAAGGTCTGACACCCAAAATGGATTTCAAAAATCTCAGTAGCCATTTTTGAATGCAGTTGTCCATCTCATGATCTTGTTGAAGACAAGGCGTTTCCCAAATCTGACTGGCATACATACCTGCCAGGTTGACGTACATCTTAAAAAGCCATATGTAAGCATGAAGACGGTGAGTAAGCTGATGTTGATGGGCAGAAGTGCAAACACGAGCTTGGCCCGCTAAACAAGGCTTGAGGGCTTCTTAGCGGCAGAGTGCAAGATATTTTTGTGAAAGAAAATCCCCAGGTATCTAGAAGTGTCAAAATACGGCAGGATATTATTGTCATATACCAAGGTGGTACAATGTCTGTTCTGGAGCTGAAGCAAACCACCTCTGATGTTTGGGTATCGGCTGTTAGAATTTGCTGCGAGCATAGGCTTTCAACCTTTGAAGCATGGTCTGCAGGTTATTTGGAAAGTAAGCTGTGAGGCACAAGTCATCGGCGTATAAAGGATGGAACATGGAAATTGGGTGTTCCCTTACAAGCTCCTTCAATGCCTTCAGAAACATCACTGCTGTCATTGAAAAGAAAAGAAAAGAAAAACTACGCAGGCAGTGAAGACACTCCCTGCATCAATTAAGGGAAAGAGGATACCTAGGGCCGAGGCACCGTGTATCCCCTTCACCAAGAGAAACAAGAAAGAAGTCAATGGGGATCAGGAGGGTTACTAGCAGTAGCCCGTGCCTGATCTTGGCGAAGAGAGTTGAGAGAAGTCTTCTCAAGAGCGCGTCTGGTGCTAACAAGTTTATAAGCGTACTGAACAGAATGAGCATGAAGCTTCAGAGCAAGCCTGGTAGCTGTATGAGTGTCAAGACCAAGCTCTTTAAGAGGCTCCAGAGTGTGGGGGGTGTAGATGACGCCTCCCACACCTAACAGAATGGTATGGAGGGTGACTTGAGCTGAGGCCCTTGAGAGATGGCTACATAGGTCGCGGTGCTGTTGCTTGGAGGCCTCAAGCTGGTTCTTGGGCCGGGTGTCTTCACAGTATTTGACCTCCACGAGATGGACGTGCCTCTGTTCTGGAAGGAGCTGACTAGGATGACGGACCTTGGAAGGAGGTGGAGTGGCTGTGGCTGGCGCTGAGTGCTCCCTGTTCCCCCCGCGCCCCCCTCTACTTCTCAATGGATACTGGGAATTGGTCTTTGGCACTCTTTTCATTGGAACAACTAAAATGGCATCAGGGCGACTAGAAGTGACCCTTTGTTTGCCAGGGAAACGACGAGGAAAAATGAATTTGGGAAGGGTTCTATTTGTTGAGTGTTCAGGGATCTGCAGGTTCTGTAGAGCAAGACGATCTGCGCTGCCAATGTCCATGGAGGCAAGGCCTGCCCCAAACGTAGGCAGAGGAAACTCTCCCTACATCAATTAAGGAAAAGGAGACACATTGGCTCAAAAGAGCCGTGAGTCCCCTCCACCACGAAGACTACAAAAAGATTATCCTAATGGGGATCTGGAGGGTTATTGGAAGCACCCGGCTCCATAAACTGGCTGCAAGAAGTATTATTGTTTTCAATAGCACGCCTAGTGGTAACAAGCCTGTTGGCATACATGACAGAGTGGGCATGAAGTTTGCGAGCGAGTTTATTGGCGCAATGGTGTTCAAGTCCCAGTTGTTTAAACTGGTTAAGGGTGTGCTCTATGTAGCAGGTCCCACCAACACCCAAAAGGATGGTGTGGAGAGTCACAACTTTTGCATTAATGAGTTTGCAGAGGTCTGCATGCTGCCGCTGTGCCGCCTCCAACTGCTGTCCAGGCCTCGTGTCTTCACAGTACTTGATTTTGATCAAGTGCAAATGCCGCTGGTTTACATTCAGTTGGTGGGGTTGCCTCATGCGGTTGGCTGTTGTGGGCCTCAGTGTGGGGTTGTGCCTGCTGCGTAACGCATGATGGTGTGAGCAGGAGGTAGAAGGAGAAGATGTGGGTTTGGGTTTATAGGGAGTAATCAGTATAGCATCAGGAAGGCTGGAGGTGAGTCTAGATCTCTTAGAAAGATTTCTTGGAAAGAGGTAAGGGGGTATAATTCTGTTTGATGCATGTGCAGGGATTTGAAGGTTGTGCTGCGCCAACCTATCACCACTCCCTATGTCCATGTTAACCAAACCTGCTCCCCAAGGGCTTTTGCTAAGAGCTTTGCTGTCATTGAGGTAGATTGCAAAGAGGGCTGTCATTGAGGTAGATTGCAAAGAGAAGCGGATATAAAGGACAGCCCTGTTTGACTCCGTAAGTGGGACGTACCCAAGCGTGTTTGTCCCCATCAAGAAATACTAATCATTGTGATACAGGTTTTGGAGTTTGTTGAGAAGATGATTGGGGTGCTGGCTCTGTTGTAAGTGGTTCCACAATTTGTCTCGAGGAATAGATTCGTATGCCTGTTTAAATGAAGTTCAAAGCACAACATGAACACAATTATCATGGCCTTTTGGACCTTTTTCAGAGCGATGCTGTTCTCAAACTTGATTTTTCAATTGAAACTTCTGAACTCAGCTCAAGGCTTTCAGTTGACACTCACAAGTTTGGTTTGGTTTGGCTACAGGCACCTTTTGCTACAGCTAAGCTACCCTTGTAGGCAGGTACAGCTATGTAACCCTATCCTATCCAATCCTATATGCCTGTTTAAAATCAATGAAGGTTGTGAAAAGACGTGAGGAACCACGGGGCTTGTAAGTTTGCGCAGCATGCTTAAGATGTCCCAATATGAAAAGAGGCTGCAAAGGTGCTGCGTCCTAGGAAAAAACAAATTGAGAATCAGAGATCTTAAGCACTAGTCTTGCAACAAAGTGCGTAAGGCATTGACGTACAGCCCACTAAATGTCCCGCTTACTGCGAATGGTGGCTTGCTGTATTATAAGTTTTTAAAAAGTTTGGGGTACATGTGGAGTAAGCACATTTTATGGTAAAAACCTCCGCCCTCCTTTTTTCATACCACTTTGCATGCATGCTCAAGAAAGGACGGTAGAATGGAGTCAAAGCCCGGTGAGGTGGTAGGTTTCATCCGATTAACATGTTAAGCCACAATTTCGTGTAGTTGGGATTCAGCTGGGAGTTGGAAAGGCTGTGTATGATTGGAATTCAGCTGGGTATGACTGCGCCCCAGAGGAACAGCAAAGTCTCGCCCAGAACATATCCCTGACAACCGCCCGGCAGATATGTTTGTAGAGGGCTGTCTGAAAGCTTTATGTATGTGGTCTTGCCAGGCTGTGCTAGGAATGGGAGTGGTGTGTTTGTCAGCATGTTTCTTCAGCAAATCATGTACAGATGGATCCTTTCTATACAGCTTTTAAGAAAGGTGGCCGCTTTCATGCTTCAGAACAACAACAAGCTTTATCCTTTCTTACATACATACACTATACTTCTGGGTGTTGGTGGGACCTGCTATACTGATCATACCTTGAATCAGTTTAAACAACTTGGATTGGACCATCAACGAGCCAATAAACTTGCTAAAAAAACTTCATGCACATTCTGTTCTGTATGCAAACAAGCTTGGAACCACTAGACGTGCTATGGAAAACAGTTATGCTTCTCACAGCCAGGTTCTGGAGCCAGGTGCTTCCAATAACCCTCCAGATCCCCATTAGCCCTTCTTCTTTGTAGCTTTGTGGTGGAGGAGACTCACGGCTCTCCTGAGCCAATGTGTCTCCTCTTCCTTAATTGATGTAGGGAGAGTTTCCTCTGCCTACGTAGTTTTTCTTGTCTTTCTACTTGAACTTCTCCTTTTTTATGAACAGCCTAGCAGTCAGTCAATTTGACAGGAGGCCTTCTTTTCCCTGTAACCTGTAACCTAGGGTCGGACTCTATCATCCAAATCAAATCGCCATGCCATCCAGAAATTAACAACGACAATCCTTAGCACGCCCTTGACACGCGCTCCGGGAGTCCAGGAGCATGGCCAATGAAGCTCCCGACCCCCGCACGCTCTGCCTCTGGCTTTTTCATAGGCTAGCTGCGTCTAGTGGGCCCTTAGAGACCCCAGATAGATTGCTAGGAAGGGAACCTTCCTCTATGCACCAGCCTTTACGATATGCTTAATCTTCTTTTCCCTTCAGGTAACGACAAGTTGTACGTGCTTTGGGTTCCTTGCTAGGGGGCTGGAGGATGTAACTCGGGGGGGTGTTAAGTACAGAAACTCAGCATTCAAGAACATCACGCAGGAATTAAAACAGAAATGCATTTTTTCACATAGACATGCCCTTATTGGCAAGGTGCATTGTGTGTCTGGCACAGTCAAAGCCGACAGAAATCATGGTCAAACAAGGTTTCCTATTGCTCCCCTGAAAACACATTCCCAGAGAACTACACCCAATTTCAGACAATCACAATAATGCTCAACCACTCTCTCACCCACACCCTCTTCTCTACTGGTTTCTAATAGCCTCAGGCTGAAAGAGGGAAATGAGGCACATAAGGCACAGACATGTGCGTCCAATATAGACTTTCCCTTTCATAAGGTCCGACCTAACCCTAGGTACTTAGAAGCAATGCCCTCCATTGTACAGAACGCATAGACACAACATTTGTCCCACTTGCTGCTGCTGCTGCTGCTGCTGGCAGTGTGCCAGTCTCCAACTTGAAAGGTGAACGGTACAGCCCGCATTGCCTTTCAAGGCGCGCTAACTTCGGAGCTGCAGCAGCACAGCATAAAGAGCATCAGGGTTTGAGCGTTGGTGCATGCATGCTAGAGGAGATTCATCAAGATGCATGCCAGTGCCTCTTCAGAATGTTTGTTTCTGCCCTTGCTTGCGCAGCAAGCTCGGGCTTATCAGGCATCCATACCATTTATAAATACATTTTTTTCTTCCTGTTTGGTTGCATGGAGCCAAAAGACTTTAAAGAAAGCATGGGTGCAGTTGCTTTGACTGGGTTCCTGTGCCGGAGGTGCACCTCAAGCTGCCATTGTTCAGACACATTTCATGCAATGATTGTAACTATGAATGTAATTATGCCAGTGCAGGGGACAAGCAACTGCTGGTATCGCTCTTTGAAGGCCTGCATGCATGGATGCCAGCGTGCCTCGTGAAATGCAATGAATGCATGCAGAGGTATGAGGCGTTTTCCTTTCCTCCTGGAGTCCAAATCTGTATTCCCCTGCTTTTCTTCTAGGCATGCTACCATCCTATCAATTTAGCAGCTCTTGTGTCTCATGAACCGTACCTTGGCAATGACGTGTAAGATGGCCACAAAGAAAATAAACAGGACACTCATCGCTACGACGTACACCTGCATGAGAGCATCATGGGGGCATCATGGGGTCTTTGAGGACAGGGTGCACCATAGAAGGGGAGTTCCCTGCAGGACACGGGTGAGGGCTGTCCTTGCTTTTGCTCGCATACCGGCTGGATCATGATGCCCGTGGCTGAGTCGTCCATCTGTCCATAGCTCATGGCACTTCTGCTTCCTCGAGCACCCCCGCTGCGCCCTGCCATCAACAACATGAGGGCAACAGGTGCGCGTGTGTGTTCGTTCCAGTAGACACTTTCTCAAGGGAGGGAGGGACACCTCGTCATTTGACGCGACAACTCATGCCTCGTGCAACAACCTGCAGCGAGAGAGCCATACCTGCCATCAAATGCACAGCAACAGTAGAACCTCTGCGCCTCGCACCTGCTCTAGAGCGCAACCCAGTCCCTGAAGGAGGTGCCCCTCGCTCTCCACTGCCTGATCTTGCTGCTATCGCTCCAGAAGACTGAGTCACCATGTTTGGCTGTGGCTTGGCTGGTGATACTGTCGGTGCTGAGGACTTAACCAGACGGTCAGAGTTGACAGTTCAATGCTCCGTACTCGAGCAAGCAATAATCAGGGAAATCCAAATAAATATACGTGATAATGGGTAGAAAGGCTTTTGCAAGGATGAGGTGATCTGGGTCAGAATTAGAAGACCACAGAAGGATAAGTAGACATTTGCACATATAAAGTATTATAATACATTTACACATACATTTATATCATCATATAGGTTTATCTTTATGGACTTTACTCGTGCGTATTTCCTGGGCGCGAGGGATATAAGGCTACTTTAAGATGAAATTTCTTCCACCAAAAATTGGATCTGCTGAACCATCAGGCAGAGTCCCCAAAACTGTTGCAGCGCGTTCCTGAATTGAAAAACTGCCATTGGCACAGGGAATTCCTTGATTGCTATGAAATATCAACAAGGATTCTCTTTGTCTTGAATTGTGGCAAGATGAGCTTGTGCAGCTGCCGTGGAGAGTACATAAAGATTTGCCGTGACTTGTAGCAACCTATAGGTTGCTTGTACAAGCGGCATGCAAGCTACAGGTCAGTGGCTAAATTATAAGTAAAGATCCGTAGTTAAACCAATAAATGTGTCAAGCACATGAGCTTGAGGCTTGCCACCTTTACATGTAACAGATCTGGTTTAGACCTTGAAGACTGTGCACATGCTATCAGGGTAGCACCTGCCTAACTGATCCTAGAGCAGGACAAGCCATTGTGATTGTTCGGATAAAGCTCAGAGGGTCCAAACTCATGTGTGCAACTTTGAACTGCCATACCTTTTCGCCCGACTCTGATGGGTGCTTTTGTTTTCAATGGCACGTCTGGTTGAGGTAAGTTTGTGCGCATATTGCACAGAGTGGGCATGGAGCTTTTGTTCAAGTCTGGTAGACCTTTGGGGGTCAATCATTAGCAATCATAATTGATCCAGGGTATGGGCAGTGTAGATAGTTCCACCCACACCCAGGAGGATTGTGTGGAGAGTGATCTCAGCACCTTGAAGTTGTTTGCACAGCTCACTGTGTTGTCGCTGTGAGGCTTCTAGCTGGGCACCAGGCCTCGTATCTTTGCAGTATTTGATTTCTATTAAGTGGATATGGTGGTTTTGGGTGTTCAATTCATGGATTTGCCTGGCTGGAGTTGTGCTGCTTCTTACTTCTTCATTACGTCTCATACTGCGGAGTACCCGATGTGAGGGGGGAGTAGGTGGTCTATTTGGGTTAGCAGGGCAAGGAGTGACCAAGATAGCATCAGGGTAACTGGAGTTGCGTCTAACTTGATCAGGAATGCCGGGTTCAAAGAGGTAGGGACTCCCTACCTACTAGGGAGGTATCGCACGATTAGAGACTTGCTCAGTGATGCGCAAGTCATGCTGAGCCAGACGGTCTGCGCTGCCTACATCCATATACACAAGGTTTGACCCATAAGAGCCTTCCCTAACCCACTCTCAAATTCATTCTGCTGGCAATGTTGTGACGCTCAGTTAACATGTTACGAATGACGGGGCATTGACAGCCCGAGAAAATGCGGAGGGCGCTATCCATATGTTGACTTTCTGAGAGAAGGCAAACAAAGCTAGTGGACGTTTTGAAGTGGGCTGCATGTCTTTGATTGTAGAGAGTTCCTGTGCGGTATTGAAGAATTGTGTGTTTCATTTGGGTTGAGATGCAGGGTACGTCCCAGAAGGCACTGCTAATGCATTTATCTGCATGAGGTAGCAAACTCTGGAACAACAAGTATGAGAGCCTGTCTTACGGCCTGCACAGCCAAGCCTGCATCTAGCATGCATATGGGATTTAAAAGCATCCTTAAGGTCTGGGAAGTACATCAGATTGGGAATAGGGGATAAAGGTTCAGATTTTCTCGGTATTTCCTCTTCCCGAGCCAGCCAAGCGATATTGTAGAAGGGGTTACTGCCTGGGCCAGCGCTAGGAATACCGGTATGAGTCAGATTGTTACCTTTGAGGCTAGCCTGGCACTTAGCAATTCTATCTGCGCATTCACTCCCAGCTATTCCAGCGAGAGATTTGACCTTATAGGAAAGGATGTGACCTTGAGAGGTGTGGGCAAGGTTTAATATTGTCTTCAGAGCATTTCCTTGTACATGATGTCTGTGCTTGTCTAGGTACAGGATTTGCTTTCTGAGTTGGTGAAGTGAGCTAAGGCTATCTGTGGCAACGTGTGCGTGTTTGTGAGTGAGTGCAGCCGTTATTGCAGCCGGTTAAGCTCTTCCTATGGTGTTGGTAATATCAGCACCGATAGGCTCAACTAGATTTTTGTGTCACTATTAGGATGGTACACGCCTGCCCCTATCACTGTCTTCAAGTTGCAGTTCTGAATCTGGTAGCTGCCATCTGTTTAAGCCCAGGACTTTAAATCTGCAACTTTTAGCTGAAAAAGAACAAAAAAACTACATAGGCAGAGCTAAAACTCTCCTTACATCAATTAAGGAAAAGGAGATATTGGCTCAGAACAGCCGTGAGCCCGCTCCATTGCAAAGCTACAAATCTTTAAGTATTGATGGGGATCTGGAGGGTCGCTGGAAGTACCCGGCTCTTGCTGTGAGAAGTATTACAATTTTTACTAGCACCCCAAGTGGTTACAAGCTTGTTGACAAGCTTAACAGAATGGGCATGAAGTTTGCAAGCAAGTTTAGTGGCATATTGGTGGCCTAGCCCCAGTTGTTTAAACTGGTTAAGGGTATGCTCGACATAGCAGAAAAGAAAAGAAAAACTACGCAGGCAGTGAAAGCACTCCCCACATCAATTAAGGAAAAGAGGATACCTAGGGCCGAGGCACCGTGTAACCCCTTCACCTAGAGAAACAAAAGAAAGAAGTCAATGGGGATCAAGAGGGTTACTAGCAGTAGCCCGTGCCTGATCTTGGTGATGAGAGTTGAGAGATAGCAGGTCCCACCAACACCCAGGAGATTGGTGTGTAATGCAACAGCTTTCCCATCTTTATTCTTGCATAGATCTGCTGCCGTTGTGCCATCTCCAACTGTTGCTCAAGCCTTATGTATAAGTGTTCATGACGCTGGTTCAAACTCAATTGATGAGGTTGTCTGACGCAGGTGTCTACTGTTAGACCTCTGTAGATGCCGTGCCTGCTGAGAGAGCGTAACACAGAAGAAGGAGAAGAAGTGAGTTTGGCATGATAGGGAATACTCATTATAGCATCAGGATGACTTGGTGTGAATCTAGATCTCTTAGGAAAATTACAAGGAAAGGGGTAAGGGAGTATAATTATGTCTGATGCATGCGCAGGGATTTGGAGGTTGTTTGCGCCAACCTATCATTACTCCCTATGTCCATGTAAACCAAGCCTGCTCCCCAAGGGCTTCTGCTAAGAGCTCTGGTGATCATTCTTCCAGCAACATTGTAGCGTTCAAATTTCATGCTGGAGATGATATGATTTTGGCAGCCTGAGAGCATGTGGAGTGCGCTGTCTAATTGATGTCAGCCTGGGAGAGGGCATAATGTGTTAGTGGACCTTTTGAAGCGAGCCGCATGTTGGAAGCTGGACTTGTAACCAGGCGCGCTAAGAATACTCCTCACAGCCAGGTTCTGGAGCCGGGTGCTTCTAGCAACCCTCCAGATCTCCACTAGCCCTTTCTGCTCCTGGTTGTGTTGGAGAGGAATAACTGCCCTTTTGAGCCAATGTGTCTTAATTGTTGTAGGGAGATTTTTTTCTGCCTGTTTTTTTTCATTTTTCCTCAAGCTGGAGGTTTTGGTTGGTCTGACAAGGAGTAGTGGCAACCATGTAAAAGGCTGGTTTAATGGGGGCCTTGGCAGTTTGTTTCTTGTCTAAGGAAAATATTTCGCATTTCCAAGTTCCAGGCATAACGCTAACTTAGCGTTAAAAGCTTTGAAAGCTTTTGGGAAAGATTCGCCTCTGCTTTCAACACTGCTGACCATGACAGGATGCTCTGGATAATGTGTGACTTAGGCTTCCCCACTGATGCTGTAGACACCGTCAGAAATCTCTATGAAAGCGCCACCACCCAAGTCAGATTGCCCCCAGGACGTGGCGCTGAAAGTTTCCCTGTTGAAAGAGGTACAATTCAAGGAAAGAAAGAAAGAAAAGAAAAACTACGTAGGCAGAGAAACTCTCCCTACGTCAATTAAGGAAAAGGAGATACATTGGCTCAAAAGAGCAGCAGTGAGTCCCCTCCACCGCCTCAAGGACATACACTTTTTGCCCTTTCTATATTCTCTATATGGAACCCCTCTTCTTAAGATAGTTACATGTAAGGGGACGCGGCAACAAACACGGCTGCATTCCAGGCCAAAACGTTACTGATACCCAACTTGCAAACGTCCTAGGCAGATCTGCCTTTGCTGACGACCTTCTCTGCCCCACCAGCACAATCCAGGACCTCAAATTTGCATGTTTAAAGTGCAAGCCAGGAAACTCTGTCACACCCAGAGTGAGCTGCAACGAGAATCTGCTGCAAGATAGTTGAGCCGGTTATGCGGTTGTGATTGACCTTTGCGTTTCACACAGCTTATTATTATTATTATTATTATTATTATTATTATTATATATATATCCACGCAGCATCAGGACGGCTTGATGCGAGTCTAGATCTTTTAGGGAACGTACGTGGAAAGAGATGAAGGGACAGTTCTATCTGATGCCGCATGTGCAGGAATTTGGAGGTAGTGCTGCGCCAATCGATCATTACTCCCTATGTCCATGTTAACCAAGCCTGCTCCCCAAGGGCTTTTGCTGAGAGCTTCTGTAATCATTCTTCCAGCAGCATTATGGCATTCATGAATACTGATCAGTATCCTACATAACTGCTATATACATAGTTTTAGGTCAAAATAATTTCTGCAGGGATAACAAATCCCAGAATTTTCTTCATGCATCAGCAATGGCACAAAAAGCTCAGTGCATTTCTCAAAGGGCAGAGCACTCCACATAAAATTTTCCCACTAAAAGTCTTTCAGGCCTCAGCAGGCTACAAGGATTTTATGCTGAATGATGATGGCAACCCTCCTGAGGACAGCAACCCTCCAGATCCCCACTTATCTTCGTTTTCTTCTTTCAGCGTAAGATATTCACTCAGTGACTGCTGCTTAAGCCATGATCCTTTCCTTTTCACATTTAGTGTGTTTTCACTGCCTGTGTAGCCAATTTTTTCTACAAGCTTCAAAAGGAAAAAAATGTCTGTGATATTCCAGACTTGAACATTGGTGCCTCCGACTCCTTTACTTTTTGATTAAAAGGCAATGCTTTCCTGCCAGCCAGGTTCTCAGAAAAACACACCTGCCTTGGAGCACGTGTGAAATGAAAAAGATTTCACACTCTATTTTGAATACCTAGGTATTCATCATAGTTTATTTGCCGTAGAGCAATGTGGTGTCTTCTTTCCAAAAGTAGTCAGCACGGTTTTTAAGCCCACAAATTCTTATAATGACTTAATTATTATTTGTTAAATGATTGTAAGACGGGAAAAAGCGCGCTGTGAGAAAAAATCGCTCCGCTTTCATCTCCTGTCAACATTTACACCTGGACCGGCTAGTATCATACATTACAATAATCCTCTTCATTTCACACCACCAAAGGGTCGCATTGTCTCCCCCGAACGCGTAACCATGCCGAGCTCACTCGTGAGGAGGAAGCAGCCCGTGCTTTTGGTAGATTTGGAGAACTATGTCCCTCCCGAGGAGTACAGGGTGGACATGGACGGCGTCGTGCGCATGTGGAGAGAGACCAACGTGCGTTGCAGCCCATGGGCATATAAATCTACGATTGTCCACAGATCGTTTCCCTTTGCCCGGGTCAAACTGCAAGCAGTAGAGAGCTGCAACGCGTTTGGGGGACTTTCCTACCTGAAACATGCAGATGTACACTGAAGAGGAAATCGAGTGGATGGGGAAGGTACATTGCAAGAGCGGACTATCGAGACACTCAGCTCACCTGCCACCCGCCATCCACCCACAGATCTGCCGGGACAAGCCCAAGACAGGTGTGTGTATGCTCTAGCAATGTCAACCGCCTGCTCTGTCATCCTCTCTTTGTGATTGATCACCCTGCCATTGCCATTGGCCAATGCGTTGCAAGCAGTGGCGCAGGTGCTCCCTCTCTGAATGAAGGGCTCCGTTTTTATTCTGTTAAGGCAAGCAAGCAATGTGTCATGGATTTAAGCAAACAACATGGAACAGACTGGCTAGGATCACTGTTTTTTTGGTCTTCATGAGTTGCACGATCAGTTTTTTTGGGGCGGGGGACATTGGCGTGCACAAGTGAGCACAGGCAGCTGAGCATACAAGTGTGGGTGCTACAGTACTACTTAGATCCATGTGCCACCTATGCCCATATGTGCTCACAGATCTGGCAAGTGCGTACGATGAGTGCAAGATGGCCGTGGTTGGTGCAGTGGAGGGGCTGCTCGCAAGGACTGGGCTGCAGCCTTCAGATGTGGTGAGGCTTGCATTCCTTTCCCGTTTCTGCTTTTTGGAGAACTCATGGTGCATTCCTTGTGTCTGCTTTCTAGGGGACGTGTGGTGCATTTCTTGATTATACCTTATGGAATAAAAGTGGCGCATGTTGTGCGGGCCAATATTCCTGCCTTGTTCAAGCACATCTCATCGGCGCATGTGCCTTCCTTTTTTTTCATCCCCTTGTGCAAACCAACATGAGTGAGCAAGGTTCGATGCATTGATGGCTCTTCCTTCCCTGCATATGTCCAGGACATCTTGGTCACCACCTGCTCCATCTACTGTCCCACTCCTTCCATGGCGTCCATGGTGGTCAACCACTTCAAGATGAAAAAAGAGATCCAGGTCAGGCCAGGCAATCATCTGCTTTGTACTGACTTGGCTATGAGAGTAATTGCATGCTGGAGCCTGTGCTTACCAACACACATTGATTGAGGGAGGGAGGGAGAGAGGGACAGTGAAAGAAGCTGCTCTCTTATTCATCTAGGAAACAAGGCAAGCAGATAGCCACCATCTTGACCATCGCAGTCTTGAAAGTATTGCCCCTCGCACTTGGGCTTCTATCGTGCTCTTCATCAGCATTCTTTTCAACAGCAGAGTGACTCACATGAACTCCCTCCACTTTCTTGTGACAGTCGTACCACCTTGGAGGCATGGGCTGCGCAAATGGGGTTGTTGCCATCAACATGATCAGCGACCTTCTGCAGGTGAGGAGAGGGTTGCACCGGAAGTGTGAGGATGGTCCGCCCTGATGCTTGTTGGCTTTCTGCCTCGGATGACAATGCCGAGCACAGACATGCATTGTCACATGGGCTGTTCCCATGTAAGGACATGGCCAGCCTCACAACAGAAGAGGGTCGCAGCTAGCAGAGATGATGCAGACTGTAACAACATTATCAGGCAATGGAAAGGTGTGCTACACCTTCCCGGCCCTTTAAAGAGTCCAAATGCAACTGACCCACTACAGGCACATCCAAATGCAAATGCTGTGTTTGTTACCACGGAGACAACCACGCCAGCCTTCTATGCTGGGCATGACAAGCACAGAATGGTAAGCACTTGCGACGCCTTTGGCTTGTCTAAACAATTGTGTGTATGATCTCAGGGAATGCTTGGAAACACAAGCACCAACAGAGTGGCATTTCCCTAAGACATTGACCTGCACTCAATTGCAGATGACCCACCCTGCTTTTGAGAATGGTGCCTTGGCCATCCTCCTGTTGTGCTAGTGATTAAGATTTGCCGCCTTTGCACTGATGGCACATATTCTGCATGATGCAAGCTTGTATCTGGATGTATTCCAGCTTGCGGCCCGGTCTTTGCACTGAAGACACGCAGCAAAGGCCGTCCGGGCTTCTGATCTACATAAGGCAAAGCTGGCATCTACACATATTTTAGCTTGATACCTGACCGCTGCCTGGCAGAGCGTGCGTCTGCTACCAGCTAGTAGCATGCAGCTTCAGCTAGCCACGGCAAGCTTGGGTTGTGTGCACACTTTTAACACGTTAAATCACCATTTTCCTCATTGCATTCAGCTTCCTGCCTTGCTGCCTGGATTGGAGGCACACATCAAAGGCTTCACTGGTTTAAGCATGCACCTAAAGTTGGGTTAGATTGTTGCTTGATGCTTTAGATGGACTTGTCAGTTCACCGGGAGGCCTAGTCGCCACCCTTTGCAAAGCAATGCGCCTAGAATGCAACGTGTTGCCTGTAATTAAAGCACTGGCGTTCAACTGCAGGTAACCAACATGCTGTTCCGCATGGGTGCCGCAGCTGTCCTCCTTTCAAACAAATCCAAGTTCTGGGATGGACGTGCCAAGTACCAGCTGGTGAGCTTATTATCTTTCGACACAGCATTTTGTGGCAATGTCAATTTGAGTTGTAAAAATTTTAATTTCAATTTGGATTTTTGTAGTGTCCCTTTGCCGTTGGCTTTCTTCATTTCCCACGAAACAACTCCAGCAGCAACATGTATGTATGATACATGAAGCTCAGACCCTCTCAGCAAGTATTCATTGCTTGCATCAAATTTCAAATTGGTATCTTTGTTTGGTTGGCATGTGTGCAGAAGGACAACCATCGTGTGCATCTTGGCATGAATGACGAGGCTTATGGGTAAGTTCGCATCAAGTTCTCCTGTGGCGACTCGGATGTGTAATCTTTAGGGAGGCAAGGTGCGCCCTCATCTCCCTAACTAAATCTACGGCTCCAGGCTTGTGCCATGAGTCCTGCTTATTGCAAAAAAAAAGGCTTGAGGCAAGTTGTAGAGGAACTGGAAATGCAAAAAGACAAAAGCGTGCAAGAAAGCTAGTAGTGGGATGGCTGCATTAGCTCCCATAATTCAAAGCTCTGAGTTCTGATGCAGTCAAGTGTATAAGTCAGCAAGTTACTGTTTCCTTCTCTGCAGGGCCATCCAATATGGGCCAGATCAAGATGGCATCAATGGCATCTACCTGGTGGGTCAAGGCAATTGACCGCCAGCCCACTTTAAAAGCCTCTATAAATGGCATGATAGGGGTAAAACTATTTTTTTCTGTTTTATCTGTTGGAACGCGCCCAGTAGCACTTGCTTTGGCCTGAAGTGACTTGACAAGAAGAAAAGAAAAGAAAAACTATTTAGGCAGAGGAAACTATCCCTAAAGCAATAGAGGAAAAGGAGACACATTGGCTCAGAAGAGCTGCGATTCCCTCCACCACAAAGCTGTAAAATAAAAAGTGCTAATGGGGATCTTGAGGGTCAGTGGAAGCACCCGGCTCCAAAATCTGGCGGTAAGAAGTATGATTGTTTTCAATAGCACGCCTAGTGGTAACCAACTTGTTGGCATACATAACAGAATGGGTATGGAGCTTGCGAGCAAGTCTAATGGCACGTTGCCAACGTGATGGTCGAGTCCAAGTTGTTTGAACTGATTAAGAATGTGATCATATTACAGGTCCCGCTAACACCCAGAAGGATAGTATGAAGAGTCACAGTTTTTGCACTAATGAGTTTGCAGAGGTCTGTATGCTGCCACTGTGCCGCCTTCAACCGTTGTCCAGGCCTTGTGTCTTCACGGTACTTGATTTCAATCAACCGTTGTC
Source organism: Dunaliella primolecta (assembly GCA_914767535.2). NCBI lineage: Eukaryota > Viridiplantae > Chlorophyta > Chlorophyceae > Chlamydomonadales > Dunaliellaceae > Dunaliella > Dunaliella primolecta. The sequence goes on along the minus strand of OU611753.1, from coordinate 6,130,432 downwards.
CAGGCCTTGTGTCTTCACGGTACTTGATTTCAATCAAGTGCACACCTAGTTAGCATTCAGTTGGTGAGGCTGTCTCATGCGGTTAGCTACGCTGGACCTCTGTGGGGTGCCATGCCTGCTGCGTAACGCATGGTGTGAGCAGGGAGAAGAAGGAGAAGAAGAAGTGGGTTTGGCTCGAGAGGGAGTAATCAGTACATCATCAGGTCGGCTGAATGTGAGTGTGAGTCTAGATCTCTTAGCGTTAAAAATGGTGTGGAAAGAGGTAAGGGGGTATACTTATGTTTGATGCATGTGCAGGGATTTGAAGGTTGTGCTGTGCCAGCCTATCATCACTCCCTATGTCCGTGTTTACCAAGCCTGCTCCCCAAGGGCTTTTGCTAAGAGCTTTTGCGATCATTTTTCCAGCAACATTGTGGCGTTCAGTTTTCATGCTGGAGATTATACGATTTTGGCAGCCTGAGAGCATGTGGAGTGCGCTGTCTAATGGATGACAGCCTGGGAGAAGGCATAATGGGGTTGTGGACCTTTTGATTGATGCAAACCACATGTTTTTGGTTAGAGGGTGCCAGTGCAATATTGTGAGATGGTGCGCGTCATGGGTGAGGATGTACAGGACATGTTCCTACAATGACTTGATATTAATGCTTGCAAACATCTGCTGCAGCACACTTCCTCCTTTTTGAATTGCATCAAAATGTGCCATTCATAAGGACTACATCAAACTTTCCCTGCCCTTGGACTGCTGCAGGGCAAGAATGTGGTATCAGAAGCCTCCCGAGCACTCACCAAGGCTCTGTGGAAGATTGCACCCAGCGTGCTTGATCCGAGGCAAAAGATCAGGTTTGCTGCCACTTATGCGGTGCGCAAGCTGCTGGGCCCTGATGCTGCTGCACCCTACACGCCCAAGTTTGCTGGCCCTGTACAGCACTTAATACTGCATGCTGGTAAGGTCTGGACTAGCGGGAGAAGTCCCCTCCCAGCAGCCTTGGTACTTTGCTGTATCTTTGATGGTTATTTCTGGATTGATTATTTGATAAAGAATGACATGATGCATCAAACATGTGGTATAATGTATGACTTCAAAGTTTTGATTCAGATGCATGACAGAATTGCCTGTCCTTACCATTAATAACAAGCTCGCTGAAGGGCTGAAGGTAAGAAACAGGCATAACACACAGGGAACGGGAAGTATTTTCCATGCTGTTGTTTCTATGCAGGCGGAGCACGTGTGCTTGATGGGATAGCCAAAGCAATGCAGCTGGAGGAGTACGACATGGCACCTTCGCGTGCTGTGCTGCATGACTTTGGTGAGTCGTTCTATCCTGTGCAAGAACATGTGGGGCTTAGAGTGAGCTTTGCTCATACTTACTAAAGAGTCTGCCTGAATATTGTTGCTGAGCCATTCACAATGTAATGCACAGATAGAGTGATCATGTTCCCAATCAGACAGAAACCTGTGTGGTCGCCACTTTTGCTTTTGCTGGCAAGGAGCTCTGACAGGCACTTGTGATCTTGAATGATTGCGATGATTTTTGGGCACACCGTGTTTTCATGGGTGATCATGCTCCATCTTGCTTGCGCCTTTGCCCCTCAGGCAATGTCAGCTCAAGCACCACCTGGTACACGCTTGGCTACATAGAGACTGTGCGGGGTGTGCAAAAGAATGACACCGTCTTGCAAGTGGGAGTGGGATCAGGCATCAAGTGTGGCGTGAACTACTGGCAGGTGTGCTTCCCGTCTTTGAAAAGCAACTGAAACTCAAATGCTGCCATGTACTTGCTAGGGCTGCCTCTGTTGATCCTTTGTGTGTCCATGAACACCTGTCCTGGATTTCAAAGGGCTAAGTAAGTGTAAGAACAATGTCATGGATATGTCATAGACAGGCTACACCTTTGTTCTGAGATGCGCATAGAAAGCAAGGATGTGTTGAGGGAGGCCTTCATTTGCATCTCAAAGCGGGACGTGCCCCACCCTCACCGTTGCAGGCTCTGCGTGATGTGGATGACTTGCACGAGGCTTGGCAACATCGTGCTTCTCCTGAGCGCTTGGCTCAGCTCAACGCACCACCTGTTGATGGGCGCCACGCCATGGTGCACATGGCGATGCGGGTGATTTTTATGCTTGTCATGGGCATCATCATGTGGCTTTTCATGCTCCTGCAAGAGCCCAGCCATGACTATGCAGTTGGCCATGGTGCTTCCGGGCTAGGCTCTGTGCAGCCACAACAGCTCAGCGCCGCCAGTGAGCTGTGAGATGCAAGTGCATTAGCCACATCATACAGCAGCTCAGCGCCGCCAATGAGCTGTGAGATGAAAAGGTGTCAGCCACGGCACACAACAGCTCAGTGCCGCCAGTGAGCTGTGAGATGAAAGAGTATCAGTCACAGCACACAGGGTGGCAGTGCTTGTGCGTACAGGCTGTTGGGCTGGCCCCATGTCCGGTTTTGGCTTCCTGGCTGAATCATAGATCGGTATGACTGCAGTACTGGGTTGAAACTGTTGGCTTTTTTTGAGTTGCTGCATGTTGGGCAGAGGCACGTCTTATGCCAATGATGGAGTGTCAAGGAATTGGAACATAACTGCAGGTACAGAAGAAGGAGAAAACCACCTGGCATAGCAGGAAGTACATGCGGAGCAGGCTGGAGAGGCAAGAGCGTTGGCTTTGCAGAGGAGGAGGGTCTCGTGTGCAAGTGTTGAGCAAGTGAGGCAAGGAAGGCAGGCATCAAAGCTACAATACAGTAGACATGGAAAGACTGTCAAGGGGAAAAACACCCTTGGTTATGTAAAGTAGGTTGATTTCGTAAAATTGGCCAGGCAATGCTGCTTAAGCAGGGCCAGCATGAGGTGATTTTGAATGGGAAGAAGCAAATGCATGTCTAGTGCTTGAAAAGGAATTTTTGCCTACCTCCATGTTGAAGTTGATGTTGTTAATGGTGACAATCTCGTTCCTGCCCTTGAGATTGATCCATGTGATTTTTATCTATGTACAAAGAGAGAATGATCTTGACTGTGAAGAAAAAATGCAGCATGTGTGCATCATGACCTGTCCACATGTGATAGGATAACATTTACAAAATGATGGTAATGCAGCACTACCCACAAAGATCCAAGGATAGAGACCACGTTCAATGCACCGGTACCAATCTCCAAGAAGTTAAGATTAGCCTCCTCTTCGGGGGACCGCCTTCAGCATACTGCTGTTCAAGCTGGCTTTGAGAAGCGCTGGAAGTTATGCGGCAAAATCTTGTTAAAGTGACCTCGCAGCTAATCAATAGCGTGCACACTTGCATGGCTACGTTTTATCATAAAATGTTGATGTGCATAAACATTAACGAGAAAGAGGGAGGCAAACAGAGATGTAACGAAAAGATATCTAGTTAGCCTTGTGCCTGCGAGATTTCCTACCAAAAGAACCCTGCAATAATTCTAGCAAAGAGAAAAAAGGACTAACAAGTTGCGCGCATTTTAAAAGGGTCTCTAACTAGCATGGTCTCCCAAAAAAACAAGTAGGCTCGGACAGCCTAGAATGAAGCTAGAGACAGATTTGGAAGGGACTCTCTGAAGGGTTTTCAACCGTGCTCCTGAAGAGCTGGGCTCTCCTTCTCCACGGCTGTGACCCAGCAATCTTCCCCCTCAACTTTTTAGTGCCATCTATATTTGAAGGCTGCGTAAGCCGTAAAAGAGATTTGTTAACCTCTGGGTGACATGGCAACTCAATATAGATGCTAAGTGACATGGAAATTCAATATAGATGCTAAAGTCTCGGCTTTTGGTCTGGTGAGGCTTAACTTGATAAGAGGATGATAAGTGTAGTCATTTTTGGCAAATGTATGACAAATTGTCTCGTTGGCACAGGACTTGGAGGCAGTTGCACTGGTGCTGGCTTGGCCTTTGGACCATCCTGTAACGTAAGTTGGAAAGATATTGAGTTGATAATGCAATTGTACCTGACGACCTGGTCTGATTGATCAGACAGCAAAACACCTGTGCAAACCTCAACTCAAACAAGACGGAGAGATCCAATCATACAAGCCATAATGCAGTCTCGGGTATGTTTGCAAAACTTAAAGATCTTATCGTTCACATTGTGTTTGCACTTGATTCAGTCCGTGCAGGCCGTCGTGGACAAAAGATCTCTAGTTCGTGCTGCCCACAAAGAAATTTGTTGGTCCTTCCGTGGCGGAGGAGCCTCACGGCTCTTCTGAGCCAATGTGTCTCCTTTTCCTTAATTGATGTAGGGAAGCTTTCCTCTGCCTCCGTAGTTATTCTTTTCTTTTCTTTCATTCTTCCTCCACCTCAGGCTCCAACTTCCTCACTCCACCAAATCAGAAAACAAACACTGTACCCAGAGCTTCACCGTCAACACATCCAAGGTCACATCTTGAAAATAATCATACAGCTCATGTGAGATTTGCCTGCCCCTATTTACCTCTTACAGGTCAAATCTAATGCTGAAATTGCAGGTTACGAATGTGCAGATGCCAGCAAACACCAGAGGTTGGGTTGGCTATTCAGGGTAATGACTCCCCTGCAGACACAACCTTTCCCTGTCGCAAACTTCCTGTGACACCAATTGGCTTCTCTCAAAAAAGCTGCCCACACCCGTCGTGATTCAAGCACACTATAACGCCCCAGCTCACTGGTGGCACCTGCCTCAAATTTAAACATTTTCAACATCATGTGAATGATTCATGTACTCTGAGGACATTCATGCATTCAAAACACAGGCTTGGAAAGGCTAAAACCAAAACGGGGTACTACTCTTCCTATCCAATTCTACTTCCTATAGTTCATTAAAAGGCCAGCAACACCTTGTGGATCATGTCAACACTATCTTTCAAAACGAGCCAAACATTTTCAATTACTGCACAGGTATCAAACACACGTAGTAGAACATTAGAAATTTTCCACAAGCCTACAATGCCCCTCAATCCTCCTGGGTGTGGGTGGGACTATTTACACTGCCCATACCCTTGATCAATTCAGAAAATTAGGGATTGACTCACAGAGATCTGAAACACTTGCAAGAAAACTCCATGCCCATTCTGTACAATTTGCGCACAAACTTACCTCTACCAGGCGTGCCATTGAAAATAAAAACACTCATCACAACACTGGTGCCCTGGAGCAGCGTGCTGCCAGAAACCCACCCGGTCCACATTAATTTCCCTCTCATTCTCTGGTGAGGGAGACTCACGGCTCTTTGAGCCAATGTGTCTCTCTTTCCTTAATTGATGTAGGGAGAGTTTTCTCAGCCTACGTAGCTTTTTCTTTTTTTCTTTTTTGCCCCCTCTATGGAAGCCAGACAGTGTCCTTCACAGTCTTTCAAGTCGTTAACATTCCATCATGCCAACTATGGTAACCAAGCGCCAAGGCATTCTAGTAAGGATTGCCTGCAGGATCCTTTTTCAAGTTACCTTTAACTTAAAGGTGTCAGCAAGGGCCCTCTTGGGGCATGCCTTACCTCCATGGACATCGGCAGCGCAGATTGTCTTGCTTTACAAGGCCTGCAGGTACCTGAACACAAGAAGAAGAAAATGTAAAAAAAGACAAAACCCTTCAAGTTGTGGCTTCCCTGACAAACATAGGCTTACTTCTGGTTGCCCTGATTCAATATCAATTTTTCCAATAGAAAGGTTGACAAGGAGCAATCCCCAACATCATGAATAACCCATTGAAAAATAGAGGGGGCCACGGAGAGAACCTGGAGCACTCAGCATCAGCAACAGCCAATCCACCTTCTACAAAGGTCCGTCACCCTAGCCAGCTCCTGGACACACTCTTTTCGAAGGCATATCATCCCTGCGGAGGTCACCTACTGTGAAGACACCAGGCCCTAGAATCAGCTTGACGCCTCCAAGAAGCAGCACCGCAACCTCTGTCGCCATCTTTCAAGGGCCTCAGCTCAAGTCACCCTCCATACCATTCTTTAGGTGTGGGCGGGGTCATCTACCCCTTTCACACTTTGGAGCCCTCTACAAATCCTGGTCTTGACACTCGTGAAGCTACAAAGCTTGTTTTTGGAGCTTCATGCTCATTTTGTTCAGTACGCTTATAACCTCCTAGCACCAGGAGCACTCTTGAGAGGAATCCTCTTGATCCCCATTGGCATCTTTATTGTTCTCTTAGTGGAGAGGATACACGGTGCCTCGGCCCCAGGTATCCTCTTTTCCTTAATTGATGAGGGGAGTGATGTCCACTTCCCACGTAATTTCTTTTTTTTTCAATGTGAAAACGGACGGTTTGTTTCATTAAGCCTGTGTGCAAGACTCATTTCAGAGGAGACCGTGTGACTTCAGAATTTAGCACAATTCAACCCTTTCCTTTCCTTTCCTTGGCACAAGGCATCACTTCTCAAATTGACACACCTGTTTTAGTTTAATTTGGTTAGGTGATAGGCACCTTTTTTGCTTTAGCTGAGCTGCCTTTGAAGGCAGGTACAGCTATGTAACACCTTTTCTGTTTTATCTGCTTTAATAGGCAGGTGCAGCTGTGTAACCCTTTCCTTTCCTATGTCTGTGTCAAGGTTTTGTGATCACTTTGCCAGCAGCATTCAGGTTTCATGTCACTCGGACCGTTAGAGATAATAGATTTTGGCAGTCTAACAGCATATGGAGTACGCCATTTAATTGATGATAGCCTGGGAGAGGGCATAGCACGTTATCAGATATTTTGAAGCGAACCGCATGCTCTTGGTTATAGAGGGTGCCATGCAATTTGTGTGGTGCGCTTCATAGGTGAGGATATATAAGGCATGTTTCCAAGGGCATGCTGATTATCTTATCTACATGTATTCACAAGATCTAGTCATGTTTAACCCTCAGGCCTTGTTTAGCGGGCATGGCTTGCATTCGTACTTTTGCCCATCAACATCAGTTTGCCCACCGTCTTCATGCTTACATGTGGCTTTTTAAGACGTGTGTCATCCCGGCAGGCATGTATGCCAGTCAGATTTGGGAAACGCCCTGTCTTCAACAAGATCATGAGATGGACAACTGCATTCAAAAATGGCTACTGAGATTTTTGAAATCCATTTTGGGTGTCAGACCTTCAACTCCTTCATGGAGTGTGCTATGCGAGTGTGGGGTAGAGCCTATTCAGTTCAACCGGTTTAGAGCCACTGTGCGTCTTCATGTCCTTCGCAACAATGCCAGATTCAGGCTGCGGGTACACGCTCTCTGAGTTGAACGGGCTACTTGGTCCAATAGTACTTCTCCAGTCTGTGATATCTGTGATTCTGATGACATACAAAATGAAAAACATGTGTTGTTCAGATGCTCCAATCCCGAGGTCTGCTCTCTACGTCAAAAGTATGCCTCACTTTTTGAGCACAGCTTCTCTTTCCTACACCTCCACGTCTCCCACAGGATGCCCTGTTTAGGCACCATTCACCATGTGAATTCCCAGGATATCAATATTTTTCTAAACCAGGATAACAACAAACTTCCTTTTTTTCTTCATGACCTCAAGTGTATTTATGAACAGGCTAGCAGTCAAACGTCTTGACTGAGGCCTTCTTCCCTTGTAACCCTTGTAACCCTTGTGCGTCTTCACAATTCTCTCATCCATTGCAACAGTACTCTTCTCCAAAAGGGTTTCCATGCTGATATTGACCTCAGCTCCAGGAATCCTTCTTGCTGGACATCACACTTATTGTTTGCTATGAATGACTTACAACATGGTTACCAGCAGAACATACGGTCAGCCAACTTGGTTGAAGCCTCTGGATTTAGCCAACTTGTGGTGGACCTCAGGTCTCATCTTGTTTACTGGAGACAACTCTCTGCACATTATCCTCGAGACCTGAACAGTAAAAAATAGATATACCATCACTGGTGTGCTCTCCCAACCAAGAATGCTCACGTCACGAATTCCCCATATATGTTCCAGCCAAATATCTGTACCTGGGTTTGCCCAAACACATCGTGCGCAGTGTGGCCCAGTTTCGTCTTCGCGTCCACACACTAAAAGTTGAGCAAGCTACTTGGAATGACGACATTTCTCCTTCCTGTGACCTTTGTGGCGCCCAAGATGATGTGCAGGATGAACAGCATGTTATTTTCAAATGTTCACACCCCCAGGTCTGGTTTCTTTGCTTTAAGTATGCTTACTTGTTCTCTGGTCCTCTTCTTTCACTCTCCAGTGCCTCCTCCCAGACGGTTCAATCTTATCATAGCTCTTCTTTCTTTAATCGTATATCTTCTTTCTAAAATCAAAGTAATAACAAGCTTCTTCCATTTCTACATGAAATATTGCTTTTTACGAACAGGCTAGCAGTCAACCGTTTTGACTGGAGGCCTCCTTTTTCCTGTAACCTGTCACCTTCCCAGATGGTTCCATTCCTGTCTTCTACTCACCGTGTGCAATCCTTTCATATGTTTACTTGTAAACCCTTAAATGTTTACTTTCATGAATCAAAACAACAACAAGCTGCATCCTTTTCTTTATGAACTTCTGTCTCTTTATGAGCAGGCTGGCAGTCGCACTTATTGACTGAAGGCCTTATCCTTGTTAAACTTAAATCTTACGAGCAGGCTAGCATTCAGTCGTTCTGACTGGAGGCCTTCTTTGCTGCTGTAACCTCTGTATCCTATTCATAAATTGGCGTATCCGAGTCTGTCTTTTTTGGTGTGCGTTTGGGATTTGAGGGTATTTTGACGATTAGGAAGGTAGATGAGTTTGGGAGCGGGTGCAGGAGCTGTAGGCGTATCTATAGCATGCTCTCTTTTTTCCTCCTTGGCTAACCAGAAGATTGGTGAAAATGGATTTCCACCGGGGCTTGTGCTTGGAATCCCAGTATCTGCCACGCTATTCGGCCAATAAGTTATTGGCTTCATATGCCTGATATTTGATGCATCCGTTTAAACCAAAATTGCCACTGATAGTGGCATCCGTTTAAACCAAAATTGCATCCGTTTAAACCAAAATTGCATCCGTTTAAACCAAAATTGCCACTGATAGTGCATCCTGCATTTTTCAAATTTCAAATCAAACCCTTCATCCCATGCGCATGCGATATCACCTACATGCAGAGTTGATACATGCAATATCAACCATAATAGAGCACTCCCCTCACCCTATCCATTTTTATAAAGTCAAAGCCCACTCTGGCATCATAGGAAACGAGGGGGCTGACGCTTGCGCTCGCACCGCAGCCCTCTCTGACACAGTAGACATTACACTTCCGGATGCCAGGGACCCTTTCCACAACTTTTATTGGCTCTCATTGAAGACTTCTCCCACACAAAGTGATGGCATACACCGCTCCCATACGTCCCTGATACACTACCTCACCAACCTGAGTGACAAACTTAAAACACACATGCACAAGAAACACAAACTTGGCTCTGCTGACACCTCTGTCTACCACTACCAGAGATGGCAGAAGCTTAACGATGCCACACCATCCACCAACAACACAAACAATGAAGCTCACTACTCAATCTCTCTGCTTGCAAACAAGGAAATCAGCAACTCCTTCTGGAAAAATCCAAAGATTACCCTTAAACAACAAATAAATCTCATGAAATATCGAACGGATACACTGTACACACAGGGCCATGCCTCTCAGTTTAACTTTTCCAGTTCTGATAGGTGCCCACTCTGTGCAAATACAGATAACATTTATCATGTTCTACTTAGGTGTACCAACCCAACAATGAGTGGGATGCACACCAACAGACACCATGCGGCCCTTAGTCTCTGTGTAGAAGCCCTCAGCAAAGGCCGTTACGGCTCATCCCTCATTAGCATGGATGGCTGCAATCATGACAGACTTCTGGATCAAGGCATACAAGTGCCTGAAAACACCTCTCGCGCTATTCCAGACTGGGTTTTCCCAAATGGCGCTGCCTCACCTGTACGGCATACAAGCCGCCCTGATGCTCTTTTTGTGCGACACATCCCAGGCAGACAAGCCCACCTTGATCCTACCAAGATCCTACCACAAAATAGAGACATTCACCTTGTTGAACTTAAATTCTGCTCCGACACTAATCCTGTCAGCACCTTGGAGCGTGCACAAACTCAACATTCCCCCATCATTAACAGACTTAAAACCCGCAGCTTAAGAAACCCAAACAGGAATAATAAAGTGACTTTGCACATCATCTTAATTGGTGTTGGTGGCACGATTTATAACAATTATACTATTACACCTCTCATAAATCTGGGATTGACCAAACAAAAAGCTGAATCACTAGCTTCCCACCTCAGTGTCCATGCCATCCAAAGATTATCCACCATAATTAACACTAGACATGCACTTTGTTTTCAGGGAGCATCTGGGAGGGGAGGGTTTGCTGGGCGCGCGGCAACGGCTGAGGATGGCAGAAGAAGAGTCCGAGCGCTCAGGGGCATGGCGGCCAATCCCCCGGATCCCCATTAGATTTTGCTTCTGGCTCTCTCTCCTAGACTAGCTGTGTCTAGTGTAGGTTTGTAGGGCCCTTTGGTGAGGCCTCTGACTTTAAGTTAGGGGTTCTTTCCTTAATGCACGCGGCCTCGAGACTGCGTAGACTTTTCTTTTCTTTTCTTTTCATCCGTTGCATGCTCTCTCTTTTCCTCCTTGGCTAACCAGAATAGTTGTAAAAGAGGAATTCCGCCGAGTTCCACGCTAGGGATCCCAGGTAAAGACAGCTTAATGCAAAACCAATTGCGCGAGTATAGTTGCTTTTAGCAGAAATTCTTGTCTATAACGAAGACAGGAGTTCAGGAAAAAATGGTACACTTCAACAGCTGAAGCAGCAGTAGGCACAGCAACCAGAGAGAGCAAAACCAAATTAGGCTATTCCCAGGAAATTGCACCAATTTGTGCAAGTATCGCAACATCTTGGAATTAATTAATTGGAATTACCATGCCAAATTGTTGTAAAATTAATAAGAAGAATCGACAACGACTCAAGGTGCCATGGTTCAGAGCAACCGAGAGTCCTGGTAGGGAGGGGAGACCAAGCTGCCATCCCACAACGGCAACTTCCTTCAAACCAGCTTGAAAGCAAGGCAAATGCCATAAGGGCTTGGTCTTATCTCCCTTCACGACTGCTTGCCGGCCCAGCCATCCTCATCTTGGAGGTACCACTCCTAACATGGTACCAGGAGCACTAAGGCAGGCAAAAAGAATGAAGGACCAAGAAAAAATGTGCAGCAGGAACACACATCCAATCCCCTGTTCCATCCTATCAGCAACTTCAACCCCAACCCCTTCATTCTGGAGCAGCATCTGAGAACTTACTTGGCAATAACATTTTGCAACCAACCAGGACTTCATGCCGCACATCCCTTCCAAACCATGTACAAGCATGTGCGGCAAACACTGCATTCACAATCCATTCAAACCATTTCACTTAACTTACAACATTCTTAGTCTTCCTCATTTACCATTTGCTGGGCAATCCAAAACAGCATGCTTAACAGATCCTCTGCTCATGCAGCCTACGTGGTTAGGCTCGCAGTGTACCCATCGAGGCATACACAGAGTCCATCCAACCCTATTTTGCTGCAGCCTCCCCTTCTCTGGCCGACTCCTGGATGGTGAGCGGTGCGGGTGGAGCAGGTATCTGCACAGACACACAGGAAATCAAGGGTGGAGCGTGCGGAGGTGACTAACGAGTGCGACGTGCCCCTGGTGCGCCTGCTCAAGCCTTCAAAAGCAACACCGAGAGAACATGCAGAGCACCTTCTGATTTGCCCCCTGCAGTTATGGGAATATCATGCAAGTGTATGAAGACTGGGCAGGTTGGGCTGGCCATGTGCTGGCAGCGCAGGCATGCAGGAGGTGTGCATTGCGTTTGACCCACAGGACCCACCAAGCCTTCCCATTCTGAAAGCGTTTTCACATCCTAAATTTCCTCTCCTTTTCTGTCATTCCTTTCTATACCTATCCACAGGGCCCACTGCGCCTTCGCAACCTGTACTCCATCTCTAACCTCTTACATGATGCTGACTTTTTGATTTCAACATTATAAAACGCATGATACACATGCGCACACACATACCCACACACGCATGCACATACACACGCACAGGTATAAAATTCAATTGCTGGACAACCCCCCCTGCAATGCTCAGAGGCACTTCTAGCCCTGGACACGTGCATCACAGGCATTAAATCCAGCCTGCTGTGAATCGCAGGCATCAAACCCAGCCTGCTGGCTTGTGTCTTTGCTTCTTGTGCCCTGAAACAAACATCCATCGCACACCTGAGAGGTGGATGATGGCACTCCAGGGCCTGCTTGCTTCCTTGTCCCTGTCTTTCTCGTGCCTTACAGGAACAACCCACCACACACCTGAGAGTCGGCTGGCGGCGCCACAGGGCCTGCTTACTTCCCTGTCCTGGTCTATCTTGCGCCCTACATAAAAAACCCACCGCACACCTGAGAGGTGGCTGGCAGCGCCGCGGGGCCTGCAGGCAAGGTCCGTCCAGGAGGTGCAAGGGCCAAAGGAGGGCCTCCGGCTGCCCCGGACATAGACGACCGTGCCGACGAGGGGATTGCTCCGGCCCCAGAGTCACTGGGCCTGGGCGAGCCCTTGCTGGATGCCTTCCCGCTTGTGCCGTCCGAAAAAATGTGCTTCAGGGTCTTGTTAATTTTGTGGATGGGGCCCTGCGCATGCACAGAGGGCAGGCACAATAGTGGTGCACGTGTTCCATTAGTGCAGCAGCTTTGATCTGTGATATTGAGCATGCCCTTGCTTGAGTGCAGGCTACCAGGCAGCAATCGTGGCCAGTGCCCATATGCCTGTAAATTTCGGGAAGCAAGTTTGTCTCCCTCTTTGATACGATGGCTGAGCAATGGAGCTCTCCATCCACTCATTTGGAGTCTCAGAGAGCACAAGCGCCGGCAGGCTGCTTATGTCAGGCATGCACCTGGTCCATCTCCATGCAAAATGGGAAGCATCAGCAAAAAGACCAGCCCTCGAATGCGCATCATTCAAGCTGAGCCCCGTCAGATAGTAAGGAACAAAGCATACCAGTACTACACTCCAGTTGCCTCTGTTCCGTGGCCTACCCTGCTTTGCTTTTGCACATGCCGTGCCCCTGCAAATGCTCATGCAAACACGCAGCTTCTGCAAATGCTGCACCCGTGCAAACCCTCATGCAAGCGCGCAGCTTCTGCAAATGTTCCTGTACATCTGCGCCCCTGACCTCTCTGTTCACTGGCAGCAGCGCGAATAGCCAAAGCGACAATTGTGTGGCTGATGCTGACCTTGCATGACAGCCTACCTACCCTGCTATGCTTGTGGGGTACCGAGCGGATTTTGCCGTCCGGAGTCAGGACTGTCTTCTCGGCAGGGCGTGAACTTCTATCCTCTTCGGAAACCTCGCTCATGGTGCTGCTGAATCGGACACCCTCAGAGATACCTGCCTGCACAAGGTGCGCGCGCAAGTACACACACGCATACAAACTAACAAGCTCCTCTTGCACCCTAAATGGTCAGGTGTTTCGTTTCAGGCATATGCTTGTGTATGGCTAAGGCACCTACCTCAACTAACCTTACAACTGCACTACCCTCCACACAGCAAAGGCAGGTGCGTCCTGGAGTTGCCATAATGACAAGGAATGGAAACAGCAAAAATAATAAAAGCTGTAATCCGGATCCGGAGTGAATAAAACAAACCTTCCTGGAAGGCACATATGGCTCTTAGTTAGGACCCTTTGACCCACCACCCGATCCCAAAAACCTCCTCCTCAGGGCCCCTACTCCAAGAAGAAGGGCTCCTATACCCTGATAATGCAGGTACCGGTGTGCTTGTTTCTCAATTCTCCATTCACTCGCAAACTTATCACACCCAAGAAGGGACTTGCAGCAAACTTATTTGGCAGTAATAGAGTTACTGATGCTCATGTACTCCTGTCCTGCAATGCACCCACAATTGCCTTGCAAATCCACATCACCACTTTTCTGGAAGCTTGTCTGAAGTCCCTGCACTTGTGCCTTCTTATTCCTTGCGGACCTCACACATGCGCATGTAGCACTTGCTTTCATTTGAGCACACTGACCCACTCTTTCATTTGCAATTTAATATAAGGGTACCAATCAATAAGCTTGAGCCAAACTTTGGGAAAAGGTACCCTAAAAATAAGACCACCCCACTCAAGACCACCCCCCCATTCTTCTGATTGGACTCACGCATACCTTGGTCGATAGCTCTCGCGCTCAGGATCCGAAAAATAAGTTCTTGAAAGGATTGGAACCTACCATCAAAATAAAACTGCATGAAATTGACCCTCCTACTGTAGTAACAATACAATACTGTGTTTATTGTGTGGCAGGCTCACACTGCACCATCATGCCAAGCCCTCGCAACTACACTGCAGCCATGCCAAGCCCTCGCTACTACGCTGCTGTCATGCCACACCCTTGCTACTACGCTGCACCATCATGCCAAGCCCTCGCAACTACACTGCAGCCATGCCAAGCCCTCGCTACTGCGCTTTCTGCAGGTACACACCAGGGCTTTTTTTTCGCGTATTAGTAATACGATCGTATTAAATCCGGGATTTTGAAGGCTGGGGATCGTATTAAAATGGGTGATGCGCCCCGGAGGGGGGCATCGACCATTTTGACCCCCTTTTATACTGCTGAACGGACCTGGACTCGGGCAGAAAGTAAAATTTAAGAAATGCAATGGGTAAAACAAAGAGACACAGTGCTTGTGAATACAAGTCTTCCTTGAAGCACGGTGTGAGCAACAAGTTCCAGGCTAGCTGGCTGCAGGAGGATGATAGGCACTTGTGGCTTGAGGACTATGGACTATGGCATGGATGTTGATGTGTACAAAGCAGGGTGCAAGTGGTGTAAGAGTGTGTCCAATTGCCACTGTGGCATGGGCTCTTGCCACCATCTGGGGAGGATGCCTGGCCTGAAGCAGCGCACAAACATGCCCAGAGAGCCCTTCACATTCTCAACACCGCTATTTGCCCAAACAAGCTGATCAACAATGAGGAGGGCAGCAGCAGCAGCAGCAGCAGCAGCAGTGTTGCAGCCTTGCTCTGCTATGACAAGCTTGAGGATCAGAAGTGCATGTATATGCACGAGATGCTGGACTTCTTGCAGCACAGCACATAGCAAAGCCCCTACATCTGCTCCTGCTCCTTAACCAAAAAAACATGAGTGCCAGCAGCAGTGACAGTAGTGATAGCAGCCTTAGCGACAGTGGGTGCAGCAGCACAGATGAGCAGGAGCCAGCACGGAAGAAGCAAGCTTCAGAGCCTGCAACAGTGGCAAGCAAGGCTGCTGAGTTTGGGGCACAGCTAGAGAGCAAGGGGGGTTGCTTTAGATGCCCTGAGTGGATAAAGCTGGCTGAGCTCGTTCTTGTTATGGTGCATGGTTCAGTAGCGGATGAGCGGATGTTCTCTGCTTTGAAGTATCTGATCAGCCCTCAGCGCAATTCCTTGAAGGAGAAGCACACTAACGTGTGTGCTCGAGGTTTTAAGAGCATGGAGTATGATTTCATGTCCTTCTCCTACCCTGATGCAATTGGCAGGTGGCTAGATGCAAAAAAGAAGCGTGGACGATACGGGCTATAAGGGGATATTGGTAAAGTGCAGTTTGTTTGGTGGACTTGCTACTTGGGGAATTGGACTTGGTTGCTTGGACTTTCTGAACTTGAACACTTGGAGGTGCACGGTTGTTGGAACTTTTTTGCTTGATGGACTTCTCCGCATGCAAAGCGTATGAGATGATGGCAAACTTAAAATTTTGCTTGCATTGAAGTACTCCAAGAGTGAAGGCACAGCACTTTGCAACACTGTAAGGGAAAACAATTGTTACCTTTATGCCGCGAGGCCGCAGGCCTCGCGGCGGGCTTGGTTGGGGGTCAAAAGTATTAAAATGGCACTTCCCAAGGAAGAGGATTTCCTTCACAGTATTGAAATCTTGGTTGTGCCAAAACAAAAAAAAAAGCGCTGGTACACACGCGCGACCTGCACCCTCCTTAATTACAGTTAAATTCCACGTGCACACCAGCACTATCAGATCACACACGAACACATACACATGCATGCGCGCACACACACACACACACACACACACACACACAAAGAAGCATGGATGCAGCATAATACGTGCAAGCGCTTGCAGTCATGCAATCTCACCCGCTGCAGGTCCTTTTCTCCCCTGGGCAGCAGAGAGTACAGGGGCTTGGTGTCTGGGGTGATAGATTCACTGCTGGCCTCGAACGCCTTGTTCCAGAGGTCTGTGAGGGCTTTGTGTGCTTTGTCCACAGACACTGCCCTGTACACGTAGGGGTGCGCTGTTTTGTCTGCCTGCATGTTAAAGTAAGGTCCGTGTGTGTATGTGTGTGTGTGTGAGCAAAGGTGTACCTATTTGGGCCCTTAAATGTTGATGTTCAAGGTTGGCAGGTTGGCCGATCCCATAGATGTACTCTGTACTTGGCGTACACCTAGCGCAAAAGCCTGGTACATGCCGTACAGTGAGTACAAGTATTTGGGATTGGCCAACCCTAGGAGCGTCTCCAGAGGCTCAAGCATCCATGCTGCATCGACGCCTCTGTCTGCGCATCACAATCACACCCAGGGTGCTGTGATGCTCAACATTGATGCATGTTATATACTTGTATCATACACTCCGCCCCTTGGCCCCTCTGGCCCTCAATCTGCCTGGCTTGGGAACAGCCTTGGCCACTCAGCGCTCTGATGCTCAGCACTGAAAGTCAGCACTTAAAGTCAGCACTTAAAGTCAGGCCGACGACCCTGGAGTTGAATGCCCTGGGACTCTGAAGCTCCGGGACTCAATTGCCCTGAGACTCATATTCCCACCAAGTCAGGCTGGCAGTCCTGAGACTCAAATGCCAGGGGGATTCAGCTGAGGCCTACAACCGCCTTATTTTTGCATGCTCCCTGCATAGGGCGCCCATGAGTTGCTACTTTTGAGCTGTGGTTGTTCCATGGATAGCTGTACAGGCTGACCTGGCCCCACTCCTCCAGCTGCTCACCTTGATCAAGCCCCACTCCACCAATGTTTTCATATGTAGCTGATTCGGGACACTTGCTCACAGCACACCAAAGCCACCACGAAAGAAATGCGCAACACACAGCTACTCACCGTGACCAGGCCCCACTCCACAAGCTGCGGCAGCGCATCCTCTACAGCAAAGTCAATCCTACAAAACAAGCAAAGGGCCAAAGATGCAAGCATTGACGTGATGCATTCTGTGTTTGAAGTGTGCAAGGGAATGTACAAGGCGCAGCAGCACAGCACAGGGCGTGCTGTGGGCGTTGCTGGCATTGGCCATTGTTGAATGACTCAGTGTCTGAGCGGGAACCTGGATACCAACCCGCGTCCCCCCTGCAAGTGTATGCCTCCCTGCCCCAACCCTCTGCCTGCAGATCATGCCATTCCAACCAGCCGTTCCATTACATGCTTGGTCTAACCACAATCGAAGACAGCGTACGCATCTCATGCCATTCCATGCAGCCGTTCTATCACTTGAGTTAAATACAATCAAAGACAGCGTGGGCATCTCATGCCATTCCATGCAGCCGTTCCATTACTTGAAGTAATTACAATCAAAGACAGCGTGGGCATCCTTGGAATGCTGCATCAGGCAGCAGCCATCGAAAGCCAGCCCTTTCTCACCTGCAGGCATACGTATGTTCCAGGTATTTCTCGCAACGGTCATCGAGGGCCTTCGCCGTCATGTTGACCTTGTCGGTCAAAAGTCTGCACAAGGTCAGGGAGCATGTCAACCTTGTCGGTCAGAAGTCTGCACAAGGTCAGGGAGCACAGGCTCTCCACATACGTGAGGAATCCAAGGGCTTCCTCTGCCTTTGCCGGTCAGAATCCAGCACAAGGTCAAGGAGCAAACGCCTCCTTAAAACACAAAATGCAAAGCGGGCAACATTTCCCCTTTTGCAAGCACGCAGTTTTGCTTAGACTTACAGACACTTGAGAGAGTAGAGCACAGCAGTGTGCAAACATGAAAGCCACGCGTTGCAAACAAATGAGTGGGTATGGTGAAGCGCTGCATGCGTTTGGCAGGCACAGGATGGTGCACACCACTTGCGAGGCACTCCAGGTTTGCCTCGGTGTCCACCAACAAGCATGCACAGAATGATCACCTGCGAGGTGAACACAAGTCCCTCCAGAAATATGGACGGAGCACACCATGCTGAACATGGCAGCCAACCAAGCACCACTCAGCAATGCATCTCAGGCCCCTTTTGTTATGACCAGCAACCTGTACAACTAGCGTCCCGATGTAGGCTTGGCCAATTCCATGTATACACGCCATTTATATTTGAATTTGCCCTGCCAGAAAGCTGATGCACGCGGCGTATTTATACCACATTGGCCAACCCTACCCTGATACCGTGAGCGCAGTTTGGTGACTCTGCTGTGCGTTCTATGTCATTCCAATCTAAAGTGAGCCAGCAGGGGCGAAGAAACGGCACGATGCTTTGCAACCTTGTTGTTGCCCCAGTCCTCTATTTCACGACGATGTGATCAAGATGAAAGCCGGTGATTGGGCATGGATGCATCCAAAAGCACACGCGTCAGGCGGTTTTGCACTCACAGTGTGTATGCCAACATCGCCTCTTTTAGTTGTTGCTCAGCCATGTCCTCCTGCAAGTCCAAGCATAAACACGAAGCAATATGTGTGTTTATGTGTGCGTGGATGTGTGTATGTGAGTGTGTGTGCGCCATACATGGTAATGTGCAAGCAAGCGCTTTGCAGAAATCCAGCTGTGCACTGCTGCAATAGGGCGAGACGCATGGAGAGGCATGCTACTTTGGCAGGCATGCAAACAGCAAAGACTCGCTCTGACTCGATTCTTGTAAGGCGCGCACCAGCAGCATGGACAGCACTCCCTCCTGCGCGTCGAGCATCTTGTCATACAGGATGTTGACCATTTCCTGCATCACGCGGCTGCGCTCAAATTGCATGCGGCTGTACATCTGGCCTGCCCGCACGCCCACCAAGGTGAGCACACTCCAGATGGTCTGCAGGGAAAGGGCGCCCGCCTGCACCACAGCACACACACAAAGCGGAGCACAGTGAAATGTGCTGCTAGCTCCACACCACATATGGTGTGTGCGCCACAGGACACAGAGTGACACAGGGTGAGGCCACAAAGTGAGGCACTGCCCTGAGGGTGACACAGAGTGAGGAAAGGCACAGCACACAGGGTGACACAGGGTGAGGCCGCAGCACACAGAATGTGTTCATAGGAGTAGGCACAGCACGCAAAGGGTGACGCTGGGTGAGGCCAGGTTGTGAGGGCACAGCACGGATGGGGTGACGCAGGGTGAGGGCGGGTTGTGAGGGCACAGCACACAAGGTGAGGAGTTCCACCCTGCGCTGAAGTATGCACAAAGCAGAGCACAGCAACTGCTGGGTGGGTCCCAAGATAGCACCTGAGACAAACTGAGGCAAATCAAATAGCTGGAAGCATTGCTGGAAAAGGGAAAAGAGGTAGACTCAGCTAGAGCCAAAGGCCAAAATCCAGGCACAAGGTCGGTTGTGCAAGCTCCTGCAAACCCTGCATACCCTCACGTCCAAGAATGGGCTTCAAGCTGACGATTCAGCACAGCTGGCAGCAGCAAAGCTGTGGCTGCTTCTTGCTCCATCATCTTGGCAGTTGTGTGCCAACTTGGATTACTTGGATTACACTCAGCACATACTTGTGTTGGGCACAACAATCTTGCAATACACTTGATCACTTGTGTGGCTGGCAGGTGAAACCTAGACCTGCCACATGGTTGCCTCGGCTGCCTCAAATCTTGCGTACGGCTGCCACATGTTCATGCAAATGTACCATGATCTACTTGCAATGTGCTCGACTCACCTGCCATATGGTTGTGGTCGCCGAATAATGCCGATGGAGGCTGCAGTGTCCAATAGCTGTATCACGATCTACTTGTAACATAAAATATTTACAATTTTGGAGCCCTGCGTGATTCGTTCTCAACATGGTTGTGGGTCAGCTAGGACTTTAAAACCTTCCTAATCTGGAGTCCCATGTGACCCACGAAACTCACTTGCCACATGGTTGCAATGGCTGCCACAAACGCAATGACAGCCTGGACGACCATGCTGATCCTGGAGATGGTTTTGGAGTAGACTATTTTGTCTGCAGGGCGAGAGGCAGTGGGAAATTTGAGTATGCAGCCAGATGCACAAGGGAACAATGCATGTACCTGTCTACCTGTCACTGCTGTCTGGGTGCACCTAGGGCAAAGCAAAGTCATGAATAAAACTATATTTCACCTCAATTGCAATTGCAAAAGCCTAATGCCATCAACCGGGCTTTCCAGCCAAGGCTTCAGCTGCGTTAGGTTTGGGTGTCGTCGGTTATTCTACTTCATTTTGTTTTATGCGTGGATGACCAAAGGAACATCACAGGTGTGAAGATTGTTTAACCTTAATTTGACAGGTTTTGGCAACAAACTCCGAAGTGATGAGCACATCATCGGTATCCTTGAGTTGTTGCTGTAGGAGATCTATGCCAGATCAAAACTCGGCAGAGAATTTGACAAGAACCCAACAGTGTAAACTTGAATCACAAATTTCAGCTTCTTTTGAACAAGAAAGGGTTAAGCATCCTAAGAATGTAAGGTTGTTCCCACAAATGGACCCCCAAGATCAGGCCAAACTGTCTCACTTAATGTTTTTTGAACTGATGGCGATAACAGATGAACCTTTAAGCATAATTGAACAATAGAGCTCACAAAAGGAGCAAGTCTTTCCAAAATTTCCACGCAGAGTTAAGCCTATTTGAGGAGTAGCATCCCATAAAAAGCTTGGAGAACAGTGCGGTCAAGGAGCCCCCTTCCCCCCCCAAAAAGCCATGCTTCTTCTGTGATCCAACAAAAAGCACAGACTGCATAATGTGCTTCAAGGCTGTGTTGGTATTCCTTTTCCATCATACCAAGCCCTGCCGAATCAGAGCCCTTTCTGCAAGTGGCACAGTGTATGAGCCCTGAGCAAAAGGGGTCAAAACCAGCGGGCTCTGCCAAACATCTTGGATTCTGCCTGACAATGGCAAGCTTCTGAACCTGCTTTTAACAGATTCACACGAGGCAAGCAGCCTGTCTATATTAGCATCATGCGCAACTGAAACAAGTTAACTGACTTGACCCACCAGGGAAGATGGCTTCTATGTCTGCCATGGGAATATCATGGAAGTACCTGCGGCAGGAAATGCCGCATCAGTAGTTTCAGTACACTTGAACACAATCGAGCAAAAGGCAAAAAATCGAAATCATGATCGCGGAATTAGAAAACGATTGCCGGCAAGGAAGAGTGAGCCACAGCCAGCAAGGCCTCAAGGCGGGCTAGGAGAGTTTACTCATTATCAGCCTCCCTTCGCAGGCATGTCAATGGGACCTGTTTTCTTTTGAAAACAGGCATGCAAAGCCTGTGAGCTTTGTTGAGAGCTATGCCATACATTGAGGGCTTCAATCGGTACATCGAGCAGCCAGCAGCACCCTGAGAAATCTGAAGCAGAGCCTGGCTATGCCATGTCAGTCCTGGGAAGTTCACTACAGGCTGTAACCTGCCGGAGTTCCAGAGCCTGGCAGGGATCGTGACCTGGAAGCGTTCACACATTGCTGGCAGATCACAAGATGTGAAGGTGGTCTTCACCCCCTATGTGAGCCTCAAGGCAGACTGGATGCCTCTTAAGACACGACTTGCGACACAGGCAACCAAAACACTTCACCAGCACAAGACCGAAGCACCAACACAAGGCATGCGCAAGATAGGCAAAGGCACCATTGCAAGGCACACACAGGAAAGGCACAGACACCGACGCAAAGCACAGCACACACACACAGGCACCATTGCAAGGCAAACACAGGAAAGGCACAGGCACCAACACAAAGCACGGCATACGCACACAGTCAACATCGCAAGGCACACACAGGAAAGGCATAGATATCAAAACAAAGCACAGCAGACGCACACAGCCAACATCACAAGGCACACACAGGAAAGGCACAGATATCAAAACAAAGCACAGCAGAGGCACGCACTTGATGTGGATGTTGCGGCGGTTCAAGATGTGCCTGAGCCTAGTGGTGTTGTCCTTGCCAAAGCCAGGGCGGTTCGGGGCGGGCTTGTCTGCAGCACGGCCCTGGGGTGAGGAGCGGTACACCACAACCACCTCCTTGAACATGGGCTCCTGCGCAAAACACATTCACGCATGTGCAGTCAAAGAATTAGAACTGCCTTGCTTGCTGGTTTTGAGTGGCTGGTACTACTTGGTCAGAGTGCGTGAGCAACAGTGTGTTGTATGCTCCTTGTTGCTGGTGTTGAGTCGGCCGGCCAGAGTGTGTGAGCATCAGTGTGTTGTATGCTTTTTGCTGCTGGTGTTGAGTCGGCCGGCCAGAGTGCGTGAGCAACAGTGTATTGTATGCTCTCTGTTGCGCATGAGATTGAATGGGGTGCTCAATAGAGCATGCAGCTTGAGACGCAGTTGAACTTGTATCTGTCATTCTGCCACCCAATGTTTGGTTTTTGCATACGCCGCAAGTGCGGAGTGTGCACACAGCTCACGAGGCAAGGCTCTAATGAAAAGTCTGCTGCATGCTACATCTTTGAAGCCATGCATGTAGCATAGCAGCAGCAGCAGCACCAGCAGTGGTAGCAGTACCACAAACTTACACAAGCTGTGCTGCCTGCTAAAATACCCCAAAACACATACAAGCAAACAAAAGCACAACAAGTGCTCTCATGAGCACTCATATACACGTGCAGCAACAGCTCCATTCTCCCGCACCTGCAGCTTGATCGTCTTGAATGCGTTGGCAATGACCTGCGACGCTGAGGGCATGAGGATCTTCAAAGACCTGCGCTCTACGATGCGCGCATTGCGGTGCGGCTTGTCCAAAGCTTCCCCCTCATTGGTTTCTGTCGCCCGCCTCTGGTACCTCCCAGGTACATGCAAAATATCACGCGGGGAGCCTGCACAGCAGGTACCACACTGATTTCCTGAGCTGCTTTGGAACCTGCAATGCACTGCGCCTCGACAACATTGCCTCATGTCACGCAACATGACACGATGCTTTGTGCCAGAACGTCTCTTTGTCGCTACATATCGCGACGTCCCATGTCACAACGTCCCACGCCACGTCACACAACCTGTCACACAAGATCCCATATCACACTACTTTGCACGTCCCTTTGTCATTACATATCACGACGTCCCATGTCACAACCATCCCACGCCACGTCGCACAACCTGTCACACAAGATCCCATATCACACTGCTTTGCACGTCCCTTTGTTGCTACATATCACGACGTCCCATGTCACAACCGTCTCACGCCACGTCACACAAAATCCCATATCACACTGCTTGCAGCACTGTGTTGAGAAAGGAAAAAGTGTGCAAGATTCAAGGCTCTAGAGGGAACAGTGAAGGCACCACCATCAAAGCATCATGTCCGAGGTCCCTTGCGGCGAGTGCGCAGAGGCAGAAGTAGACCATGCACAGGAGCAAAGCCTGGCTTTGCTGCCATGGCCCTTGCTCTCTGCACGGTGCCGGTTCATGCAGCATCACCAACATCAGCATCAGCATCATCATAATCAGCATCATCATCACCAATATCAGCACCAGCAGCAGGGCATCCGAGGCTGGTTGCACTTACACACCACACAGATCCTGGTCCAACTCCTCTGGATTGACCAGGAACATTGGGTCTAAAATGACACTGAGGCCAGGCAAAGGCCATCCATTTCCTCCATGCTAACAAGTCCTCCATGCTAACAAGTATCATCAAACTTTTCCTCCATTTCCCACCATTTCCTCCATGCTAACAAGCATCATCAAACTTAGCATTGCTAAAGCTGCTTCAAATTTTCTCCAAGGACACTTTCGGTTCATTTCAGGATCTTAAATCAATTAATCTTAAATTAGAATGGTGAAATTTTGCCATGCTTCCCACCTTCAACTTATAATGCTTACCGTAGCAACGCGATTGTATTACGATGCTGATTTATTACGAGGTCCCAAAATAATTTCATGATCAATTTGCGAGCTTTAAGGGTTTACGAGGTCCGCCAAAGAAACTCAAAATTTGCGAACTTCTGCGTTTTTGCGTCTCATGCACTGGCTCTTAGTCTCTCTCCATCCTCCATCTCTTCATCTGTGTACTCTGCGGTGTCCTCAGACACCTCCAACGGCCCCCCTACCCCTACCCCTGCCCTTGGCTTTGTGCAGCAGCTTGCTCCCTTGTGCCTGAGCCCCTTCACCTTCCGCTGCCCCCCATTCCTCGGCTGGGAGCTGTGGCTGTGGGGTCCATAAACTTTTCAGGAGCAATGGCTGCAAGCTCTTCCATGCCTGCTTCCCCTGCCTGCACTGCTTACCCCACGCTCCCAGCTGCTGCCTCGGCTGCCACATCCTCCATGCTGGGCAGCTCCAGCTCCTCATCCTTCTCGATGGCTCAGGAACCATGGGGGGCTCCTCTCCCTCTCCCAGGGGCTGCATTTTGGGGCCTCATAGCTTGCTAAGTATAAACCTATTATCCTTTACGAGGCCTTGAAAAAAGTCATTTTCGAAGACGCTTCATATTGCAAGGGACCCCAATAGTTATTTAATTAATCGCAGAACCCCCAGCATCGCTATGGTATTATGAATAAAGGAGTAATTGAAAATATTTTTGGAGACCAATAAGATTGTGCAAGGAAACGTTTCAAATAGGTATAAAGGTTGAAATTTGTTATACAATTCTTTTCTTCACAGATTCTTTGTAACTCATGTGAATGGAGTTACAGATTTCAATAATGATGTTGTTACTTTTAAACAGCTTAATGTAATTCATAGCTAGGGCTTATTTGACTGCGCATTGAATATCTCCTTCACTGCAGCTCACACCCCTTAATTGCAGCATACACAAAGCTCAGCGACCCCAAGGACAGTCATCCCTTGTTGCCCCCCCCCCCCCCATCTTCAAGCAGTGAAGAACAGAACATTAGGAAAAACGCGTGAAAAAAATTGAAAAGCCTTCTTTTTATCTTTTTGCTTCAGGATAACATGTGCTTGCATGCAGCTAAGCTGCCCTCGTAGGCAGGTACAGCTATGCGACCCCTCCTTTCCTTCCCCGGCATGCAACCCCACTCACTCACCAGCCTCACTCACTCACTCACTCACTCACCGGCCTCACTGTGATCACAGGTATGCATGCAACCACACTCAATCACCAGCCTCACTCACCAGCCTCACTCACTCACTCATTCACCGGCCTCACTGTGATCACAGGTATGCATGCAACCCCACTCACTCACCAGCCTCACTGCCATCACGGCCATGCAGGTTACGCGCTGCAGCATCGCCCACGCTGGGTGCCCGGGTCCAGGAATTTGCATCTGCACGCTTCAGAGCGGCCTCACCACTCTGGAACATGGCAGGGAGGTAGGCCTTGAGGTTCTCCCAAGCCGCCTTCACAGGCTCTGCTACACAGTACTCAACTAGCAGGTCCAGCTGCAAGTGAGTGGGTGCAGAAGAATCAAAACAATAACAAGCTTTTTTCTACATGAAATATTGCTTTTTTATGAGCAGGCTAGCAGTCAACCGTTTTGACTGGAGGCCTTCTTTTTTCCTGCAACCTGTAACCTGTGGGTGCAGAAGATCCTTGGTTTGGAAACATGCAGCAATTTTGACCATGGCTCACTTGAGTGTTTGCACCTATGTCTTCACCACCTGCATTCACAGATCCATAAGTGCCTCAAAGTAACGAGGCCTCCTAAGGTGTTTGCGCAAGGAGCTTTCACATGGCATCAGATGTAGGGCCCGCTCTCATTTTGATCCATTTGTTTGTTCCAGACGGTTTCAAGCTTCAATGCAAGCAACTCTAGCATGTTATGCGGGCGACAAGCACCTGGCGAGAGCAATTCACGCCAACAGTTTGGAATGCAAAAAATAAGTGCTGCACCCAATTGACCAAAGCCTTGGGGCATCATGCGTCAGGCCAGTGCAAAGGCTAGCAGACAGGGTTTTTGACTGAAGTCCTTCAGCTTATGCGATCTGCACTCTTTTGCGTGGCACATCAATGCATTTTTTGCCTGTGGCTGGGAACGCAAGAATGGCACTGCGCTCAGGTGCGTTCAAGCATTATCTGGTACACAAGGTCCAGCCTAGACAGCTTCAATCAACATGGAAATTGGCACAGCCGATCACGTCTATCACGATTTGCAAGATGAGTACCAAGGGAAATCCTAGGCTCTGCACTGTCCAGCTTGCACCATACAGGCTACCCCTGCCATTGCCCTCCTCCCTCCCCAGACAACCAATGAAGACCATACACCAGGAACACACAAGAACAAAGTAGGGCAGGAGTGGAGGTCTTGCACCTGAGGGCATCGCCTGATTCCTGAGGTTCCTTCTCAAATCTCGATGCAAAGCACAACGTTGTTGACATATCAACGTTTCAGAGTGTAGGTCATGAGACGGCCATGATGATAATGGAGGCCATTTTACCCTGTGATAAGCTAGCATGGCTCAGATGTGGATAGTGACCTGCCATTCTGGCCACCCCCAGGCGTCCTGCCCCCGGCAAACACAAATGAGATATGCTGATGGAGCACCAGCAGGCTGCAGCTGTTCTGGGATCATGCATGGCCTGCCTGGACAAGCAAAGCTCATGAGTGTAGGGAACCTTATACAACACCAGGTCCTGCTGACGCTTGTCCAGGTAGAAGTATTAAGTTGCCATTCGCACCCATTTTGGACCAGGGTGTGGGTGGCTGGTCATGTTTGAGAACTGCTTAGCCCCCTCCTTGACTTCCTTTTTCGAGCTCCCTCCTCCCCTCTTGCGGCATGTGTACATACACAGCTGGAGATTTTAGGGTAACAAAGCTGTGTCAAGGACAGCATGATCATACGATCTACAGCATTAGGTGCGTGTACAAGGGTTGCCACCAAGCAAAATATTGATGGCCCTTGGCACTTCAATTAACCTGGATCAACCAGACCTTTTTTCAACCCTGAAATAATGCACCTGAGGCCTTCATATCCAGATGCTTATCATTGCCATGGTGGTGATAGCTTACTAGGGGAGGCAAAGACATGCCTCGCACCAGCCAACTGGTTGAACGGAGCACACTCGTTCAACGCCTTCTTTGTGAGTGCTCTAGCATGCACAGGTCTAAATCAAAAATAGGGGCCGTTCAACATCACCTTCACACCTTTTCAACAAACATTTCCCCTTCCATTCATGCACACCGCTGTAAACAGGTGAGGCATAATCTTTGGGCTCAAACTTGCGGGTTACACATGCTTACATTAGAATGAACAGATTCGCATTCAGAAAAAGGTGGATGGTGGGTCAGGGTGGCCCAGAGATTAACGGCGTGTTTCCAACCAATCGTGGTTCAAAAATGATTTCAAAATCCGAACCACGATCTTTTCTTGAACCACGTTTCCAACAGCGTGGTTCATGAGCCACGCTCAGATTCAAAGTGCATGATAGATAATTCTTTCATTTAAGTTTAAACATCAAAAGAAACAGTACGCTAGCCCTTGCACCTGTGCTCTTCCTTTGTGTGGTCTTGACAGATGGACCTTGGCTGTCAGGAGTGCCCATCCCCAGGAGGCATGAAGCCCAACTTGAGAGCCATGAAAAAGCAATCCTGGTAGAGGGTCTTTAACTAGTTGACAGCCTCCTGCTACTCCACGACGTGGATGAGCTCATTCAGCTGTCCTTTCTCTTGAGAAGCGCGCTTGATGAAGTGAATGATCAGTCTGCAAGCGTGCACTCACCTCTGGGCTTGCACGTTAGCACTTGGTGTTGTGCACAGAAGCAGGGAACCAAAGCTGCATGCTGCGGCAATGCTTGCAGCCAACCATGCTTGCTACACGGTCCCAATTCCTTAGGTGGCGGTCACACACAATTTTTTTCGACTTTTTTTCCGTCGGTTTTGAAAAAAAATTTCAGTTTGGGCGAAAAAAATTGCGGTCACACACAAAAACCGAAAAAAATTTTCGCCCACCCAAAAATTTTTTCCGTTCAAGCCAGAAGTCACTAGTGACCGTGTTTGGGAAATTTTTTTCGGTTTGGGTCACTTTTCAGGGACCGTTTGGGAGTTCCCCCTGGGAGTGCCCCTTGCATGCAAACCCTAAAAAAACCAAAAATCTTCAATTCTATCTACATTTCACTATTTTATTTCTGATAATCCATTAATGCCCCCCTAAGGCAAGAAAGGGGACAATGTGAGGGGGAAGGGGCCAAAGCAGGCCAGCAAGCAATTGTTGCCCAGGTCAGGTGAGGTGGAGCAGAGGCCTGGCAGGGACTTGCACATGTCAGAGGCAGTGGTGGTGGGCAGCGGGCCTGCTACAGGGTCAATATTGAGCACACGAGCCATGTATGATGCAAGCTTGCCCCTGACTTGATAAGCACCCACAGCATCAGGCCCGCTTCGCATGAGCCCAGCCGCACTAATGGTTTTTCAATCCTCATGAACGTTCCGTCTATTGCACCAGCACAAAAGGCAAATTGCACAATCCTCTGAAATCTCGCATGATGTGCATGAGTTCATGTCTGTCTGGAAAGACCATCATGCTTGGCACAAATTCTTTGCATAGTACATACACAACTTCAATGAATGACATGACTAGGTTGGCTGCGGGCTTGCCATGTAGGTCTTTGGCAGGCTCGAATTCTGGCTCCGGGCATGCATGTGCCTGTCATGGCTGCTGTGTGCTGTCATGAACGTGCTCTATCAGGTGCCTTGTACCGGTTGGCTCATGGTTGTACGTCTGCAGCTGCATGTTAATGCCAACGCAGACTTTGTGGTTCCAGAGTGTTTTGAGTGTAGGCCAAAATGTACTTCATGGTTCTCCAGCTTGACCTTGCCCATTTCGTATTGTATTTGTGTGTGGAACGTTACGTTGAGCACTTAGAATGAGCAAAGCCACACGTATCTTGCATATGCAAAACACAGCACTTGAACAAACGGAAACAAGCACAGCATGGCATACAGCAGTCTTTCTTTTTAAACTTCTTGTAGAAGCTTGTTTACTTGTTAACCTTGTGATAGCTGGTTGAGAATGTTTCACCAGCGACTGATCAGCCAGATATTCGGGCTGTAGGTTAACCAATGTAAAACCCATGTAAAACCCATGCAATGAATGACATTACACACTGCACTCTTACTAAGGTCGTAAGTCCACGCAAGCATCTGATAGTGAGCACTTGAACCGGCCTAATCCAAAAACATTTCCTGCCTCTTCTCAACAGGGATTGCATTCCGCATTTGTGTGTCAAGCTTGCATGAGTGGCACAGTGCGTTTCACACAGGGTTTTAAAGGCCGGCTTGCTCATGCGGAAAGCTTGCTTGAACTGGACAGCCTCATATTCAAACTGAGTCCTTCCAATGTTGGCCCAGTCCCCGAGCACTTGCTTCTCCTGAATTCCAAAAGAAGGATTGTATTTCAAGGGCAGGGCAGGAGGAGTAGAGTGTGAAGGACGGAAGGGAGGAGAAGAGGGATTGGGTCCCATGCATGCCCCATGCATGAGTGCCCCTTCAAGTCAGAATTGAGGGGGCACTCACAAAGAGGAAGCGCGCTTGCATGATTATGAAACAAATTATCACCTCCCTTACGCTCCAGAAGCCCCTTGCTTTCTTGCCATCTCCCATGTGCCCTGCTTGGACCATGGCAAGGCAGGCTGCAAGCTGCGCTGTGTGGTTACTACCATCCAGAACCAAGGTGACGGCTGGAATCAGAGCTTTCAGGGCCCAAGTTGAGAAGTCTGACTGCTCAGTTGCTAGCTGTGGCATGATGGCTGCCAGCCATACAAGGAGAAGGGCACCACTTATGGTCCTTATGTAAGGGCCTGCCAAAAACGGCCTGGAAGGGGCGCTCCCAGGGAGGCTGAGCACTGAAAAAAAATCTGAAAAAAATCCCGTGTGGACGCTTGAATTTTTTTCCGTCGAGGTTGAAAATTTTTTTCAGTTATCCGAAAAAAAATTGTGTGTGACCGCAAATTTTTTCCACTTTCCGACGGAACAAAAGTCGAAAAAAAAACCGAAAAAAATTGTGTGTGACCGCAGCCTTAAAATCGGATACAGGTTTAATTTCATTCACTTTGATTCATACTTGTTTGACTGAGCTTCTGTGCATTTTATTTTCCCTGAACCATGAAAGGGCCCCCCCCCGGGTCCTTTCAAGAAAGCATTTTCTTGAACCACGATTTAATTTTCTTTTTCCTGAACCACGTGCCTGAACCACGCTGTTAAAAACGCTTTAATCGTGGTTCGTGGTTCACGAACCACGAACCACGAACAACGCTGTTGGAAACACGTCGAAAATTCTTGAAAGCAATT
Source organism: Dunaliella primolecta (assembly GCA_914767535.2). Lineage (NCBI taxonomy): Eukaryota > Viridiplantae > Chlorophyta > Chlorophyceae > Chlamydomonadales > Dunaliellaceae > Dunaliella > Dunaliella primolecta. The sequence goes on along the minus strand of OU611753.1, from coordinate 6,100,147 downwards.
TCTCCTTTTTGGTCCAAGTTTTGGGAATGGTCCCAGAAGGCTGATTCCCCTTACCCAGGCCATGCATGGCTGCAAGCTACCCAAGCACTACAGGGGCAAACAACATGAGCAGCAGCTCAATGGAAGCGGGCTCTGGGTTCAAAATTATGGTTGGTATGCAGAATTAGCAGGGTTGGAAAAGCCATTCTCGATATTGATCATAAGGATCCTTTATCCTGAAGTAAAGGAAACAAAGCTAAAAGCGTACTTTCCAAATGACAAATGAAGTGGTCTGCGCAAAAGAAGAAACAATGCCTACGAATTGCAGATGCTATCAGAGGCGTGGTCCTCATGGGCCCTCCGAAATAAATGCCAAGCATCCCTCAGCATTCGGAACAGGGTTGACCTAACACCTAATACGGACTCTCAATAATATGCACCTGTGACTGGAAAGTTCCGATGTTCACGTAAAGCTAAGCTGAGCCATTGCCATGCACCATTCAGCTAATGAAACAAAAAAAAATGACAGTACCCAAAGCTACTGCTTGTGCAAACCCACAGTCCTGTCCAACTTGAATGCTGGAAGCATCTCTTGAACTTCTACTTCAACCCACCTTCTCCTGGAAGAACATGCCGCTGTCCTGAGCGACACCGATTCCTCTGTGAAACACCAGCATCTGTCATCGGTGAAGCAGGACAGAAGGGGGAATACATTTTCAGAAAGGATTCCAGAGTGATTGCTTCAGCACTACTTGCTCTCCCTGGCCACATCGCACACAACACAAGGCATCACACGCTCTTTGGTGCTCTTCCATCACATGCTCATCCTGGCTAGATCGCACACAACATTAGGCATCATGCGCTCCTTCTGGCCTGACTTCACGGAAAACTACGCACCGATTCGCTTCCTTTAAGCCTGCTTGCAAACATGCACATGCTGGTATGGTTGCATGAAAGAAACCAACAGATGCATTTGTACTGATAAAGACAATGCATCATCCCCCTCAGCCCCCAGCACCTCACAGACCCATGTGCATTGCTCCACACCACAACAGAGACCAAGAAGGCAGGTTTGCAGGATAAAAGGAGATGCATCGAACGCAACGCGCAAGTTTGGGAAATGCTCTGTTCTTTACAACTCCCTCCGTTACGCAAAATCCGAACATCCTGATCCCGTATCACTGACCTTGTCTGCAACATCAGACAAGACAGTCCGCAATTCAGCCCGTTCTGGCTCAGATGCCCAGAACCTGCATGCACACATTGCGTTTTAGTACATAGCACGTAATGGCATTGCTTTTTTGGTTCCTGTTGCCTGTACCTGCATTGGCTCTTTCACTGGCCAAGTTTGCGAACCGGCTCATATGACTGAAAGCGCACAGAAATTCACATTTTCTTTCTTATAACTAAGTGTTCATGCATGCTATGACAGACAGAAGTGCTCATGCATGTTATAACAGGAGGCACACGCCTTGAACGTGCCTAAGAGAGAACACAGGGCCACACGCAGCGTCAGACGGGGCAGCATCAAACAAATTTAGAAGAGCAGCATGCACTTGCACATTAAGGGCCTTGCATGATGCACAGGAATTACTTCACGGTGCCTGACCAGGCTTGTTAGGTGAAGATGTCCATGCAAGAAAGTGGTGCCGTAAAGAAGAAGATGGTGCCATCAAAAGGCCAGGCTTACCTGCTCAGGAGGCGTTGCTCAAAAAACGAGTAGTTGATTTCCACAGGCAAGTAGAACTTGAAGTCCTCGTTCAAGGACAGGTCCCATTCCTGGGTTACATTCAAAGGAAAGATAGAGCCTTTAACCCCTGAGCAGAGTATGTGCTCTGAAAAAAAATAAAACACATGACAGAGATGGGATGAAGAATGACGTTGCAGGTGGGATGGCTACTAAGACCCCCTATCTGTTTAAAGTGCGAGCAGGCTGAGAAAGTCTCTGTGTGCACGTGGTTACAGATGGAGTCTTAGCCCCGCACCCATCCTTTCTTTGTCGTTGTCCCAATCTAGGGAAACATGCAGATTCATACACATACGCACGCGCACACACACACGCGCACACACACACACACACACACACACACACGCACACACACACACAACTCAACAACACAGACAGAACGACACACAACACACCTCCTCAGTCATGATGTGGAAGCGCGCAGCTGCCATGAGCTGCATGATGTCGTTGACCAGCTTCAACTCCTTGTCATCCAAATCTGTTTTGTTGGGCAGTGACTTGCCTACTTTGGCCGGGAGGATCTGGTCCTTTGCACCCACACTGAACATCAAGAAGTTTGTCTTGAGGCTCCGACGCTGAGCCATGAACCTGCCCGGCCAGGTGCACAAATTAAGATGGATGGTTTTCTCCAAGACAAGGACATCATGCAATTGCAGACCTACGCGATAAAGCTAACTCACACATCCGACACAGCTGGGCCTTCAGGGTATGCCTAATGTCTATGCCTAATGCCTTGCTAGAAACAAAAGCAAATGGATTAAACAAGAAAGAAGAGAAAAAATTACATAGGCAGAGGAAACCCTCCTTAAATTGAATCAAGGAAAAGGAGACACATTGGCGCAGAAGAGCTGCGAGTCCCCTTTACCACAAAGCTGCAAAACAGAAACTGCTAATGGGGATCTGGAGAGTTACTGATTAACAACTTATGCGCGCGCGCGCGTGTGTGTGTGTGTGTGTGTGTGTGTGTGTGTGTGTGTGTGTGTGTGTGTGTGTGTGTGTGTGTGTGTGTGTGTGTGTGTGTGTGTGTGTGTGTGTGTGTGTGTGTGCACGCGCTCCCTGCAGGCCTTTGCTGGTGTGTGCACAACAACTGGTTACATACAAGTTGAGGATTGCCGTGTACTCACTTTTGAGCATAGAGGCTCTCAATGAGTTCTGCCACGCGCTTGTAGGCCTCTTGTTCCCCAAGTGGTATGTAGCTCTTATTCTGCAGGGGGAGGTTGGAGTTCAAACTTCAATTGCAGAGGCGTGAACCTGGAGGGCACCTGCCAGCGGAACAACGATGCAAGCTCTTCCATCAGCAATACTCACGAGCTCCCTAAAAATATCGCTGAACTCCACAGCGATGTGGCGCTCGGGCGGGCATTTTATCAGCAAAGGCCCCTCCTGCCCCGGTTGAGTGTTTGATTGTTGCCGTTCTCCCGTTTCGCCCCTGAAACCATGTCGTCCAGACTGTGCACCCCCGGACATCGTTCCGAGGCTAGTTTGGAACTCCCCACGCCCTGCGTCGCGGCCACGTCCCTCTAGTTTGATCCCTCAATTTGTCATCCTTTTAGGTTTGAATTGTAATTTGAACAATGGTTTGCAGCAAATCAAATTTAATCTTAACAATACCTTTTCCCTAAATATATTGGACGGATTGGTCATCAGAACTGCTCTTCAGTTGGGCACATGAGCAATAGAAGGTAGACAAACACACAGGAGGCAGCACAGAGGAGCAAATGTCAAACGTGTTTGGAGGAGGTGGGTCCATCTACGGGCAAAATCTGATAAGATAAAACATCTGCCATGCACCATGCACCTGCTTTTGCAGCCCAGTTTGACAAGAGAGTTAGACTTGGTATCCCTGCTTTAATTCATGCATGTTATATTCTCCATTGCATGTCCTCTGGCACGTCAGATGAGGTGAATGCGCTGGTCCTGGACATTGGCACATGCCTGGTCAAGGCTGGGTACGCTGGCGATGATGTCCCAAAAGCCGTGTTTCCTTCAGTAAGTGTGGATCCCTGAGCTTTCCACTGTCAAACCTATTGGTGCAGGGCAAAGGTATTGACACTTTATTAAAATGAATCCATGCATTAATTCATGTCCCCGCAGGCAGCGGGTGTGATAGCTGCAGGCAAGGAGAATGGTGCTGGAGCAGGTGTGTGGCCCTCAGGCAGGAAGCTCTATGTGGGACAGTCGGGAGTCAATTACCGCCGGGACAACATGGAGGTGAGTCAAACATACTGCACATGTGCAATTGCACCCATTTAATGATTTGAGCTTTGTCCTGCTCTTCCTTGATGTGACAACCATGTTGTTGAGGTGCTGCTGCTTGTGCACAGGTTGCTTCCCCTTATAACCTCTCCAACAACCAACCCAGCAGTGATGGCTTTGCGGACTGGGAGATTGTTGAAGCCATACTGGATCATGCATTCAGGTGCGCCACGCAACCAACAATCCATTGTCATTCGTGCTGTTCCAAGTGGCAGCAAGGCAGCACCCACATAGCATGGCTGCAGCTGATTATACATGAGTGCCACTGGTTGACATGATGCACCTGCCGTTCCAAAATTCCTGAGGGAGCAGCCTGCGACTCACTATGGATATGCTTTTTGCATGCTCCATTGCGCTCTATCAATGTTCAAAGGTGATGGCAATTGACACGGAGCCCGACTTGCAAGCCTTTGTATGAGAGCTCAAAAATTGCCTTTGATGGTGCCTGTGCTGACTGTGACAAGGCGCTTCACCAATGGGTAATATGAGGTGATATGAAGTCCTTTTAATTCAGAGCCAAACATCGTAGCAAAAACGATGAACAGAGAAGACCCTGTGCCTGATGTGATGTGCAATTTGGTCACTTCTAGAGAAAAATCCAGCACATACTATGATGGATGCTGAAGTGGCAATAAACAAACCTGACCCGAGCCCCTTAAAGCCTGGCCAGTCATTGCTTCACTTGTTCAGGATGCACAATGGATAGCTTCAAGGCCAAATATGTGATTTCTGGTTGGGTTGTGTGTCCCTAGAAATGTGATCTACAGCAGTAACGGGGCTGTAGGTCAGGCCCATGCAAAAAAAGGATGATGTGCTGCCAGACACGATGGAACCAGATGGGGCCCACCATTGACCAAGTGCACGCCAAACTTTTCTGGGCCTGCTGGAGCTTCAAGTCACAATTTTTTTAACATATTTGTTCCTTGTGTGCCTCTGGGACAATCCTCATCATCAGTTCCGGGGAAGTGCCCTGTGTGCGTGTAGCGGTGAAATGAAAATAAAGCACTGCATGCTGAGTTGTGGGACTGGGGTTTGATGGCTTCCATCATGGGACATGAGCGTGCAGTATAATAAAAGGCATCACATGAGTGTGTACTGAACATCATATGCCTGGGGGGGGGGGGGGTCGGTTCTTCCGTCTTAGGCCAAAATTGGGTCCCCAAACCTGTAGAACTTATCTATTGAACAACATCGGCGAAGGAATGGGGTCAATTGGAGGTCAAGCTGCAACGGGGTGTGCCAAAAGCTCGCTCTGGCCCCTGGCGACCTTTATGCATGCGCCAGACATTATAGGCCATTATTTTTGAAATATAAATTCATTTTCTACCAAAATCAGCACCCTGCTTGCATAAAAATGGATTGCTCCTTCAGCGGTAGTCTTTGGAAGCTTCCAGTGCACTCTAAATGTTTAGAACATTGTTATTAACGTAAGCAGAACACCTTGCATCATTGAAGTTGGCAGGACTTCATTGTCGAATTTTTACCTGATCTTGATCTGGCCATTCTCAGGAATGCATGGATGGTCCAGGATGGAAAAAAGCGTTTACTAAGAAAGATCATCCTCTTTGCACTTAAACTTTAGCGCCTTCACCTCTCAAGGTATTAAGGAAATTTGTAAATCCCATCACAATTCAATTGATTTGGAACTGTTTGCAATTGTGGAAAGCTTTTTGCATTTGTGGAAAGTTATTAGCCCAGCAGCAAGCTGGAAAGGTCTGCAGGTGGACAACAAAGGCTTGGACCTGGCCTCCTGCAGTTCAGGACTCAGCAAGGGCACACACAAATGCACGCTGTTGAATTTTGCTTTGGGTGAAGCTGTCCCAGGGGCCTAGCAGGGAGCCCATTAGTTTTCCTTTTCTTGCAAGGAATTCGTCAGACGTATGGCATATTCATGTGAAAATGGACATTAAAGGGGCCTTCACTTGATCAAACTCCCTTTTCTTTCTTTTAGGCGTTCCTTTGATTACTTAGGAAATGTTTTACCTTGCGACCTCGGTAAGCTAAGAGTGGCCTTAGCCCAGGAAAATTGTTCCATAGCCAGTTTGAACGTAAAAATGAGACAATGCACCAACTTACCTTGCGCGAGTGTTTGCTTGACCTGCGGCACTGGGAAAAAGTCTTTGTTCTGAATTGTCTTCATCTGTCTGTGTCTGCTCAGCATGTGGCTAGTTGAAGGGAGTTGCGTCCAGTGTAAGGAAGTAGAACTTCGATGTATTGCGTGGGTCCCATCTCTATTAAGCACATTTAATGTGATGACATACCTTGGTTATTCTGCGTCAGTGATGGACTGAAATGGACCCATTGGTCCCCTTACGATGCCACCCAATTACGGCACCATCCTGGACACGATCCCTGATCTTGAGAAATCCCGAGCCTCACTCATGCCAGCAATCTCCAAAACTGCATGTGGCTTAAGGCATGAGGACAATGCCATGGATCCTTGTGGCTGGGGAATGGACACCGAAAAGTAACACAGCGGAGTGCCCAGCTGGCCTTGCAATTGTGCATGCCTTTATTGCATCCCCAGGAGTTAACAGGGGTTGACATGTTCACGCCTTTGCACCTGCCAGACTTTCTAGAGTGCTGATACAAGCGCATTGCGCGCTGTCTGCAGGGACCGGCTTTCGACAGACCTGAGCGAGTACGCCCTTATGATGGCTGAGCCCAATGCAATGCCCAAAAGAGCACGTGAGCAAGCCGCCGAGCTTCTTTTTGAGAAGCACAAGCCCCCTGCCCTGTTCCTGGCCAAGAATGCGGTACGTGCGTGCAAGTTTGTGTGAAGCATGCTGAGTGTAAAGTAGAGTAGAAGTCACTGCTTTTATTACAGGATCATGCAGCTGGCAAAATGTTGCCCGCCGCACACCTGTGTGCTCCAAACAAAATTTTCCAATTGTTGTGTGCAACTAAGCCATAGGTCCTGTGCACCACATTGCGTGGTTCCCATGAAGTTCATTTGCTAGGCTGTGTAGCTTAGACCCAGGAAGTGCCTTTTCCAAACCAACCAGCAGCCCACACGCTTGAAAATGTGCTCTTCTACCCCCTTGTCAGCCCTCAGCACATTTTCCCCCATTTGTTCTCTCATAGGTGCTCAGCACGTTTGCCCACGCAAAACAGTCTGCGCTTGTGGTGGACGCGGGCCACTATGAAATTACAGGTGCCTGGTTTACCATGACACTCGCACTTTAGCTGTATGTGTGTGTGTGACATTGAGAGTGCCTGTTGTATGTAGATGTTTGGCATGTATGAGCTCAAGGTCACAAATAGGTTTAAGCTAAACAAAGAAAAAGAAGAGGACAGATTAAACCAGCCACGAAGGTCGCATGCATTGAGGAAAGGTTTCCTAACTAGCAAGCTAGCAAGGATTTCACCAAGGGCCTTCAAACCTCAACTAGACATAGTTAGCCTATGAGAAAGCCAGGAAAAGAACTAATGGGGACCTGGAGGGTGGTTGTCTGGAGCAGAGTACTTTTAGCATTTTAATATGATGCGCAAAGCCTGCATGCTTGCAGCATCAAACCATAAGCAATCCTGTTGCGCATGTACACGTATTCTCAAGGGCAGATGACGTGTTGGGGAATGTTTTGCGGGCTCTTATGTATGTATCAGGGTACAGGCACTAGTAGCTGTTGGATGTGTTGACAGGAAATGGCTCTCACTGCATAGAGAGATAAAGAGGAGTTTCTGGTGATGCATTTTCCTTGCAGCAACTGCGGTTCATGACGGCTACTTGCTGTCCAAGACCCTGGCCAAGTCCCCCGTGGGCGGGCACCTGCTGAATTTAGCCATGCAGAAGGTAAGATGGAGCTGATGGGACAGGGATGCAGCAGTCTTGACTGTATACTGCTGTTGCCAGGAGTGCCAGAAACGTGGTGTTGTGTGTGTGTGTGTGTGTGAAGGCAGAAAGCCGCCCAGTGCTGACATTGAAAAGGTTACCCAAGTTTTGCAAGTGAAGGAAGCGCAGCCTTCCGGAGTATACTAGAGGACAAGGGTGTGAAGATGTGTGCCGAAGCTGGTGTCTCTTTGCAGGGTAGTATTCAAGAGGATTAGGTCAATCCTGGACCCGTCCTTGTCCTATCCTGAGCAAGGGCTTTGGCGAGTTGCTGCAGCCTTTACTTCGCAAAATTACCCTGAATAATACTGGTTTCAGACGAGTTTCTGGCAACCGGATGTTTTGTGTCCCTTGTCCCAGCCTGAGGCAAGTCCTTCAAAACCAGGATAATTGTGTAAGAAGCAAAGAGGCTGCAGCAACTCATCCAAAGAACCATCAGCCTGCTGCTTAGAGACAGGACTCTGAAGCACAAGACATTTTCTTGAGCACCTGGATCATCCCCAGCATAAGCTCAGCCTTTGGAAGCCTAAGCGCACACACGCGCGTGCGCGTACACACACACACACATACACACACACGCATGCATGCATGCACGGGTAGGCATAGCTGACGTAAAGCATGCATGCAACGAAGGGGACGTCCGGCTGCAGCCATATAAGTAGCTGGCACTTCAACTGCAGCCGGAGTGCCCAGGAAAGATTAAATGTATGTCACAATGCTCCTAGCCCTAAACGTTTAAACTTTTTGGGGGCTAAAAGCAACTTTTCTTGGTGCATTCCCTTTTTGCGTATGTCCCAACAAGCCCTCAGGAAGAAATGAAAATACAACTTCCCTTGTATGCTCTCCGGGGTGAGGGTGATACCAATGTTACCCTTTCTGTGGCATTCCATAGCGCCGTTGAAACGGAGCACGTAACAGAGCCCTTGCTTGCCTTCTCTCTTTTCTTTTAGAATTTCACAATTGAGAGCTGATGCACTGGAAGGCCTGTCATCAACATTTCTGGACTGGGCACCTTGGTTGCTGCTACCTAAAAGGTTGAACAGGGCTGCCTGATAGTGCCTTCCACCACACATGTGCGCACCCGCTTGTCTGATGTGTTCTCTGCGCAGGCTGTAGAATGCAAGGGAATTCAATTCAAGCCGCGCTTCTCCTTCAAACGCTTTGAGAACTCCCAAGGCAAACTTGAAGTGAGTATGCACGCTTCTGCATATCACGAAGTTGTTGTTGAGGGAGCAAGATAATTTTCATGATGCTTTTAACAGCTCACCCATATGCAGTGCGCAGCAATTGTGCGCACCCATAAGGAGCATGCAGCAAGCGTGCGCAGCTCACCCCCCGTATGCAGCGCACACTGGCTGCCATTTCTATGTTCCTTTAAAATATCTTGATGCCTCCATTATGGATTTTGTGCAGTCCCACCCTTTGCTCATTGTGTTTGATTCAGGGTCTTACTGTTGACGCCTTGCTATGAAGTAAACACTATTTGCAAAGAAGAGAAAAGGTTTGCAGCCCCAGTGTCCAAACCTTGGCATAAAGTACACCCCAGATGTGAAGGAGAGGGATGCAAGTGAAACATGCTTTCAATGTGCCAATCACATGCTGCTCTCATCTGAAAGCTGTTGCTGAGCTTGTTTCCATGCAAGTCACTTACACTCATCATGCAGGTCCAGGATTTGCCTGTGGCTGCCACAACCTCTTTCAGAAACTACCAGGTGTGCCATGTGCTGTGTAGATGTCAAGCTTCAGGCTCCTCAGCATCCCTGCTGCTCCGATTTTACAAGAAGTGCATTTGTAGGGCCATCTGTTAAAGCTCATGTCAGATACGACAACCTCTGCGCTGATTTTAGTTAGTAGCGATGTCTGTCTGTTTCTGTCAGCTCCTCGTGGCTCATGCTCACGAGCCAAAGATTGCCCACAGTTCAAGCTTGCAAGAAAGCCACAGAAAAGCTGGAATTTACTAAGACCCAATGTCGACCAATCCTGCTGGTTGTTTTGGACTTCCTTGCGACTTTGACCTGGTACACTTTTGTTTTCATGTTCAGTACATGGAATGCATTTTTGAGTGGCATGATACAAACCCTGTGGCCGATTTATGAGGTTTGCTTGAAAGGTGTGCCTTGCACAGTGAGATCGTTGCCGTCGATCCTGGCAGGTGGAAGCGCTGGCAGGTGATGTCCGTGAGGCTCTGTGCAGAGTGAGCGACCTGCCCTTTGACGAAACTGCCAGCGCAAACGTGCCAACGGTGGCCTACGAGGTACTGTTGGTGTTGTTATTCAAGTGCATTTATGGCTCTGTGCAGAGTGAGCAACCTGCCCTTTGACAAGATTGCTGGCGCAATCGTGCCAATAGTGGCCTGCGGGGTGTTAACCGCATAAAGCCATGAAGCCATAATGAACTGTTTTATAGTATGGCATTTTCAATGTAAGTGCTGCTCTGCTATTTTTTTTGCCTCATCAAAAGTCGACCAGTCCATTGACAAAACTTCATGACAGGCCACCATATGCAACCTTCTGGAGCTTGCACCCTGTTCGCTGCTGAAATTATTGTATGGGAGCATGGGCTGCTGTCTAGGCAGAGGACAACCAGAGTCAGTCTTATGCAACGACGTGCACAAGCCTGAATCTGTTGCTTTTGGTCAAATCTCAAGGTTTCTTTCCTCGTTAGGCGCAATGATGCCCTAACATATTGTGCACCACAAGCAAGCTCAAAAGCACAATGTGGTGTTCACGTGAGCCATCTTCTTGCTCTCTTCTTCCTCAAGCATGGCTGTGGAGAACTTGCTCCTGCTCGTTGGAAAAGATGGTGCCCGATATGAGAACTTGGAACTTGCAACCAGTACAACCTCATTCTGCATCCCCTACCCTGCATGGATGGCGCGGAGAGCTTTTTGGTGTGCATTCTTCTGGTTAGGCACTGTCAATTCAGACAGCATTGATCCATTGCACTTCTGGCTGCTTGCAGCTCCCTGATGGGACTGAGATCTCCATCGGCCCTGATCGCTTCAAGATACCAGAGCTGACCTTCAACCCCTCCCTGCTCCCCACTTTCCCCCTTCTCACTGCCGATCTCATTCCCAGGCGGCCAGATGGCAGCCTTCCTTCAAGCCTAACGGGTGAGCACAACCTGCACAAATGTTGCAAAGTTGAAGAACAGCAGGAGCATGGAGCTCTGGAGCTGGCACACAAATAAAAGCATGCCAGCGCAGCTCAGGCTCCCAGCAACTTCCCCCAGATCCCATAACCTGTTTGCAAGAGCGGCTGTCTTGCACACATTCGACCTGCTGTTGACCTCTCTGCTCTAGCATGTGCGCGAGCATTGAAATGTGGCCTGCCTCCGCTGCAGCTCCATCCTTACACGCACAAGCGCATTTACCAACTGTTTTGTCCGCTGTCCCGTGCAGACCTAGTATCAGAGAGTTTATTGAAGTGTGATGTGGACTTGCGGAAGGAGCTTGCTCAGGTGAGGAGTGACTGCAAATGCGCCTCCAAGAATGATGATGTCCAAGGAATGTATGATCCATGACAACACCTTCGGGCAAGGGATAAACAACGTGGCTTGGTTGTTGCATACTCCATGGATTGCCATTATCAAGCAATACTAATTCTTGGCGAACCCCCAGTCATGGTGTTTGAGTCCCTAGGTTTGCCGGCTTCCGGTAAAGTTCACATTTGGCTGCCCCAGGCCCGTCCAGGGCACCCCCCGCCCTGAAGCTTTGGCTAGCCTTCCAAACAAAACTGCTTGGCAGCCCTGCAGTGTCAGGGTAACGGTGGAGGCAATATTTGGTGGGTAGAAACGTTGCGACGAGTTTTGCAGGCAGTTCTTGCCCTGAGCCTGCTAGCCTATCACCAGCCCTTAAACTTGGCAAGCTTTCCAAGCAAACCTTGTTAACTGGGTTGTGAAGTTTTGGTGACCTGGGGTGCAGCGGGTCAAGTTTGGGAGCAAAGATTTCAAACGCTTTGTTCTTGACTTTCCCAGCCTGGCCACCTCAGGCCCCTGGAACAGCTCCATTGAACACAAACTTCATCAACTTACTCTTGTGGATTCTTTTGCTGTATTTGGGGCTTGGGGGAGGCCTGGTCTGAGGACTCTGCAGTAAACCCGCGGACTATTCCAGCTTGCCGCTGAGCCAATGGATTTGCATATTTCAAATTGCGACTGGATATTCAATAAATGTTCTATCAACAGTGTGCTATGCACCGCAAGTCGAGAGGTTATAGCGCAGAAGATTGCTGATACGGTGTGGAGCAGGACCTGCACCCCAGGTGCATGGATAAGGGAACCTCTAGTGCATGGCCTGCTGCTGACAGTCAATGAGAAGCAAGCAAGCAATGCATGGCAGAGCAGCTTGCATGGCACGCACTCAGCTGTGCATTCATGCATGAACAAGGCATGGTCTACTGCATGAAGGTTGTATTGTCGCCCCAGGCACTGCATTTAAACCCCATCTCTGTGCCAGGAAAGCCTGGCGTCGCCACTTTTTCAGCCACGCTTGCGACCCTTCCCCCACTTGTTAGTATACGCAGATACATTTGTGCACACTCAAAAGGTGATCAGGCAGTACGCTTCAACCGAGTGCCTCTACTCTTGGGTATATAGATGTATCCTTGTTTCTATCTAATTTTCTTTCTTTCAGTTCTTCATTCCTTCTTTCCTTCTTTCTTTATTTTTCTAAGACCTATTGCTTGTGGCAAAAACTTTTCACATTTTTTGTTCTTTTGGTCACATTTTTTTCTTTGCTTGCTTGCCTGGCCTGCTTTCAAACTTCATCACAATTGGCTTGTTCAATGATTTATTCGTGCAGGGGGTGCTGCTTACTGGTGGACTATCACTGACCCCAGGAATGCGTGACCGTTTGGAGAAAGAGCTTGCCGAGCGACACCAGGTGGGCAGAGCAGCACCCTCTTATGCCATAATGGTTGCAGTGTCGGTTTTGAAAACTGAGGTTTGGATTTTCGGAGATGGTTCATATATGTATATATATTATTGAGACGGTGCAGGATGCAATTTATTGCATTGGATCCCCTTAGGTGTAATAAGTTTTCAATACCTGCACCAAACTCGCGATTTCCTGAAAGGTTTACTTTGTCATGTTCTGCACGGTGTTCTGCCAAGCACTAGCATGCTGATTCCGAACCCTTGAGTCGTGCACAAGTTGTATTTGATTGTGAAATGCATTCAAGACAGGAACAGCCTTTATCGTGCAAGGCACATCAACAAGGTAGACAGTCACGTGGCATGAGGTTAATCACCGTTTTTCGGAAATTCTTTGAGCTTGAGCTTCGAACACAACAAGGTGATGCCGCCGATACTTTCTTGGCCTGCTCCAAAGCAGTGTACCTGATTGACCTGGTTCCTTCTCCTTGCTCAATTTCTGAGACATAAGACATGCTTAAGAGGTCCTCCCCGGACTGGCCTCTCCTTCCAAGGCAACCAGAGTCAAAAACTTTGGAACCACACTGGTTGTTCAATCCTTCATCTGTCCAGAGAAACTGTGTGTTGCACAGCATGTTTGCGTTTGCAGAGAGTATGTTGGAGAGGTGTGGCAATTGATGTTGGCCTGCGTCTTATGGTTAAATCGCATATGGGAGCAACTGTGGTCACTTTCTTGACACAAAGGGTGTTGTGGAAATAGTTGGCCTGCATTCTGGGTGCAAAGCTCCTGCCAAATGAGTGGCGAATCGCTAGAGCCGCACGTGACACCCCCAGATGCCAAGTTTTGTGCAAACCTTCAACGCATTCGACATTAAATTGTGTGTGCAGCATTCAGTAGACACCGGGGCATGCAGGAAGCTTGCAAGGTTTATGGGATTGTTTGATGTTGTCCAGATGAGTAGACAAAAGGCATATGCTGTACGCTTCTTCCTGATCATACCGCCATGTTTCAATTATTGCAACATACACATGAGGCTTAATGCCAGCATCCTGCAATGACAGTGTTGCCCTGCAAATTGTAGAGGTGGCTGAAGAAATAAATTGTGTTCCCTGCCTGTGCCACAAAGATGCCACAAAGAATGACAGCATCACAGCCCATGCTGCTATTTTCTCATAGATAAATTGTTGTGGATTTGCTCATTTGGGCTTTGAAAATCGAGGAGCTGCTGGGCTGCAACCATGCCGCACTCTGTAGAAAATGCAGGTTTGGTCGCAATATGTGCTTTCAGAGTGCTGCTTTTGATCTAATTTCGAAATATCCTTCTGTTGATGCAGGCCTTGAAATTCAAGGTCCTCATGCCAGCCAATCCTCTAGAGAGACGCTTCAGCACGTGGATAGGTGCGCAAGCCTTGTCCTATGATTAATTGTGTAATTGAGTTATCATCTTCTTGAGCCTTTCTTGCTAAGCAGATGTTTGCAGGTACTGGCATAGCATTTGCATATAAGTGGGGTTGGCCATCCTATATCAATGTAAGCTATATATCTCACAGTTTTCCTGCAAGAAAACAAAAAATTACCGCATCTGTAAGTATGGAATTGGCCAAACCCTCTAATCAGTTGCATGGTGTTTTGGAGCTTTGCCTTTGTGTGGGCATGTGCAGTGCGTTACTGCGTAACAACTGAATCAAGGCCATGCAGCGGCGTTTATCTGAACTGCTTGTTGCCACGGATGATCATGCACACAGTTCCTTCAAACTTTTGTGTTACTTGTTTACTTCGTGTACTTCCAGGTGGATCCATTCTTGCATCTTTGGGCTCATTTCAGCAACTGTGGATGTCCAGGAAAGAGTATGAAGAGCACGGAGCGTCTTTGATCCACCGGAAGTGCCCTTGATTTATAATTTGTGTGTCGGACCAAGCCAGCTTTATAGCACTTTCCCTCTTAAGACAGCCTTCAGAAATGTATCTAACACTGTCGTCCTGTACAGTCCAAAGAAGCTCCTGAAAAGAAGCTGTGGAAGGCTGGAACATCTGGACTCAGCCCTGAATTAGGATCAGGTCCTGTCACCCGGCCTCTCCGTTCTCACATTTCTAGTGTCAATTTCCAGAAAATAAAACAACAGCCTGAAGGCAAGTTTCCTGATTGGATACGGGTTTCAGCTTGTGGCAGAGGTTACAGGTTAGGTTACAGGAAAAGAAGACCTCTAGTCAAAGTAAATGATTGCTAGCCTTTTCATAAAAGAAGAGCATGAGGTTCAAGTTACAAGTTACAATGGGGTTTGACCTTCAGCCAGGTAGTTTGGCTGCTCGGCCTGCTCAACTGTTCCAACTGCACAAAAAACATCCATGAGATCGGATATAAAACGATAAGTCTTATTAGTTTACTTCTGCAAGAATTGAAAAACATCCTCAGAGCTAGCTTGAGCATTGTAGAAGGTGCCTGATTCGTCCAGAAAAATTCCATGAACTCACATCCCCGTGTAAGACTCACATCATCACAGTAGCTCAGCTACAATCCAAATACTCTAAGGTCAACGTTAAATGTAAAATAGCACTCAACAGACTGGCAGCACTGGTTAACCTCCCCCGGACAGAAGAGTTGAATACATCCTCCGTCCAAAAAATCATTGCCTACAAAAACACTGAAGCAAACACTCTTGCACACTACCGCCTTATCAAAAACACACATGTGAGTGGCCTCAATGTGGAATTAGATAACCTGATTCATACCTACCCTCTTGCAAGCTCCCAACCAAACAGCACCCCTCCCACACAAGTTTTGCCATCACCACAACCTCGATCCACATCTTACTACAGACACGAACATACTGGACGCCGCCTCAGACGTGACCAAGCTACCTTGTCCGCCCCTACAGTCAACATTCCTACACAAAAAATTCGTCCTCTTACTCAGGAAGTAATGGCCGCCAAAGAAACAAAACCCACAGAAGGGCCACCTAATAAAAGAACTCGCTCCAATTATAGGATGAGCATCACTCCTACACAAATAATTCATGCCTCGACACAAAATACTGCTAGCTTTAATGTTTTAACGCCCACTCAACAAGATTCACCTACGGAAGGGCCACCCAGCAAGCGCACACGCTCAACAATGAAATACACCTCCACACCCATGTCTCAACCTTTTAGCCAGAATAATCCAGGAGCTAATGCCAGTCAAAGCACTGTTAACTAAATCCCATCACAGCCCAACTCCCCATGCACAACAGATACTGGCCATACAGGCAAAATCCGCAACCCTCCTTCCTGTCCAAACACTCCACACAGCCTAGATACACAAAATAATAACCACAAAAACAAAAAGAAAAAATTGCTTCACATAGAGAAAGAGCTCACCCCTCCTATCATCAACCCCCTCAGCTCACTATGCCAAGCCTCTGAGGTCTGGAATTTTAAGAAAACCTCAGTCCACAAGCTTACAAAAGCAAAAACAGCTAGCCATGCTATCAACGCTATATATAACCATGATTTTGACATAACCCATATAGATGGTTGGAGAAACTGCACGGTCAATAAAAAAGACGGATGGAGAAGCCTCATTCACCATCAAGTGCAATACCACACCCATTTTGCCCCAATGATTATTGAGAAGTGGGCCCTGCCTTTCTTCAAGAAAGCTGGCCTTCAGCCTGCAACTACCTCAATTGCTGCTCGCACTGATATTGAGTGTGCTTGCTGCCAAATATGCAATTACCATGGTGGCTATGAACCTATTAACTCTGAACCTCCTTACCTTGATATGTATATCTGTGATGTTTGCCAACGAACGTACCACTGGAAATGCATGAAAGAACTTGGTTGCTATACTGATGGGCAAAGACAAGAGATAGATGCAGCTGACACATAAGCTTGTCCCGCCTGCGCAGGCCTTAACAATGCACATAAAATCGACAGAGAATGCCAGTCTAGAGAGGAGCCCATAATGGTCACTTGGATGCCCTCCTGGGAGCCTGAGGAAACTAGAGAGACCTGGCCTAAATTCCAACAGCGTCTGCTTGAATTTGAAGCCAAGCTAAGTGAACCAGACCTTTCCCGACCCACAGCAGACTCTGCCCTTCCTAACCTTGAAAGACAAGGCTTTGATAAGCCTCATGCTATTAATACTTGGAGGCAAAAACTAGACACAGAAATACGCAATAAAATTTCCTTAGACATACACCCCACCAACCCACAAGTAGACATTGAACCCACTGGTTGCAGTGAAATTTTGCTGCATGACATTGACCTTGTCAAGTACAAAGTAAAACAAAACCCTAATCAAACATCACGAGACACTGAATCACACAGCCCCAACCCTCGTGCTCCACCTTCCCTTCTCCTCCCAGAAATTTACAAAGCATACATGGCATGCATTTACAACACACAAGGTAAATGTGTTGGGATGATAACCCCTTGCCAATTTCAACTCCTTTACAAGGCTTTTTATAGGGCCAAGCTTGCAGGCTTGCATGAAGCCATGACACCTGCTCCTACTAGCTTTGCATCTGAGCTGCAGGGGCTCCTTGCTCGCAAGACTATGCTAGAAAACAAGTACGCTAGCAAAAAGATTAAAGACTCCTTCTCGCGGGCCCTGCCAACCCACATCCACACTGCCCTTAAAAAATGGGCCCTGGTAACTCAAGAAAAAATGGCCTCCCCACTGGACCACTACCCACAATATCAACACTACTGGAGCACTGACCCCCGAGACACTCTCTTTGGTGCCCATCATAACTCCCTCTCATCCAGATTTTCAGGCTTCTCTGTCTGCCATCCTATTCACACCGAGGAAGCTATGACTCAGGCCTTACGCCATGCTATCTACTCAACCATTCTCAACACAGAGGCCACTGCTACTTTCATGTTCCTCCCTGTATGGGGACAACACATGGTAACTAACCCCTATTCCAAACTCATCACTGCCTATCTACATCTCTGTTGTGAACTTGGAACCATCGCTCGTACCAACCTTTGCTACAACGATCCACAATCCTCCATCAACCAGGAAATACCCCTTTCTCAGCACACCTGGGACCTACAAATTATTGCAGTATGGAACACAGCTGCAAGGATTCATTTAAACAAGCATAACCCAGCTTGGCTACAAGGCCTGGCTTCGGCTGTACCAGAAGTTAACTGGAAGCTGCGCAGTATAGGCAACCATTCTACTCTCAATACAATGCATGCTGATATGCCTGGATTCAATAAGTGTCAACGCCTCCCCACTGACAAACAACAAACATCTAGACACCCAACCTATCCACATATAAGTAATCAGGAAGAACTTTTTGTACCTAACCAATCTAGTCCAACCCTCAAGCTCAAAGTCCCTGACTGGAGGACATGGGCTTACACTGATGGTAGTTGTCAAATCCAGAATGGCAAACAAGAAATTGGAGCAGGAGTCTACTGTCCTCTCACCGATAGCAGAAGTTTTGTCGAGCCCAACGGTGCTGGAATTACCAACACCATATGTCGAGCTGAATTAGCAGCAATTGCTGCTGCCATCACACACTCTTATTCAAACATTGCTTCAGACAGTCTCACCTCTCTTCATCAAATACGTAAACAACTTATTTACCCAGAGAAGCACAAACAACATGTTCAAGGGGACGTCCTAAAAACCATATCTACCCTCATTAGCAACTCCCAAAGCAATATTTGTTTCTACAAAGTAAAATCTCATGCTGGCATTGCTGGTAACGAATGTGCAGATGCTATTGCAAAATATCAAGCAAGCCAAGCCAATAATAATGTGGCTGATACCGGGATCCCTAGCGCAGGCCCCGGCGGAAATCCTTTTTCTCATTTATTTTGGTTAGCCAAAGAGGAAAAAAAAGAACACAATGCTGGCACATCCACAGCTCGTACACCCAATCCTAAAATCACCTACCTCCCCAATCTTCAAAATGCTCTCAAGTCTCATATGCATACAATACACAGACTTGGATATGCCAACCCCAAAACAGGCTACTACTCATATTATCAGAGTTTGTTACCACATGTAGATAAGAAAATCAGCAATGCCTTTAGGAACATGTCCTGTATATCCACACCCATGAAGCGCACCATCCTACAATATCGCACTGGCACCCTCTATAACCAAAAACATGCGGTTCGCTTCAAAAGGTCCACTAACCCACTTTGCCCTCTCACAGGCTGTCATCAATTAGACAGCGCACTCCACATGCTTTCAGGCTGTCAAAATCATATTATCTCCAGCATGAAAACTGAACGCCACAATGTTGCTGGAAGAATGATCATCAAAGCTCTCAGAGGCTTAGCAAAAGCCCGTGGGGAGCAGGCTTGGTTAACATGGACATAGGGAGTGGTGATAGGTTGGCGCAGCACAACCTTCAAATCCCTGCACATGCATCAAACAGAATTATACCCCCTTACCTTTTTCCAAAAACAATTTCTAAGCAATCCAGACTCACCTCCAGCCGTCCTGATGCTATACTGATTACTCCCTATAAAGCCAAACCCACTTCTTCTCCTTCTACCTCCTGCTCACACCATCATGCGTTACGCAGCAGACACAACCCCACACTGAGGGCCACAACAGCCAACCGCGTGAGGCAACCCCACCAACTGAATGTAAACCAGCGGCATGTGCACTTGATTGAAATCAAGTACTGTGAAGACACGAGGCCTGGACATCAGTTGGAGGCGGCACAGCGGCAGCATGCAGACCTCTGCAAACTCATTAATGCGAAAGTTGTGACTCTCCACACCATCCTTTTGGGTGTTGGTGGGACCTGCTACACTGAGCACACCCTTAACCAGTTAAAACAACTGGGACTTGACCACCAACGCGCCAATAAACTTGCTCGCAAACTTCATGCCCATTCTGTCATGTATGCCAACAAGCTTGTTACCACTAGGCGTGCTATTGAAAACAAGAATACTTCTTGCAGCCTGGTTGTGGAGCCGGGTGCTTCCAATAACCCTCCAGATCCCCATTAGAGTCTTCTTTTTGTAGTCTTCGTGGTGGAGGGGACTCACGGCTCTTCTGAGCCAATTTGTCTCCTTTTCCTTAATTGATGTAGGGAGAGTTTCCTCTGCCTACGTAGTTTTTCTTTTCTTTCTATGAGAAGAGGGAAAGTCAGAATAACTGTGCAGAAGTTCTTCAAAGAAAACACACAGGAGCGCAAGAGCAAAAGGAACACGGCATGCGTTTCGTCCTCCTGCCAAAGTGATGTCTCAACTCTTAAAGTGTGAGCGTGTAAGCGAAAATATGCTATGTTTCTCAGCGTGCGCTTGCCCAAATCAAGATGCAAATACCTAGGGACAGAAAAGGGCGCGCCATGAACAGACAAGGGTCTCAGAGGAAGTGACATCCATTGATGATGCTTGGCTCATTTGTTCATGTGTTCACCATGTTCTGCCAAGGCATCAGGATTCCACACACCTCACAGCCTTTTCTCTCAGATCAACCACAAACTCCCTCATGACTATTAGCTGCCCAGACCGAACACAATGAGTAAACACATTGCACCTGTCCAAGCCTGTGCAAGCAGCCAAAAATCCTGAGGTCAGCAGAAAGACTGCTCATTTCAACATCTGCTTGCAGTATCTTACGGAGTGTAGTGCTGTTGCTGCACAGTAAAGCATTGTAAAACCTGTATGTAAAACCTAAGTGCTGCGCAAAACATAAAAGAAGAAGTTCACATAAAAAAGGATAAAGCTTGTTGTTGTTGTTGTTGTTGTTGTCGTTGTTGTTGTTGTTGTTGTTCTGATTCATGAAGGGGAACACATCAGAAGACTGTACATGGTGGATGGTCGGGAAGCTAGGAGCCATCTAAGGAGAAGAGTGGGACAGAGGGAGGAGAGGGCCAGAGAACAAGGGAAGCGTACAAGGTTTTACAAGAAAGAAGTCATCAGTTTTGCAAAGGCCCTTTTGGGACATCGCTATGTCCTGGGTTGGTGTAACAGAAACAGAAACAGAAACACCTATCAGTCAAAATGCTTGACTGCTAGACTGGAATTATAACTAAGATAGGATAGGCTTACATAGCTGTACCTGCCTACAAGGGCAGCTTAGCTAAAGCAAAAGGTGCCTGTAGAAAAAAGGAAAGAAAGAAACCAAACTTGATAACGAATGTGTCAACTGGAGAAGGGGCTTACAGGGGTTTTACGAGGGCCTACAGCCCGAGACTCTGGCTGATGACCTCAAAGCCGCTGTCAAGGTCCAACACTGCCCGCACAGACTGTCCATGATGCACACCATATGCAAAACAAGCAGAGGGGCCGTGCATGCACACATACAGGTTTCAAACCTGTGGTCAAGTTGACCATAAGACGGCTGCAACAAAACAGGGACAGAAGCAAGGACTGAAGAGTGAGCCTGTGGTGCACAGCAGACACGCATGGCCCTGGCACGTGTCCGAGATAGACTACAAGGCCACTAAACAGCCATCCCAGACAACAGGCTGGTGATGCTCATTGCAGCACATAAAGCCACGCTTAACTGGAGAAGGAAACAAGTCCTTGAGCTGAGTTCAGAAGTGCCAAATGTTTAAGTGAATCACTTATATCATGACTAGGAAACATGCCGCAAAAAGAAGTGTACAATTGTGGCATCGCAGCAAAGTCAGTGTCCGCCTACAAGGGTAGCTGAGCAGAAACACACAGGTCTGTAACCAGACCTGGCCAAAGAATGCTAATCTCACAAAAGTTGGACTGGAAAGAAAAGATAAGAGGTATGTTTGTTGCGGCCTGGTGGTTGATGGAGTAGCACAAGGTGGGTTATGCTCAAAGGCTTCAAAGTTGTTGGATCAGGTAAATACTCTGGGCATATGATGAATAATGTGCTGCTGCATATGGTTCATTTCAAATGTTCATGCAATGCTCCATGTTCATTTTGGATATCAAAGTCATTTAAAAAGAAACCTTTCCAGGCCCAGTAAGTAACCAAGGACTAAGAGGTAGAAGAGTAAGGTGTGTTCAATGTTTCAAACGCGAAGAAGCACACAAAGATTGGTTAAGAAATAAGTGTGGCACTGGGACTTCAGGCAATCAGGGAAGCAAACAAGCGCTCAGCATAAGGGAGAGTAACAGTAAGACCAATGAAAAATTAGCCACGGGGTCATCAGGCAAGCCGCGCAAGGTTAAAGCGCACAACTCCCGGAACTCAAAAAATTAACACCAGCAAGTTTTTGTAAAGGTTCCATTTCTCTCAGGTGCTCCGTGATCGCTAAGAACATCTCTACAACAAGCACAGTAAGCGCCGAGGCAAGGGATAGAAAGAAGAGGGAAAGGTCATTGGGCCTTGAAATCAAATGCAGCCAGGAGATTTGCATGAAGTAAGCAGGGAATTCTAGAGAGGGTGCAACAATTTTAAACCAGCATCTTGGGGCACTTGAGAATCCGGGATAAGGGTTACAAGGGTTACAAGGGGAAAAGAGGCCTCAGTCAAGGCGTTTAATTGCTAGCCTGTTTATAAGTGCACATGAGATCATGATGGAAGAAAGGAAGTTTGTTGTTATCCTGGTTTAACATTGTTTTGATATCCTGGGAAATTTACATGGTGAACTGACCTTTCCTTAATGCACGCGGCCTCTGGCCTGCGTAGACTTTTCTTTTCTTTTCTTTTCTTTTCATGGTGAACTTAAAATTGAATGGTACCTAGTCAGGACATTTTGTGGGAGACATGAAAATGTAGGAAAGAGATGTTGTGCTCAAAAAGTGAGACATTCTTCTGACGGAGAGAGTAGACCTGGGAATTAGAACATCTGAAAAGCACATGTTTTGCATCTTGTATGTCAGGGTCACAGATATCGCAGACCGGAGAAGTATTATTGGACCAAATGGCCTGTTCAATTCAAAGAGTGTGTACCCACAGCCTAAATCTGGCAGTGTTGCGAAGGACGTGATGGTGAAGATCCAAGTACATGTATTTAGGTCATATACCATCCTTTTGGGTGTTGGTGGGGCCTATTACACAGAGCATACCCTTAACCAGTTTAAACAACTGGGACTTGACCACCAACGTGCCAATAATCTTGCTTGTGAACTTCATGCCGATTCTGTTATGTGTGCAAACAAGCTTGTTACCACTAGGCGTGCTAATGAAAACAATGGTACTTCTTACAGCCAGGTTCTGGGGCCAGGTGCTTCCAGAAACCCTCCAGCTCCCCATTAGCACTATCTGATTTGTAGTTTTTTTGTGGAGGGAACTCACGGCTCTTCTGAGAAAGAAAAACAAAAGAAAAAACTGGATCGAATCCTTGTGGCCAGGGTGGAGATAAAGATGCCCTCAAACGGTGGGAGTCAATGGGAGGCTCTTTCCTTAATGCATGCGGCCGAACGGCAAGCATAGATCTTTCCTTTTACTACGTAGGCAGTGAGAACACTCCCTACATCAATTAAGGAAAAGGAGGCATATTGGCTCAAAGAGCCGTGAGCCTCCCTCACCAGAGGGTGAGAGGTAAGCTAGTGTGGGTCTGGTTGGTCTGGAAGCATGCAGCTGTAGTGCGCCAGAGTCATGTTGAGTATTTTTTATTTCAATGGCATGTCTGATAGAGGTAAGTTTTTGCGCATGTTGCACAGAGTGGGCATGGGGCTTTCATGCAAGCTTGGTAGACCTTGGTGGGCCAATCCCTAGTTTTTCTAATTGATTTAGGGTACGGGCAGTTTAGATAGTCCCATCTACACCCAGAAGGATTGCGTGGAGATGTCAGCGCCTTGAAGTTGTTTGCACAGTTCACTATGTTGTTGCTGTGAGGCTTCTAGCTGGGCATCAGGCCTCCAAGGTAGTTCCGAGATACGAGTCGTATCTCAGTATTCCTATTAAGTAAATACGGCTGTTTTGGGTGTCCAATTCATCTGGCCCCTCTGCCCGACACCAAAGCCGTCCTGATGCTGTCTTTGTGCGCCCTATCCCAGGGAGAGCAACCCATCTTAACCCTAGGATGATACCTGCCCACGACAGAGATATTCACCTTGTGGAACTTAAATTCTGCCCTGACACAAACCCCTTACCCAGCCTACGAAAAGCTGCTGACCAGCATGCTGATACCATTTCCAGACTTCGCACCCGTAGTCTCAGAAACCCGAACAGAAATAATGAGGTGACCTTGTGTAACGGCCTAATTTTAATGAAGAACCAGCAGCTGCTGTGATGTGACGCAGGCTGGCGCAACACATAGTTAGTTCTTGTAATTCAGGTTGGGTTGCACTCACGGACGTGGATGGCTGACGATTCACCTTAGCCCTTTTGTACTATGAGAGGCGGAGCGTGGCAGAGACAGAGAGCGTCAAGGTGTTACAAGTATGTACAACAAGTGGAAGCAACACTCACCACCAGGGCCAGGGCAAAATCTAGAGCTTAGGGTCAAGGCAAATAAAACAAGCAATCTTAGAAGTGAATCTACAGCTGGCATGAGCTGTATCACGTGATAATGTACAGATAAAATACAGACATGTGACCAATACTCAATCACATGACAAATTAGGGTTGCTCAACATCATTCATCAAGAAGTTAAAGTTATATCAGAAATTATAGGAGCATCCATGCAAATAGTTGTAAGTATTCTCAACAAGCAATGTCAAAGTGTCTCAATCATGTCTAGCAAAGCAAAAGGAACAAGCAAAGCAAATGGAATACTTCAAGATATTCAAGTAACTCCAGCATCCTTCTTGCAACAAGGTTAGTCTAATGGTGTAAGCAACTCAGAGCAGATATCAATAGCAAAGCACTTCTTTCTCAACAGACTCAAGTTTAAGGTGTCGGCACCAATAAGCAAAGCAAGCAAGTGTGGTCCTCAATCAACTTAGACTAACACAGTCAGCTCGGCGAGTCTTTGCTCCAAAATATCTCCTGAATCCATGCCACAGTGGCTGAGGGAAGTCTATTATATCCAACCAAGACATGTGCAGGAATGTTGTCTTCAGCACACTCTAAATGTCTTCAGCCACACTGGTAACTGCACGCCTGCATGCTTGCACTGTGACATGCTACACAGAAGGTGATATATTATATTCATTTTCAACTGCATTAGCAGCGTAGGGCAACACAAACGCAGAGATGGCTATCAAACCCAAAGCAATGTCTTAACTGGTCACAAGCATACTCAATCATTCAAGTTGGTGTGTCTGTACACAACTTTCTCAAATGCATCAAAAGGCTTCAAAGGTTGTCTCAATATGAAAAGGGATTTTGCACACACACACACAGGCTACTCAAACAAGTTCTCTATACACAGCGCTGTTATCAATTCTGGTCATTACACCTTGCACACCATTTTACTTGGTGTAGCAGGTACTATTTATAATGGCTCACCATCACTCCTCTGGTTGAGCTGGGTCTTACCAGAAATAACGCAGAAAAATAAGCCTCCCAATTAAGTTGCCATGCACTCCAATCCTTAACAAAAATAATAAACACCAGGCACTCATTATACTTGCAGGGTTCTTCTGGCAGGGGCATCACTGGGGGCGAGGCACTTCAGAGCAGGAGGAGGAGAGTCTACGCCCGCAGGCGCATGGTTGACAGCAAGGGAAGCAAGATTGTAGATCCTTGTAGCAAAGGTTGGTACGAGCGATGGTTCCAACTTCACAACAGAGATGTGGATAGGCAGTGATGAGTTTGGAATAGGGGTTAGTTATCATGTGTTGTCCCCATACAGGGAGGAACATGAGAGTGGCAGTGGCCTCTATGTTGATAACGGCTGAGTAGATAGCATGGCGTAAGGCCTGAGTCATAGCTTCCTCAGTGTGAATGGGATGGCAGACGGAGAAACCGGAATATCTGGATGAGAGGGAGTTATGGTGGGCACCAAAGAGAGTGTCTCGGGGGTCAGTGCTCCAGTAGTGTTGGTATTGTGGGTTGTGGTCCAGGGGGGAGGCCATTTTCTCTTGAGTTACCAGGACCCATTCTTTAAGGGCAGTGTGGATGTGGGTTGGCAGGGCCCACGAAAAGGAGTCTTTAATCTTTTTGCTAGCGTACTTGTTTTCTAGCATAGTCTTGCGAGCAAGGAGCCCCTGCAGCTCAGATGCAAAGCTAGTAGGAGCAGGTGTTATGGCTTCATGCAAGCCTGCAAGCTTGGCCCTATAGAAAGCCTTGTAAAGGATTTGAAATCGGCTAGGGGTTATCATCCCAACACATTTACCTTGTGTGTTGTAAATGCATGCCATGTATGTTTTGTAAATATCTGGGAGGAGAAGGGGAGGTGGAGCACGAGGGTGGGGGCTGTGTGATTCAGTGTCTAGTAATGTTTGATCAGGGTTTTGTTTTACTTTGTACTTGACAAGGTCAATGTCTTGCAGCCAAAATTCACTGCAACCAGTGGGCTTAATGTCTACTTGAGGGATGGTGGGGTGTATGTCTAAGGTAATTTTATTGCGTATTTCTGTGTCTAGTTTTTGCCTCCAAGTATTAATAGCGTGAGGCTTTTCAAAGCCTTGTCTTTCAAGGTTAGAAAGGGCAGAGTCTGCTGTGGGTTGGGAAAGGTCTGGTTTGCTCTGCTTGACTTCAAATTCAAGCAAACGCTGTTGGAATTTAGGCCACGTCTCTTTAGTTTCCTCAGGCTCCCAGGAGGGCATCCAAGTGACCTTTGTGAGCTCTTCTCTAGACTGACATTCTCTGTCAATTTCCTGTGCATTGTTGAGGCCTGCGCAGGCGGGACAAGCCCATGTGTTAGCTGCATCTATCTCTTCTCTTTGCCCATCAGTATAGCAACCAAGTTCTTTCATGCATTTCCAGTGGTACGTTCGTTGGCAAACATCACAGATATACATATCAAGGTAGGGAGGTTCAGAGTTAATAGGTTCATAGCCACCATGGTAATTGCATATTTGGCAGCAAGCGCACTCAATATCAGTGTGAGTAGCAGTTGAGGTAGTCGCAGGCTGAAAGCCAGCTCTCTTGAAGAAAGGCAGGGCCCACTTCTCAATAATCACTGGGGCAAAATGGGTGTGGTATTGTGCTTGGTGGTGGATGAGGCTTCTCCTTCCGTCTTTTTTATTAACCGTGCAGTTTCTCCAACCATCTATATGGGTTATGTCAATATCATAGTTATACATAGCACTGATAGCATGGCTAGCTGATTTTGCCTTTGTAAGCTTGTGGACTGAGGTTTTCTTACAATTCCAGACCTCAGAGGCTTGACATAGCAAGCTGAGGGGGTTGATGACAGGAGGGGTGAGCTCTTTCTCTGTGTAAAGTATTTTTTTGCTTGTTTTTGTGGTTATTCATTTGTGTATCTAGGCTGTGTGGAGTGTTTGGACAGGTAGGAGGGTTGCGGATTTTGCCTGTGTGGCCAGTACCTGTTGTGCACGGGGAGTTGGGCTGTGTTGGGATGTAAGTGACAATGCTTTGACTGGCATTAGATCCTGGATTATTCTGGCTAAGAGGTTGAGACATGGGTGTGGAGGTGTATTTCATTGTTGAGCGTGTGCGCTGGCTGGGTGGCCCTTCCGTAGGTGAATCTTGTTGAGTGGGCCTCATAACATTAGAGTTAGCAGTATTTTGTGTTGAGGCATGAACTATTTGTGTAGGAGTGATGCTCAGCCTATAATTGGAGCGAGTTATTTTATTGGGTGGCTCTTCTGTGGGTTTTGTTTCTTTGGCAGTCATTACTTCCTGAGTAAGAGGACGAATTTCTTGTGTACGAATGTTGACTGTAGGGGCGGACAAGGTAGCTTGGTCACGTCTGAGGCGGCGTCCAGTATGTTCGTGTCTGGAGTGGGATGTGGAGCGAGGTTGTGGTGATGGCACAACTTGTGTGGGAGGGGTGCTGTTTGGTTGGGAGCCTGCAAGAGGGGAGGTATGAGTCAAGGTATCTGGTTCCACATTGAGGCCACTCACATGTGTGTTTTTAATAAGGCGGTAGTGTGTAAGAGTGTTTGCTTCAGTGTTTTTGTAGGCAATGATTTTTTGGATGGAGGATGTACTTAACTTTGCTTCCTGGGGGAGGTTAACCAGTGATGCCAGTCTGTTGAGTGCTATTTTGCATTTAACCTTGATCTTGGAGTATTTAGCTTGTAGCTGAGCTACTGCTATGATGTGAGTCTTACACGGGGATGTGAGTTCATGGATTCCATCAATTCCAAGGCCCATTAGGGGTTGCATTATGCAGGTCATGAGGGAGGAGAGATCGTGGGGAGGTGGCTTATGCAGGGAGAGGGCTTTATGGATGAGGTTCAAGTCCTCATTGAACACAACTTCCTCGTGTTTCATGAGGTGGAGCTTACTAGAGTGAATACTGATCAATTGGCGGGCACGCATGCAGAAGTTGAGCTGGCGTCTTATGTGCGGATTGGTTTTTTTTCTCGTTTTGTAAGATAGGATGTAGATAAGAGCTTAAGGTCTGCTATTTGCTTAGTGAGGAGATTCAGGCTTATGGTGCGGTGTCTAATTGAGGGATCCTCTAGGCTAGATGTGAGTGCAAAAGCCAGGCGTCTGTGGTATTCTACACAAATTAAGGTGCGCCCTAGTCCAAAGTTATTAGAATCTTCGCGAATCATAGCTGCTGCTGTGCTGTTCCAGAGTTTGTATTTATGTTTGATAATCCTGTCTATCATGGTGTCCCAAATGATTAGGTCTGCTGGTGTGCAAGGAGTAACTGCAAAAGCATAGGCAAGGCTAGGGATAATGGCTGTACGGACAATGTCAAGCGTTTGACGTGGTGAGGCATAGGAGGAGTCAAGGTTATCAAGCTTGTTTGTAAGGTTGCAGGTCATGCGTTGAATTTGATGCTTCCAATTTAAGTCCATGGTGATTTGAACTCCAAGATAAAGGAAGGGTTCATGTGATGCAAGAAACTGAGCTTTTTGTCTTTAGATTTCTATTTTTCCTTTGAGTTTTTGATAGAGAGCTTGAGATGGTGTCACCCCAGTTTGATCTTTTGCAGGATGACTGTGAAAAATGCCCGTTGCTTTAGTTTTGCTGCCAGATATAATGAGTGCAGCCCAGTCAGAGTAGAGAGTGAGTTTTTTGCCTTGTACTTCGAGGTCCTGGATTGTGATAGTGGGGCAGAGAAGGTCGTCAGCAAAAGCAGCGCTGCTTAGTATGTTAGCAAGGTGAGTATCAGTGGCGTTTTGGCCTGGGATGCAGCAGTGTTTGTAGCCGCGTCCGCGGGAAAAAAAAACTTAACACATGGTGATTTTGAAACAATCCTCCCCTGCTCGACGTATCTTGTACACACGACCCCTCTTATTGAGGAACCGGTTCGCCTCACTGGCTTCTGACGCTCCCTCCCCACATACAGACGCAATGATGGCACAAGACATGCCTAACACACAGCTACTTACTGAGATGAGAACGATGATGACTGATATGAGAACAATGATGACCGCGACTGAAGAAAAGGTGGCTTTAAGCGTTGCAAACCTGTCCACACAAGTCCATGAAGTCACGAATGAGATGCGAGACATTATCACGCAGCAGCGCTCAGACATTGATGCAGGACGGCAGGCACACGCTGCTTTGGCCCAAAGGGTTGAACACATTGCTACTGACATCTCGAATCTTCGTGAATCTGTCACACGTTCTTCTACCACACGTTCTTCTGGCCCTACTGCCGACCCCACGTACTTGCAAAAGCTATGGAACCTGGAAAACAAAGCAGAACAACCCGCCATTGACGCCATCTCCGGCTATGCCTTTGTGAAACCAGCAGATGGTGCAACCTCTTCCTATGACACTCCTCAGAAGATTGCAGACACTCTACAGTACGATACATCCAAGATTTCCCAGCACCCCAAAGTGGCTGGAGCATTCCGTATTGACACGGGTATGACTGGACGAGCTGGGACCTTGGCTGTGACCAACTTTGTGAACAGCAGACGCAACCTCCTACCACGTGGCTTGTACCTCACACGAGAGAAGACTACTGTCACCTTGGCCAGACAGAAGTGTGTAAAAGCCATTCGTACCTCACTGCTGAGCACAATCTCTGAACACCATGAGCTGAAAAACCTGAAGGTGCATGAGGGTATGAATGGCAGCAACCTCTTCCTCTCTTTTTCTGACCGCAAGGAAGCTTTCTCACGCTCAGGAAACTCCCTCACATACTCTTACCCTGTGTGGGAACACATCCCTTATGATGAAAAACTGAATCAGGGCATGGGCGGATTCAAGTTTGACCCTACCAACCTTCTGAACCAGGAACACACATACATATATGAGAAGATTAAGGCAATCATCCCACCTACTGAGCGCCTCGATATCAATATGGATGGAAGGAATACCGGCGTCAGGGAGAGGGAGGAAGAACGACCGGGAGGGGCACGCAAAATGCTGCGCACCACCACCACCAACAACAACAATAATGGGAACCCAGGCCCCAGTCGTGTGAATCAGAGCTGAAGGGGTGGCCGGTCAAGGCTTGACTTGCTATCAGTAAACTGTGATGGTATTCCAGCGACTGAAGAGGATATGAAGCATGAGGAACTTGTGCTGCAGATTTCAAAACACCACATAATAATTTTGACAGAGACTAGAACCAACGAGACTCAGAGGCTCCTACAATACCTTCCTGAACACACACTCATTGGACAGACACACATTCCTACTGGTTATCAAGGATTAAAAGGGTATGGAGTTGCTGTTCTTGCTTCAAATCAAGTGGCTGAATTTTGCTCACTACAAAAAACTATTCAAAACATACAAGGCCTCTGGATCAGATGTGATAAAAGACTCTTTGACTTGGAGGAAGACGTCCTGATGTGTGCCACCTACCTAAACCCTCAAAGCAGCACTAGGCCTGCTCAGGAAATTGACAATCTTTTTTACACGCTGGGTGAGGAGATTTTGTTAGCCAAAACAGTGACACCACATGTCATCATTTGCGGGGACTTCAATGCCCACATAGGGTGCTTAAATGAACTTCTCTTTCCTACACCTCCACATCTCCCACAGGATGTCCTGTCTAGGCACCATTCACCATGTGAATTTCCAGGATATCAATACTTTTCTAAACCAGGATAACAACAAACTTCCTTTTTTCTTCATGATCTCATGTGTATTTATGAACAGGCTAGCAGTCAAACGTCTTGACTGAGGCCTTTTTTTTTCCCTTGTAACCCTTGTAACCCTTGTTTGTAGCCGCGTCCTCCTACATGTAGCCATCTTAAGAGAGGTTCCATGAAGAGGAGAAACAGGAAGGGCGAAAGTGTATCTCCTTGACTAGTGCCTCTTTCAACAGGAATTTTTTCAGTGCTATGTCCTGAGGGCAATCTAACTTGGGTGGTGGCGCTTTCATAGAGATTTTTGACAGTGTCAATAGCATCAGTGGGGAAGCCCAAGTCATACATTATCCATAGCATCCTGTCATGGTCAGTAGTGTTGAACGCAGAGGTGAAATCTACAATGAGGGCGTAAATATCTTTCCCAAAAGTCTTAGCATCTTCAAGTCCCATGATGACGTTCTGGAGCTGGTGGATGGTGTCTTTTTGATTACGGAAACCAGCTTGAGTAGAGCTCAGAAGGGAGTGTGATTCTGCATATTCATAGAGTGCATTTGTGACCATGCGAGTCCATAGTTTGTAGAGTGTGTTTGCAAGCCCAATGGGTCTGTAGGTGGAGATTTCAGTCTCTTCTCCCTTGTTTTTGTCAATCAGGATAGTCTCACTAGTTTTCCAGGATACCGGGGTGAGGCGGGTGGCCCACATAATAATGAAGAGTTTGTGGATGCTCTCTTGGATTTCAGGGGGAAGCATCCTGAGGATCTCATTTACTACACCATCAGGACCTGGTGATCTTTTATTACTAAGAGTCTTGATGCATTCATTGAAGGCAAATAGAACCCTTCCCAAATACATTTTCCCTCGTCGTTCCTGGCAGAAGGCGCGAACGTGTGAAGAAACCACAACGCTCGTACCAGATGCACAGGGATGTGAACGCGGCATGGAACCTGTGGGAAGTGTGCGTGGCTCAGTACTTTGGGCACCCTAGGCCTAGGTACCTGAGAGCGGACACCGCGGCATAGCCGCCGGAGTGCCTACATGCTGCCTCCAGAAGACAGGCACCGTGAAACTAAATCGGTGTATTAAGTGTTTTGATGCATTCATTGAAGGCGCTTTAAACCATGATTCTGGAGTGGAGCCATCCCCTTTTGTTGTCAAGTTCTCCTTTAGTAATTTGGGATTGTAGAATAAAAGGATCGGACACTTGTTCAAATCTACCAGCCTGCTCCCAGGGATAATTACGTGGCGCTTCTTCTGGGAGATATTTGCCATGCTTGATGTTAACTGCCATCATAGCTTCAGTGTAGTAGTTTTCTACGATTTGGGCCTGCTTGGTAGGCTCAGTTTCAATGTTGCCAGTCTCTGGATCTCGCAGCGCTTGAAGGCCTGCTCTTGGTTGTGCCATCTTATCTTTAAAAATCTCCTTGTGTGCTCGCTTGGAATTTGTATTGATTGTTTTTTGCATTTTTTTGCGAGCCATGTTACTATTTTCTCTGTTGCGAGTTTCATCAATTTAGGTAATAGCTTGTTTGGCGCTGTCAGACAGCTCCAGCTGTTGGAGGGGAGGGAGATCAAGCTCAAGGCTGTTGAGTTTAGAAATGGCTGTATGGAGAGTTAGATTTTCCTTATTTTGTTGCAAGATGGTAGAGGTACTGTCTGTTTGGTTGATGGCAAGGGATGTGAGCAAGGACTGGATGGAATGTTGCATTACACAGCGAACTCAACAACTTGCCAGGCATAAAAGGGGAGAGAGAACAAACAAAGAGAAGGCAGGAAGTGAGCCTCAGGCTAATAAAAATTAGCCTGAGGCAAGTTGAAGAGAGAAACTGGAAATACAAAAAGATGGAGAAGAATTACTGAGATACAGGAAAATACCCATGTCACACATCTCACTTCCTGCAACCTCCAAGAACCTGAGTTCTATTGCAAGCAAAGAACTCAGTGATTCTATTCCGGTTGCATCGTGAGATGCGTGAGGAATGTTGCATTACACAGCGAAAAATACACCAGTCGATAAAGGAAGGTTTTAGTGATGGCTGAAGTGGGAAGGAGTTTGTTGCGCAAGGATGGGGCAATGTAAGCATGCATGGATGTGGTTGACCTCCAGGCCCCATGGGCTTGAAAGATATGGTCAGGAACGTTCTTTCTTGCCACAAGAGAAGCACTTCCGGAGCGTAAGGAATGTAAGCCATACTTCTCAGAGAAAACTGACAGTGGGACACCGGCTTGAGCAGAAGCGCTTCAAGAACAAAGTGGCGCGGTTGAGAGTATGACCAAGCTTTTGACAAGAAATAAGAAACGTCTGACACCAGAAGAGAGGGAGGAGTCAAAGAGAAGCCTTTCCAATGGAGTCCAAGGTATTGAAAAGAATTGGAGTCCGTGTCAACTTGATGGTATCAGCTGGCCAGGTCCACGGAATACGTAACATTATCTAGGTCTGCAATGTCTGTGAGGAATTGCAAGCATTCCATGTGGGTTTGGCAAGAAAAGGTAACAATTAACACAAATCCAAGATAAGGCGATGCTTTCCATTAGAGCGCGTAACAATATCAGAAAGTGTACACATGTGGGTTAAACAGACCAGGATTCAATAGCATTTGCCTTTAATAGGTCAGAGATAGCCGAGGAGACAATGTCAATGTGTGCATAAGCTTGTGGTTGTTAAAACAGCAGGGGGGGAGTTATCGTAAGGAAGCTCCCAAAATAATGGAAAATCCGACTGAACCCGTTGCAAAGCCCAGTTGTTAGAGCAATAAAGTTACCACGTGCCTGGCGCAGGATGGTCGTGGACCAGAAAGAGAGGGTGCCTGGCACCATAATAGGCCCTGGGCCTCAAGAGAGTATAAGGCGCCTAGCGCCCCATGGTCCTGGACCAGAAAGAGAGGGTGCCTGGCACCATAATAGGCCCTGGGCCTCAAGAGAGTATAAGGCGCCTGGCGCTGCATGGTCCTGGACCAGAAAGAGAGGGTGCCTGGCACCATAATAGGCCTTGGGCCTCAAGAGAGTATAAGGCGCCTGGCGCCGCATGGTCTTGGACCAGAAAGGAAAGGCCACCATAACTGGCCCTGGGCCAATGCTAATACAAATAGCCGTTAAAGAAGAGTGTCATTGGCCAATATACATTAGTTTTGCATGAGATTACCAAAAACTAAGAAGATGTTGAGAATACGACTATGCGTTTGAAGGCACAGCGAGGTCACTATAGTAAGCCATTGAACTTGTTGAAGCCGTTGTTACCCTTCAGCTTTTGGGGGCACTTGTCAGCCCAATGGTTTTGGAAACCGCGTGTATAGCAAAATGTACCAAAAGGGATGGAACTTGCAGCAGGATGGGGAGGCGGGGGCAAGGAAAAGTGTGCAGTAGCAGGTTCTTGCTGAAAAGACTCGCACTGGGGGAAACCAGATGAAGGGCCAAAGCGAGAAGAAAAGGGTAAAGGACGTCAAGAAAGACCTTGAGAACGATCAGGGAAAGAGTTCACTATTCGTCGTAATTCTGGTGGTAGATTCTCAACTGCTTTAAAGTCATTAACTGCATCCCAACCCCTGGTGGTACCAATGAATAGGTGTAGAGATTGTGTAGACAACTCTTCCAGCGCGCTTTGTGCGTGGTTGTAGATTGGTTTTAAGGACTTGGAGTGGGTGTTGCCTTTGCCCATTTCACTGGACACACGTCTGGAAATCTTCTGGATCTTTTGCAAATGGTCAGCAACGTCCATAATATTCTTGTGTCTCTGGAAACTAGAACGAGTGCTTTGAGGGTCAGGGATAAGTGCGGATGGAAAGAGTACCTTATTCCTATCCTTGACAGATTTCTTCTTCTTGCATTTGCGAGAGTGCACATCAGAGTCAGAGTCAGAGGAGTCTGAGGAAGAAGAAGAAGAAGAAGAGGGAGATGATGACGAAGAGGGGGAAGGTGAACGCTTGTGCTTGCGCTGCTTTTTGGCAATGCGAGTACGCTTCTGAGCTTTAGGATGAGCAGATAGATAACCTTGTCCGTCAACTTCTTGAGTCCCATCATCATCAGCATCTTCATGCATAGCATTAACTAGGTCAGCGTCAACAGCATCAGCAAGGGGAGTTGGGTGAGTCCTACCACCTGTGCCCCTGCCTGCACCTCTACCAATACTCTTGCCAGCACTTCTGCCTGCACCTCTGCCTACACCTGGGATAGTGGCGCCTGGAGTAGCCGCGCCTTGATTGTTCCCACGATTGCGAGTGTTGTATGGAGTGTTCGTCATGTAAAGAAAAGGAGGTGAAAGGAGGAACGAGAAACCAAAATCATCGGACAAGAAATCGGAGTTCACCAAAGACAGCAGTGCGAACGAAATGAGAGCAACAAGGAGCGCGAGGACAGTACCAAATGTAATTGTGGCTGGTGCATCCAGAAATGAGAGCGTAGGGACCACAAATGAAGTGAAAACCGCGGGAACCACAAATGAGGTGAAAAGCCGTATCTTGTGGCGGCAGACCCGAGAAGGGACCATCAGCGCGTATAAAAGTGTGTCTGGACAGCGACAGTAAATGTGAGCGAGTACACAGGCCCAATCATACGTCATGAGCGTGTACAGAGAAGCGAGAAGGTCAACAATCGTGTGGGATACGTCGTTGAACAAGAGAGAGACATCCTTCGCTGGGTCTACATTTAAAGTACATCGCAAGAAGACTAAGGCTGGAATAAGCCAAGCAGGCTGTGGCGCTGAGCGCGAGCAAGAGAATGAAGAACGGGTTGTTCCCGAGTGAGTCAAGGAGAATCATTATGTCGGCTTTGCCAAACAGCTGAACGGACGCAGATAAAATTAGCCTGGGGCAAGTTGAAGAGAGAAACTGGAAATACAAAAAGATGGAGAAGAATTGCTGAGATACAGGAAAATACCCATGTCACACATCTCACTTCCTGCAACCTCCAAGAACCTGAGTTCTATTGCAAGCAAAGAACTCAGTGAGATCTGATAAGGCTAAGTTTCTTTTTCAAGTGACACCGCTTGTTGCTGACAGTCCTTGGATTGTTGTGGTTATTGTTAGGAGATATGATTTTTGCGCTGGAGACTTTGAGTGCTACTTGGTAGGAGGAGTGAATGAGGTTAGAAATGCCTTTTGCCAGGACTTCAACTGCCTCTGCGGCAGGTTTGTTACAGAGTGTCTCAACTTGAGAAACTTGAAGTTTCTTACTGTGCTTTGCAGATGTGCTTTTCAGGTTGTTGAGAAAGGTTGTGGCTTCTGTATGTGCAGGGTCAAGGATTTGGAGGATTCCTTCATGAGAACACGAGAAACGAGAAACTCTCGTGTTCATGAGAACACGAGGAACATGTTCTTTTCTATTGCAATTGCTGTGAGTTGTGTGAGCTGCGCAGAGGATACAAGGGCCTCTTCATTGATCTTTTTAAACCATTATATGCTTTGCCCAGCTTCCAAACACTGATTTGGTTCCTTTCTTGGTGAGCTTTCACATTTTGACTGATTTCGAGGTCAATGCTTTCCTAAATCAAGACTCGCACAGGTTTTCAAAATTTTTGTCTGAACTGGTTTCAACTTTTGATGCTAAATGAGAATGTTTCATCCGATCAGCCAGATTTGCAGGCTGTAGGTCAACCCCTTGTAACCCTTGACAGACCGTGGACAAGACCCTTGACAGAGTTGACGGCACGCCAACTCTGGCAGTGCAAGCGGCAGTCTTGGCCGTGGCCGTGGACGTAACGGCAACATTAACAATGTACGCCGAGGACCTGGCGGTATGGGTGGCGGAAAGAAAGACTCATCTAGTACCAAATAGGGAGGGGACCGGCCAGGTTCGCACGATCTGAAGCTACTCGTGCTGAATATAAATGGTGTACCGGATCCTGAAAGGGCTCCAGAAGAAGCCGTCAATAAGACGGCTGCTCTTTGTGATCTTATTAGGGAGCATCATGTGGTTGTGCTGACCGAGACTCGCACAAACAGTATTGAGCGGATCACTTCTGGCATTCAGGACTCGCATAGACTTGTGCATGCCACCCGCATACCTGAGGCTTGTGTGGGAAAGCGTGGTTTTGGGGTAGCTGTGATAGCTGCCGACTCTTGCTTTGACTACATGAGCTTGTATGAGGACTCAGAAAATTTACAATGCATTTGGATTCGGTGCAACAAAGCCTTGTTTGGGTTTGAGGATGATGTCATGCTTTGTGCAGCTTATGTGAACCCGCAAAGTGCACAATTTTCGCGCGATGATGTTACCAACTCTTTCTCTACCTTGTTTGATGAGTTTTCGTGTGCTGCCCAGGTAGCCCCGCATTTCCTATTGTGCGGGGACTTCAACGTGAAAATTGGTGGATTGAGTGAAGTCTCTGATGCTCATGGTGGCCTCCTCACTGAGTACCCTGCCCTTCTAAATGCCCGTCGATGTAAGTGTGCCAGTATCAACACTGCTGGCAGGCTGCTTATAGATTTTGCCAGCGCTGCTGAATGTATAATAGGCACGGGCAGGGCACAAGGAGATGATGGTCAGCCTACTTTTGTTGGATCCATTGGCCAGAAAGTTGCAAGTAGGCCCGATCATGTGCTGATGTCCGGCAGAGTTTATCAGGCTGCTGAGAGTATTCACATTCTTCCTGTCAAGCACATGAGTGATCACTGTGTCCTGAGTATGAATTTTCGATTAAATGATGCGGGAAGTGAAGGCACTGACTGAAACTTGCAACCTCCTCATGTATGTAGAGGAGAATGCGGGAGTAAAATGGTTCTGAAATGGAACCCTGAGCGTGCTAAAGAATATGCTGAAGTCCTTGCCAACAACAAAGAAATCCAGGAGCAATTTGAACAGGCAGTTGATGAAGGTGATCATGAGAAGGCTTGCTTTTTCCTGCGCTCTATGATTGTGCATGCTGCGACAGATTATAGAGTTGGCATGTCTAAGAACATCAGTGTCTGTGCACCTCTACGTGCCAGTCATATTGGTTCTCGCTACCCTCCTTGGTTTGATGCTGTGTGTAAACAGAAAAGGAAGGTTTTTAGGGAGGCTGTGCAAAGCGGCCAGGCTGAGCATGCTTGCAAGTTTGCTCACAAATAATTCCGTGCTACTGCTAGGCGAGCAAAACGTGCTTACACTAAACATCAGAAGGCTGAATTCCTGGGTAGGCTTTACAGTAAAAACCCTGAGTTGCATGCCATGCTGAGGCAACCCAAGCGGGCGCAAACAACACCCTTGGCTGAACCAGCCTGGGTTGTATATTTGAATGAGCATTTTCGTCCTGCTACACATCATTAACCACAGCGTCCCCTTCATGGGCGCCAAGGTCTTTCAGCTAGGGAAATTGCAGTGCCATTAGGACGTAATCACCCTCCTCCTGAAGTTTTGTTGCGGCAAGGTGCCCGTGCTGATTGGATCCCTGAGCCTGATTCTGTATCTACACCGAGCTTGGATACTATGCGCAGTCTGGTCGCGGATCAAATTAAGAAAATGAGTGGGAGTGCATCTTCTGGTTTTGATGTCATTGCTGCACCTTTTATTAAGGCGCTGTTGTCTTGCGGCCCAAACTCAATGGGCGAGGTACAGAGAGTGTCAATGTTTTGGAGCCCTTCGTGGCTAAGCTTTTCAAGTTGCTCCATGACAAGGCACGCATCCCTGCTTGTTGGAAGTATGCAAAATTAAGCCCACTGTATAAAAAAGGGCCCCTGCTTAACCCGAACAGCTATCGCATGTTGGCAGTCAGTGGCACTATGTAAAGGATGTATGCCAATGTTGTACGTGCTTTACTAACTGACTGGTGCCAGGAGGCTGACAAAATACCAGATACTCAGTTTGGCTTCTATCCTGGCTGTAATACACTTCAGCCTTTGTTTATTCTTCGCCATCTGCAGCATGCTGCACGCACTTTGCAACCAAACAACTCGAGTAGATTGCATGCGGTGTTCATAGATTTCAAACAAGCCTACGACACCATTCCTAGGGAGGCTCTCTGGCAACACCTCCGCCGCATCAGCATGCCCACTTCTTTGCTGTCGATTATCCAAGACATGTATGCTGCTGATGAGTATGTTTTGAAGGATGGTGCAAAAACTGCACGTGTGCATCCTATGCGAGGTGTTAAGCAAGGGTGTCCTCTTTCTCCTCTCCTTTTCTCACTTTACATCAATGATGTTGACTTGATTGCTGAGGATGTGAGAGGGGCAGTAACTGGCACAGAGAATGTTCGCGTGACCCACATGTTGTATGCTGATGATCTCACATTGCTTTCCAATGAGCCAGGTGCTCTTCAAACCATGTTAAGCAGGCTGAATGTGTATGCTAGGAAGAAGCATCTCGTTATCAACACCTTAAAGTCAGAGGTTGTGCACTTCAACTCAAAAGGAATCAATCTCCCTGTTTTTACGATTGGCAGTGACACTCTTGCTCATAAGGACTCGTTTAAATATCTTGGCATGATGTTTTACAGGACCTTGAACATGGCTAAATCGGCAGAAGATGCAGCTCGTGCTATGCTTACATCTGCTTATAGGATCCGTCGTTTTGTACGTGAGCACACACTTGCAGATAGGCCGCATGCTTCCTTGTGGCTTGCAAAGACGTATGTTATTCCAGCTGGTATGTACGCGAGTCAGGTGTGGGGTACAGGTTTCATGCAGGCAGGCAAAGAGTTCTCTAGTGCTCTGCAAACTTTGCATCTGAATTTCTTGAAAGGTACCTTGGGTGTGAAGCGAACTACCACTAACTGGGCTGTTTTGAGAGAATGTGGGCATCGACCACTGCAGTACTATTGGTTTAGAGCTGCAGTCAAGTTGTACAACAGCATGCTTGGTACAAATAGTAGTACTTTACGCCGTGTTATGCAAGCCGATTTGAAGTTACAACCTATGGATGACAAGTGCTGGACAGCGCAGTTAATTCAAGCCTTCCAAGGTTTACGTGGTTCTGAAATTTTTGAGCAGGCTGTGAGGTCAGGAGGTGCCATTTCCATGAATGATTTTAGTGCAGACTTGAGGTACAGATTGCAAGGAGTTTGGAGAGAAGCCGAGTCAGTGGATCCAAGGGAAAACAACAACAAACTAGCTACTTACCAAGCTTGGTTTGCTACTCCTTTTGCTTACAACGCTCGCCAAACCTATGCACCCCTGCCTTGGTATCTTTTTTTGGATTTGCCTAAGCAAGTTATGCGTAATGTGAGCAGGTTCCGGCTTCGTGCTCATACTTTGAAAGTTGAATCGGCTGTTTGGCAGGATGATGGTACCTCTGTGTGTGACAGGTGTCCTTGCAACCAAACTCAAGATGAAGCACATGTCCTTTTTAACTGTACTGATGAACACGTTTGTTCTCTGCGCCGCAAGTATCAAGTGCTTTTTGAACCTTATTTCCAGGATATTGTTGAGATGCAAACTTTTTTACAAGGGGTTACAAGGGTTACAAGGGAAAAAAGGCCTCAGTCAAGACGTTTGACTGCTAGCCTGTTCATAAATACACATGAGGTCATGAAGAAAAAAAGGAAGTTTGTTGTTATCCTGGTTTAGAAAAGTATTGATATCCTGGGAATTCACATGGTGAATGGTGCCTAGACAGGACATCCTGTGGGAGATGTGGAGGTGTAGGAAAGAGAAGTTGTGCTCAAAAAGTGAGGCATACTTTTGACGGAGAGAGCAGACCTGGGGATTGGAGCATCTGAACAACACATGTTTTTCATCTTGTATGTCACCAGAATCACAGATATCACAGACCGGAGAAGTACTATTGGACCAAGCAGCCCGTTCAACTCGGAGAGCGTGTACCCGCAGCCTGAATCTGGCAGTGTTGCGAATGACATGATGGGGAAGATCCAAGTACATGTATTTAGGCATTGTATAAGGTGGGTGAATGGCATGTGCATTTCTGACAGGGAGAGCGCACCATTGATGGTAAGTCAGCCGCTTACTGTTGCTTACTCTTGGATCAGGGGCTGTGAATTGGTTCCAATAGCCCAAGTGTCTAGATCTCAGGTCCACCACAAATTGACTGAGGTTCACAGGGTCACAAGCCATAATTTGACGTTTCATCAGATCCGAGTGAGCCAAACCATCCAGCGCAGATAAGAGGTGGGACGTCCAACAAGAATCAGTCATGGAGCTAAGGCTGATGTCAGCATGGAGAACCTTTTTGAGGAGGAGACTGTTGCACTTAGTAAGCGAGTTGTAGAAGCGTATAGTGGCACGGAACCAATTGAACTGAAAAGGTTCAATGCCACATTCTTGTAAAATGCTCCAAGATGGTGTTGTGGATTTCACTCCAAGAAGATTTCGCAAAACGTTCAGGATCCACTTCTGCAACAGGTTGTCCACTTCTGCGCCCTGCCGTAAGTAAGGAGTGGCCCAAATCTGGCTAGCATACATTCCTGCTGGGATAGCATACGTTTTCAAGAGCCAGATGAGCGCATGCAGCCGATTTGTAAGGTTGTGGTCGTGAGCAAAGGTTTTGACACGA
This sequence comes from Dunaliella primolecta, assembly GCA_914767535.2. Classification (NCBI taxonomy): domain Eukaryota; kingdom Viridiplantae; phylum Chlorophyta; class Chlorophyceae; order Chlamydomonadales; family Dunaliellaceae; genus Dunaliella; species Dunaliella primolecta. The sequence goes on along the minus strand of OU611753.1, from coordinate 6,059,133 downwards.
TAAGTCCCCGCCATGCATGGTTTCAGAGCAGCCTCAGCAGCAGTGGAAAGGTTGAGACGTTTGTCACAGACCATACCCAGATATTTAAAAAGAATCAGTGTAGGGCAGGTTTTCACCATCATACAACAGTTGAGGAAGAGTGTCAGCTCTGGAATTGAAGCAGACGACCTCAGACTTTTTTGTGTTGACCGTCAGGCATTTTCTGGTTGCATAACCCTGCAACTTGTTTAACATGGCTTGCATGTGGGTGTGGTTGTTTGCAGTCAAAGCGAGATCATCTGCATAAAGCATGTGAGAAACATGAAAATTTGGTAAGCCTGTCACCGCTCCTGTTTCCCCATTTGTGATGCAGCCAATGTCATTAACGTAGATTGAGAATAGGAGTGGTGACAGTGGGCACCCTTGTTTAACTCCATGCGTTGGCTGGACACTTGCCCGTTTATCTCCGTCAATAAGGATGTATTTGTCATCTCGGTAGAGGTCTTTAATGATGGAGATAAGCTGGCTGGGCATCTGGCATTTGTGTAAGTGTTCCCACAATCTGTCTCTGGGTATTGAGTCATATGCCTGTTTGAAATCAATAAAGGTGGCATATAAACGTGGGGAGCCTTGAGGTTGAAGTATCTGAGCTGCATGCTTCAGGTGCTTCAGGTGCTTCAACCTTTTTTACTGCATCAAGTGAGCTCTCAATTTGTTCATCAGTTCCTTCATCAGCGAAATGCAAAGCCTTTCTTTTTTATGTCTGAGCTTATGGATTTATTTTTGGCTGACAGAGACCAGCCACAAGCCGATCAGCCAAACGACCTGGCTGAAGGTCACCCCCCATTGTAACCATTGTAACCATTGACAGACCGTGCCTCTTCCTTAAGTTACCACATGAAAAAAAATAATAATCGTGAGAGCTCACGCTTCCACTGCACCGTCTGGTAGGGCTCCACAAGTGTTTTTTGACACTCTGAGAACGGAACGAGCCCTACCAGGCGGGATAGGTATGCTTGCGCGCACGCAGATGGGGCACACACGCCAAAAGTAAATTGGTTAACGCAGTGAGCGGACGCTGACCAGTGCCTGGGGAAAAAGTGACGTGAGAAGCCAAGAAGAGATGGAGATTGAGCAACTTGTGCGCCAGCTTCTACAGAAGGTCGACGAGCTTAATCAAGTGGTGCTCCAGCTACGGCAGCAGCAGCAGCAGCAGCAGCAGGATGGCCGAGCAACTCGGGGCAGCGTTGACCAGCTCGTCCGAGACTCTGCTGACACCAACTGGGCAGCAGTATGCAGCATAGACAGGGAAGAACGTCAGAAGTTCTACAGTGTACGTCTGCTGCGCTCCAGGAACGCAGGAGCGCTGCCCTGCGAAGCAACACCAGCCGGGGTGGAAGCCTTCCTGCAGTGCGAGGTGGGCAGCGTGCAGCATGTGGAGCGGATGCGGGACAACGCACTGGGCAAGCAGCGATACATCGTCTGGTTCAGCACGGCAGAGGCAGCGACTGCAGCGTACGCGGGGTTCCGCGACAGCAGCAATGCAGCACAAGCACTCCTGGTGCAGAAGAAGACGCGCCTACAGAATGCGCTGGTGGACCTGGCCATACAGCTGCAGCGATTGGGCCGGGGACAGTGTGGGTATGGGGAGAAACTGGTTGTGCAAGTCAGGGGAAAAGCAATCGTGGTCAAACTTGGTGAGGGGGAGCTGGTTCCCTACCCCTTCCGCCAGCACCTGCCTTCAGGCCGCATCCCCAGCCCTGGCGAGCCCTTCCTGCACCTCAATGCTGGCCGACTGGGGCAGCAGCTCAAGCAGCTACTCAAGCCTCCTCCGCCCTCACCAGCAGCAGCAGCAGCAAGGCCAGCAGCACAAGCACCTACTTCGCCTGCCTCACCACCAGCACAAACAGCAGCAGCAGGAACGACAGCAGCAGGAGTGACAGCAGCTGCAGCAAGCGGAGCCCCAGTCACTCCCACCAAGCGGAAGCGCACCAGCCAAGAGCCCAACCCTGTCCAGCACCAACACTGCCCTCCCCCAGCAGCAGGAGCAGCAGCACCAGTACGCATACATGCAGGTACCTTTGGAGGAGCCATGAGGCAAGGACAAACTGCAGACCAAGAGACCCGAGTTTGAGCACACAAGGCTGCGCAGGCAAAAGAAGCAACATGGGTCCCTAATAGGAGGTATGGAGGGGTGTATGGAGGTCCTAAAGGGCCGTCCATACCCCGTGCCATGTCTTGGAGAGATTACAGAGGGTACTTATCTGCTGAAGAGATTCAAGCAAGGCAACGCAGTTGATACCTTCTTTGACATGTGCACTCACCAGGCTGTATCGGCAGTTACCCTTCCTGAAGCATTGCATTGCATCTTAAACAGTGGATGCTGAGAACTGAAGTGCTAAGCAGAACATAACACTTTTACTATGGCCTCTTGGACCTTTTTCAGAGCGATGCTGTTCTCAAACTTTCTGTGCTTCTTGTGGAAACGCAAAAGTGTATTTTCCTGACACTAAAGCCTTATGAAATTTTTGTGCTTGGCTTTGCGTGCTTGTTTCATTTAGAGTGACAGTGTGTGTGATTTTTACAGTTGACACTTCTGAACTCAGCTCAAGGCTTTCAGTTGACATTTACACAAGTTTAGTTTGGTTTGGTTACAGGCACCTTTTGCTTCAGCTAAGCTGCCCTTGTAGGCAGGTACAGCTATGTAACCCTATCCTATCCTATCCTTAAGTTACCACATGAAGACACTTCACGGTATGTTGCACTCCTCCCCTTTTTTTGATGCATTCTGTTGGTCCTGGCAAACTCCTGATGTTTATTTGTCGTTGCTTTGTCATACAAACACCAGTGGAAAGTTTTCCCCTTGTTCTTGGCAAGTTTTTATTTTTTTGTACACTTACATGCATGGGCTACACACACTCCATTACAATTGTATGATACAGGTTTTCGCGTGAGCAGCCTAGCAGTCACACTTTTTGTCGGATGGCTTGATCTGTAAAACCTGTAGCTAAATAACCAACACAAAATGAACAGACACCAACAAAAAAAGCCAACTAAGCAAAAAAAAGTAAAGGCACCTGGCGCAACAACAGTCGGAGTTAAATTCATATTCAAGGTCTTGCTTTCTGCAACACTATTGTACAAAATCAAATACATTGGCTTGCCTCACCTATGCACTTACTCCTTCCTCTAAGCCCATACTCTGCAAGACAGGTTGGGAGCCCAAGGCTATGGAGTTCTCAGTGGCCTGCCTGATATGGCCCTGCTCGCCAAATCCTTAGGCATTTGCAACATGTTGCAAGACACGCAAATAGTAGACTATTGCACCAAAAGAAAACAAAGACACAAGTGTTTGTGGAAGATAAGTGCTCCAGTAGTAGGTCTTGAAATGCTCATAATTCCCAGCCCACTCCCAATACTTCTCTAGGTCGTCGCCTGCCCAAATCCAACTCGGGACGTAGGGGCCTCGCAATGCCATCACAGCCAAGATAATACCGATTGAAACTGCAACTAAAGGCCTCATGGGCCCCGACACACCTCCTGCGGAAGAGGCATGCAAACGAAACCATCATGAGTTCAGATCCAGAACTGGCTGGTAACGATCAGGGCAGCGAGCAGCGGACAAAAAGGCTTGTTTTGCCTTTTGCACCACATATCTGAGGTCATCCAGGTAGCCAGCTGCATGTGTGTATGCAAGCGCGAAGGCTTGTGGAAAAATGTTGCCATAATAAGGCAGATTAGCATATTTGCATCTTCTGGACATCTTGGAGCAGGCAATTGTGACAGATTGATAACGGTTGGACAAGGTGCGCGAGCGTGTGTGCGCATGGGTGCGTGTGTGCATGTGTGCGCATGTGTGTGCATGTGTGTGTGCATGTGCATGTGTGTGTGTGTGTGTGTGTGTGTGTGTGTGTGTGTGTGTGTGTGTGTGTGTGTGTGTGTGTGTGCATACCAGTTTGCAGGGTTTTGCTTGCATGACCCACTAATTAATTACCCATGTGGCGATAGAGTGCGAAGCTCCTAGCAACCTAATGCGACCAACCCCCCCCTGAAATCATTGACTCAAAAACTACGAGCTTCCGCACAGCGTCGCCCGAACTGACATTACCTTGCCTGGCCTTGATTTGCTCTGCCTGCATCCTGTGCTCATGCTCTCGGGCACGCTCGCGCTCCTCTCGCTGAAAGGCACGCTCGCGCTCCTCTCGCTGAAAGGCACGCTCGCGCTCCTCTCGCTGAATGGCACGCTCGCGCTCCTCTCGCTGAAAGGCACGCTCGCGCTCCTTTCGCTGTCGCTCCTCTTGCTGGGCTGCACATAAGGCATGAAGAGGGTTTTAAGAGAGTGTGGAATTGAGCACAAGAAGGGAGCCTAGCAAGCATTCCAGCAGTCATATACTACAAGCTGATCTGCAACATTCCTACAGGTCAGACTACGACAGCACAAACTGGCAAAGCAGACAGCCACTGCATAAAATAGCAATTTGTACAACAAGCTGTCACGGAACTCACCCTGCAGCTGCAGCAATTGCAGCCATTGGTGGTAGAATTTGTCATGTCGCTCTACAGCTGCAAAGACGCACAACAAGGATATACGCATATAGGCCAAGCTGGAGTTTGTGTACTGCGCCTAGGTGCGCACTGTGTTGCTGCGGCAACCTAGTTGCTGTGGCAATGACAATGTCAAGTGCTAGGAGGGTTATGGATATGGGGATGTGCATGGAGGACGCCAACATGCACATCAGGTGCACACTGCAGACAGCAAGGTGGCATGTAACATTCCTAGCTCCCCAGCTCCCTGCACAAAAGTACATGCACATCCAAGAAAGGACATGCACATGCACCTGCGACAGAAGACATGCGTGTCAGAGCAAGCCTGGACCTTTCTGAAGCATGCTCATGTTGGCGTGCATGCTGGCGGGCAGGCTGCCAACTGACCTTGGCCAAGAAACAAGGAAGCATGTTCTTGCGCTTTCACGTCATCCCTCGGGACACTTTGGAGGCGCTGGACATCGGCCGCGGCAGACTTCCAGATATCTTCCAGCAGAAGAAGATGTTTAGCGGAGAAGTTGAGGGCTGAGGAGCTGGTTTGCTGAGACGTTTGCTCCATCTCTGCAAGCTACTCCAACTCTAGCAGGATATACGTGGGTGTCTCTTCTTGTGTAAGCAGAATTCCTGCCTGATTGTAGCGGGTGTTGTTGCTGGATAATATGAAAAGATACCGAAAGGGCGATGACCAATCTCACCCCTGAGGTACGCTTCTTGGATACTGCACCTCACACTTTAATTAATTAATTCTTTTTTTTGTTAGATGCAGTAATTAGTATTACGGTACGTTTCCAAAGGGGCAATTAACAATTAATCATTAATTCAAAAAATGAATTAATTGCAAATCACGTTTCCAAAGGGCAATTAATTAGTGCAATTAATGATTAAATTGCAATTAATTACGGCATTTTCTTTAATGGACCGGGGGGGGTCCATTAACCATTAATTGCTCGCAATTAATTCAGAAATTCAAGTCAACGCCTGATTAGGATACGTTAAGGAAATTCCTTTAAGTAGTCAACCCCTTACCGTCTACCCTTGTACTCTCCCCTCCTTCTCATGTACGCCACATGTGCCCCCCCCTCCCCCTCCTTTTCATGTACACCTCTTGTGCAAGAGCCTTGCCCCCCCTGCAGCTGAAGGAAGCCTTCATATCTGCAGTCACAAATGCTGCTCCCGCGCACAGACCGTTCCACTCACACTGTGTGCGGGGTGGTCGACCACCAAAGACTAGCTGACTAATGACATAGGGCCAGGCAGGAATTTCCAAAAAGGCCTTTGAAGGGTTTAACATAGAGAGCCAAAGGCTTGAAAGAGGAACGCTTGTCCACTTTGTCAATGCATGCCGCACATCATGGGTCAAACTGGGGCCCCTGGTCAAATCCCCAGTGTAGGCAGGCAGCTTCAGGGGGTGTGCACGGAAGAGGCTGGCTTGGTCAAGAGCTGCTTGGCCGTGCAATGGATTTCCAATTTTTGACCAATTAATTGCGCTCACAAAAAGGTTCGGAAACGCAAAACGCGAAACTACCACTCCTCTCAGCCTGCCCATCGTGGAAGGCTTCCAACGTTAAGTACAATAAAATCTGTTTCAAATGCTTAAAGGACGAGAAGAATGCATGTATACAGGTTGCGATAAGCCCCCGAACGTCAGGAAACTCCAGTGCCTAGGGAGTTCTTATATCCAGCTTAAAGAAGCTGCTGCTGAAGGGAAGTGGTGGCCAGCAGAGAATAAGAGGTCTTCTAAGGCAGCATTAGATTGGATTCATACGAAGCTCAGCCAAACAGAGTGCAAGCATACAGGCGGTCCACCTGGGTTCTTCCACCCCAAGTGTGCAGATGCTGCGAGGGATGCGGGGAAAGCGTATGATGCAAGTGTGCTTGTACAAAGTAAAGTCAAACAGAATGATGACGAGGAGAAGAGAATGGCATGTGGTGAAGGAGGCTGGATTGTGAGGTCTACAGATGTTAGCCACATGCTGTGTGATGCCTGCTGTCAGGCGTACGTTGAAGGGGGAAAGGAGGCAAGCACGTTGTGGGATGGTAAGTAGCAAGAACCTGTCACTTTAGCTGGACATTCTTTCACTACATGCATGTACGCGCGCGCACACATACTCACACACACACATGCGCACGCACGCAAACACATGCACGCAAACACATGCACGCACACACGCGCGTGCACACGCACACACGCACATGCACACACACACACACACATACACAAACTCCGTGAGCTTGCATGCAACTGCACAGTAACACACACACATGAGCTTGCACGCAACTTCACAAACACACACACGCGCGCACACACACACACACATACACACACACACACACACTTCGTGAGCTTGCATGCAACTGCACAGTAACACACACATGAGCTTGCACTCAACTCCACACACACACATACGCGCGCACACACACACACACACACACACACACACATACACTACGAGCGTGCATGCAACTGCACAGTAACACACACATGTGCTCAGAAAATAACTGTGCATAAGTTCTTCTAAGAGAACACACAGGAGCGCAAGAGCAAAGGAACATGGCATGCTTTTCATCCTCCTGCCTAAGTGATGTCTCAACTCTTTAAGTGTGAGCATGTAAGCAAACACGCGCTATGTTTCTCAATGTACGCTTGCCCACGTCAAGATGCAAATATCTAGGGACAGAAAAGAGCGCGCCATGAACAGACAAGGGTCTCAAAGGAAGTGCCATCCATTGATGATACTTGGCTCATTTGTTCGTGTGTTCACCATGTTCTGCCAAGGCATCAGCATTCCACACACGTCGCAGCCTTTTTTATCAGATCAACAACAAACTCCCTCATGACTATAGGCTGCCCAGACCAAACACAATGAGTAAACACATTGCACCTGTCCAAGCCTGTGCAAGCAGCCAAAATGCCTGAGGTCAGCATTTACGGGAAAGACTGCTCATTTCAACATCTGCTTGCAGTATCTTCTGGAGTGTAGTGCTGTTGCTGCATAGTAAAGCATTGTAAAACCTAACTGCTGCGCAAAACAAAAAAGAGAGGTTCACATAAAAAAGGATAAAGCTTGTTGTTGTTGTTGTTGTTGTTGTTGTTGTTGTTCTGGTTCATGAAGGGGAACACATCAGAAGACTGTACATGGTGGATGGTCGGGAAGCTAGGAGCCATTTAAGGAGAAGAGTGGGACAGAGGGAGGAGAGGGCCAGAGAACAAGGGAAGCATACAAGGTTTTACAAAAAGAAGTCATCAGTTTTGCAAAGGCCCTTTTGGGACGTCGCTATGTCCTGGGTTGGTGTAACAGAAACAGAAACAGAAACACCTATCAGTCAAAATGCTTGACTGCTAGACTGGAATTATAACTAAGATAGGATAGGCTTACATAGCTGTACCTGCCTACAAGGGCACCTTAGCTAAAGCAAAAGGTGCCTGTAGAAAAAAGGAAAGAAAGAAACCAAACTTGAGAACGAATGTGTCAACTGGAGAAGGGGCTTACAGGGGTTTTACAAGGGCCTACAGCCCGAGACTCTGGCTGATCGATTGCTGGAGACACATGCTCTACCAGCGTCAAAAAATTGAAACCAAGTCTGACAAAAAAAGTGTGGAGGTTTGACCATTTGTGTGAAACAACAATTGAAGGGGGCAGAGTCTGAACTAATGCCAAACACTATTGTTGTTTGTGCGGGAAAATGCAGGAGAGAGATGGTTGAAGCCCTGAAGTTCTGGCGTACACTCAAATGCAGGTTCAAAAGAAAAGAAAAGTCTACGCTAGCCAAAAGGCCGCGTGCATTAAGGGAAGGTTCCCTGACTAGCAAGCTAGAAAGGGTCTCTCCAAAGGGCCCTCAAACCTAAACTAGACAACGCTAGCCTAGGAAGAAAGCCAGAAACAGAGCTATTGCAGGTTCACACCCACAATGAGCAGAACGGCACACTCAAGAAGAATGACCACACAGCCGCTGTCAACGTCCAACACTGCCCGCACAGACTGTCCATGGTGCACACCATAAGCAAAACAAGCAGAGGGGCCGTGCATGCACACATACAGGTTTCAAACCTGTGGTCAAGTTGACCATAAGACGGCTGCAACAAAACAGGGACAGAAGCAAGGACTGAAGAGTGAGCCTGTGGTGCACAGCAGACACGCATGGCCCTGGCACGTGTCCGAGATAGACTACAAGGCCACTAAACAGCCATCCCAGACAACAGGCTGGTGATGCTCATTGCAAGCACACAGAGCCATGCTCAACTGGAGAAGGAAACAAGTCCTTGAGCTGAGTTCAGAAGTGCCAAATGTTTAAGAGAATCACTTATATCATGACTAGGAAACATGCCGCAAAACGAAGTGTACAATTGTGGCATCGCAGCAAAGTCAGTGTCTGCCTACAAGGGTAGCTGAGCAGAAACACACAGGTCTGTAACCAGACCTGGCCAAAAAATGCTAAACTCACAAAAGTTGGACTGGAAAGAAAAGATAAGAGGTATGTTTGTTGCGGCCTGGTGGTTGATGGAGTAGTACAAGGTAGGTTATGCTCAAAGGCTTCAAAGTTGTTGGATCAGGTAAATACTCTGGGCATATGATGAATAATGTGCTGCTGCATATGGTTCATTTCAAATGTTCATGCAATGCTCCATGTTCATTTGGATATCAAAGTCATTTAAAAAGAAACCTTTCCTGCAGGCCCAGCAAGTAACCAATGACTAAGAGGTAGAAGAGTAAGGTGTGTTCAATGTTTCAAACGCGAAGAAGCACACAAAGATCGGTTAAGGAATAAGTTTGGCACTGGGACTTCAGGCAGTCAGGGAAGCAAACGAGCACTCAGTGTTAGAGAGAGTACTACTGAGAGTACTACTGAGAGAGTACTACTGAGAGAGTACTACGTTAGTAACAGTAAGACCAATTAAAAAGTAGCCACGGGGTCATCAGGCAAGCCGCGCAAGGTTAAAGCGCACAACTCCCGGAACTCAAAACATAACACCAGCAATTTTTTGCAGAGGTTCCATTTCTCTCAAATGCTCCGTGATCGCTAAGAACATCTCTTCAACAAGCACAGTAAGTGCCAAGGCAAGGAATAGAAAGAAGAGGGAAAGGTCATTGGGCCTTGGAATCAAGTGCAGCCAGGAGAATTGCATGAAGTAAGCAGGGAATTCTAGAGAGGGTGCAACAATTTTAAACCAGCATCTTGGGGCACTTGAGAATCCGGGATAAGGGTTACAAGGGTTACAAGGGGAAAAGGGGCCTCAGTCAAGGCGTTTAATTGCTAGCCTGTTTATAAGTGCACATGAGATCATGATGGAAAGAAGGAAGTTTGTTGTTATCCTGGTTTAACATTGTTTTGATATCCTGGGAATTCATATGGTGAACTTGAATTGAATGGTACCTAGTCAGGACATTCTGTGGGATACATGAAAATGTAGGAAAGAGAAGTTGTGCTCAAAAAGTAAGACATTCTTCCAGAGGGGGGGCTATCTGAGAATATGCCCAAATATGCTCCTTTCCTGCATTTAAAGTGTGACCACCCGCAGCCATTTGATCTGATTGAAACAATTTTGCTCTCAAGTGTAGCTGGCGTTACAAGCTACCAGAGTATATGCTCAAATTCTTGTAAGTCGCCCTGTGTGTTGAGATAGACTGGGCTAAAGCTCAAAGGTGCACGTAAACCCTAGTTCGGTCACCGAAAAAGCATGGTGCTTTTTATGGGAAGTTGGCTGAAATCATCATAAAACATTAACTACTGGGTCTTTTTACTCCATTTTTTTGCAATGGTATTCTTTTGTAACTAGCACCTTAAATTTTAAAAAATCACCCAATTTGGTGCAGTGGGTGGTCAGATATGGAGTTTTGGTGGTGAAAGCTAGGATTTATGCCGCGGCTTAGTAGGCATGGTCTCCATTACCGGGAACTTTGAAAACCTAGTGCTATAGAAACTACCAGATATACCCAAGTTTCAAAGTTCCCGGTTACAGAGACATTATGCAAAGGAGCATGCAAAAAAACCTGATTTTGGGCCTCAGATAGCCCCCTCTGACATTCTTCTGACGGAAAGAGCAGACCTGGGGATTGGGACATCTGAAAAGCACATGTTTTGCATCTTGTATGCCAGGATCACAGATATCACAGACCGGAGAAGTACTATTGGACCAAATGGCCTGTTCAATTCGAAGAGTGTGTACCCACAGCCTAAATCTGGCAGTGTTGCGAAGGACGTGATGGGGAAGATCCAAGTACATGTATTTAGGTCATATACCATCCTTTTGGGTGTTGGTGGGGCCTGTTACACAGAGCATACCCTTAACCAGTTTAAACAACTGGGACTTGACCACCAACGTGCCAATAATCTTGCTTGTGAACTTCATACCGATTCTGTTATGTGTGCAAACAAGCTTGTTACCACTAGGCGTGCTATTGAAAACAATGGTACTTCTTACAGCCAGGTTCTGGGGCCAGGTGCTTCCAGAAACCCTCCAGCTCCCCATTAGCACTATCTGATTTGTAGTTTTTTTGTGGAGGGAACTCACGGCTCTTCTGAGAAAGAAAAACAAAAGAAAAAACTGGATCGAATCCTTGTGGCCAGGGTGGAGATAAAGATGCCCTCAAACGGTGGGAGTCAATGGGAGGCTCTTTCCTTAATGCATGCGGCTGAACGGCAAGCATAGATCTTTCCTTTTACTACGTAGGCAGTGAGAACACTCCCTACATCAATTAAGGAAAAGGAGGCATATTGGCTCAAAGAGCCGTGAGCCTCCCTCACCAGAGGGTGAGAGGTAAGCTAGTGTGGGTCTGGTTGGTCTGGAAGCATGCAGCTTCAGTGCGCCATAGTTATGTTGAGTATTTTTTATTTCAATGGCATGTCTGGTAGAGGTAAGTTTTTGCGCATGTTGCACAGAGTGGGCATGGAGCTTTCGTGCAAGCTTGGTAGACCTTGGTGGGCCAATGCCTAGTTTTTCTAATTGATTTGGGGTACAGGCAGTTTAGATAGTCCCATCTACACCCAGAAGGATTGTGTGGAGAGTGGTCTTGGCACCTTGAATTTCTTTGCACAGCTCACTGTGATGTTGCTGTGAGGCTTCTAGCTGGGCATCAGGCCTCGTATCTTTGCAGCATTTGATTTCTATTAAGTGGATATGGCGGTTTTGGGTGTTCAATTCATGGAGTTGCCTGGATGGAGTTGTGCTGCTTCTTACTACTTCATTACCCCTCATACTGCGGAGTAACCGATGTGAGGGGGGAGTAGGTGGTCTATTTGGGTCAGCAGGGCAAGGAGTGACCAAGATAGCATTGGGGCGGCTGGAAATGCGTCTAGCTTGATCAGGAATGCTAGGGTCAAAGAGGTTGGGAGGTATAACATGGTCAGAGACTTGCTCAGTGACATGCAGGTCATGCTGAGCCAGACGGTCTGCGCTGCCTGCATCCATTTGTAAGAGGTGTGACCCATAAGAGCCTTTGCTGACCACTTTCAAAATCATTCTGCTGGCAATGTTGTGACGCTCAGTTACCATGTTACGGATGACGGGGCATTGACAGCCTAAGAGAATGTGGAGGGCGCTATCCATGAATGATGACATTCTGGGAGGGGGCATACAAGGCTTGTGGATCCTTTCAAGCATACTGCCAACGTGTCTCTTTTTCCTGAATTGATGTAGGGAGAGTTTCCTCTGCCTACTGTGACGCAGTTTTTCTTTTGTGTATTTAGGCATTGCATAAAGAGGGTGAATGGCATGTGCATCTCTGACAGGAAGTGCGCACCATTGGTAATATCAGCCGTTGTATGTCTGCCGTCAGCGAACCCGGGATGAGAGTGCGCAAAAGCCTAGGGGCATACACTGTGAATCTCTAGGTTGCCTATGCGTAGTCTCCGGCACTCTCTGTGAACACTCCTATTTGCTCATTAATCATCACCTCGAAAGCATAAGCGTAGCACCACAGGCTTTGGTCCACAGAACAAGTTGTGTGTGTTGCTTGTGCCCTTCACACCTTCAGTAAAAAAAACTTCAGCTGACTAACTGCAGTATGCTTCTTCTTCCCCTCCCACTCTCATCTGGAGCTCTGCTTGGATGTGCATCCTTCCAAGGGTTTTTAAGAATGGCTCAGGTTGGGGACATTTGAAGCTTCAAAGTGCAAACAACACACTACAGAGTGTCGTGAGACATCTCAACAGTGAATGTAGAGAGAATTGCAAGGTCTTACAATGTTGTAGCCACTTCTTGCTTGCTATCCACGGTTGTGTCAAGGATTGTCAAGGAAGCATACTTAGCTGAAGAGGGCAGACCTGAAGGTGGGTGCGTGTAACGCAGGTTACAGATGCCCTGATTGAATTATCTCAGATGGCAGGGAGGCTCCCTGCCAAAGTAGGAAACCAGTAGGCTTCTGATATTTTGAAATCTGGTATCTTTCATCGCCAAGATCAGGCTGGGCTACTGCTAGTTACCCTCCTGATCCGATCCCAAAAACATTTTTTTTTGGTGAGGGGACACAGGATGCCTCGGCCTGAGTATCCTAATTGATGTGGAAAGTGATTTCACTGCCTGTGTAGTTTCTTTCTTTGTGTAATCTGGAAAGGAAAAAGAAAGAAGCACGTAGGCATTGAGAACACTGCCTGTATCAATTAAAGGAAAGGATAAGGTCACATAGCTGTACCTGCCCAAGAGCTTACCAGCAGCCAAACAATGCCTGTGATTTATCCTACAAAGCTTGTGCCTGGTCCTAAAGTTTTGGTTTCAACGAGTTGTTGCAGAAAGGTTCAGAATAAGGCTGTCTGAAATAGGCAGAAACTATCAAGACTACTGTCTTGAAATGGAGTGGGACTCCTTCAAGCATCATCAGGCAATGTGTATGCCTCAGAGTACGTTGAACTTGACATGGTTGTTCTGTGAGCACACCATTCTTGTGTGGCCACCCGTGGGCTCATCCAACCCCTCTTGGACTCACTGCATCAAGCTTTCAAATTTTTGATCTCCATCCGGCTGGCTCTTTCCAGCGCTCAAAGTAAATCAATGCTCACAGCCTGGGTTTGGGGACAGGTGCTGCCAGGGAAGGTAAGGGTAGCATAGTTGTCCCTGCCTACATGGGAAGCTTACTTGAAGCAAAGAAGGTGTCTGTACGCATACCAGTCTGATCTGAAGAGCAAGTGTAACACATAAAACACAGTCGCAACATTTCAGGGGCACAAAATTGGCTATTTCTAGGACATCAGCCTGGTCAATGAAGTCCGACCGTCTTAATAGAGACGGTCTCTAAGACGTAATGCACTAGTTGAGGGTGCAGGACCAAACAGATGCTGAGTGTGCAGGTTTGTCAGATCCTGTGAAGGGCAACAAGACCACAGTAATCCCACTGGAGCACCATTACCCTGAGGGCCCTCCAGGTGCTCCAAGTATTCTCCCATCTGGAGGATCACTCTAGGGGGTTGTACTCCAGTAGGCATAGTTGGCCAATTGAGAAATCAATCTATTCTAAGGGTTGGGACTTGACCAACAACGTGCCTTGAAACTTGCTCGCAGCCTGCATGCCCATTCTGTTAAGTATGCTCATAAACTTGTTACCACTAGGCGTGCAATGGAGAACAAAAACAATTCTCACAGCCAGGTTCTGGAGCCAAGTGCTTCCAGTAACCCTCCCGACCCCCATTAACTCTTTTTGTTTTAAACTTTGTGGTGGAGGGGACTCACAGCTCTCTGGAGCCAATGTGTCTCCTTTTCCTTAATTGATGTAGGGAGAGTCTTCTCTGCCTACGTAGTTTTTCTTTTCTTTTCTTTTCTTTTCTTTTAAGAGTGGCTGCAGCCTTCCCTCAGCTATTAAGTGCTGACATTCACGAGAATTTCCTTTCTTGGACAGCAAATTCTGTGAGGATCCACGAATTCACGATGTCCCTGTTAGGGTATAAACAACATCTTGACCACAACCTTTGAATAGAAGGGCTCGATGGAAAGCACAGCAAAAATAATGAAATCAAGATGATTCGCTTTGATTTTCCTGGTCACCTGTTGGAGCAGCTGGACCCCTACTTCACTTTCCTGTTGCAAGCACACATGAGATGTATCCCTAACAGTTACTGGAAAAATTCATCTGGCAAGATGGATGATGATCCCATTCATCAGATCCCGTGCATGGTAGGAGAAGTGATCATGGGGAAACGGTTACGAATTTAACAGATCGCCGTATCAGAGAGTCCAATACGCGTATTGTGCAACTCGGCATCTCATAGCATGTGAGCATCTCAATTGTTTTTGAAGGAAATGTTGCAGACAAATGTTGGAGCCTCAGGCAGCCACCTCGGTGCTGCACCCGCCACCCAACCCTTGAGAATTTCACAAATAGAAGTATGCAGACGCTTGTACAATACCCCAATTAACCAGATACAAAGTTTCAAACGAAATGTAGATAGCAATGCATGAGCCCTCCAAGAGGGCACGCTTTTAGGTGGGCCTCAGGCAGCCACCACCCAACCTTTGAGAATTCCACAAATCAGAGAGTATGTAAGCGTTTTCTAGAACACCCCCCTTATCTTGAAGACAAAGTCTTAGAAAATCTGAAGGGTCCAGTCCTTGGGCCCCTGAATTT
This sequence comes from Dunaliella primolecta, assembly GCA_914767535.2. NCBI lineage: Eukaryota > Viridiplantae > Chlorophyta > Chlorophyceae > Chlamydomonadales > Dunaliellaceae > Dunaliella > Dunaliella primolecta. The sequence goes on along the minus strand of OU611753.1, from coordinate 6,044,056 downwards.
GCCCAAGGGTTTGCGGAAGTCCCCTAGGCAGTCCGACCGGCACAACCCCCTACTTTAAGAGTGTCATCGCAATCAGTAAAAATACTGGTTTTAGAAATATTTGAATTATGAACTGTTCAGGTGCAGCGTGCAAAGAGGTATCTCTCCTCTGGTTTTGTCCCTCACCCATCCAAAATTTTTTGGCGGGTACCATTATAAATTATCCAAAAATGGGGCTTCAGCCACCCGACCATGCTGACACCCTTCCCCTCACCTTGGCAAATCTAAACTGCTGTTGCTATGGTATCCCTCCACTGAGACCTGGCACAACAGGCCACAGGTCAGGTGATTGGCTTGTCAGCTCTAAAATCTTCACAGGGAGGCTGAAGGTGAGGAAGGACCCCATCCAAAGCCAAATTTGCAAGCGTATTCTCATCAGATAGATGGTAACAATGGCTTGTCGTCAACCTCAGGTTGTTAGTATTGGACTGCGCATGGAAGTCCAATTGGAGGACCCCGCCAGGTAGGCTCCCATTGGTGCTGCAAGAAGCTGCCCTTTTCATGCACATGCTTGCACAGCTTCTACACTGTTTACAGGTGGGACCCACCTATATACAGGTGCATACACGTTCACATAAGTGTTCATACACACATGCATGCGTGCATAAGAGTACACATACATGTGCATACAATAAGTCATGGATTGAAAGAATGAGGCATGACTTTTCATTGTTTTTGCAGTTGCCAGCTTTTTGCAGTCTGCCCAATAGCGCATGGAATGCGCTCTGTGTGTGTGGAGAGCTGTGTGGATAGCAGCAGGAACTTTGTCATAAGACTTGAAGAGTGAGTGACTTGGAGTGTGAGCATTCCAATATAATGCAAGTAGCACAACTGTTTTGTAATTTTGTTAAGTTTATGCCGATATTCTTCAAGATTTGCTGTTCCCTGACCTGCTCTTGCTCATTAAAAGCCACTCTCTGTCTGCAGCCCTGGAACTAAGAGGCATGCATTTGTCGGGTTGGGATTTGCTACTCGGGAGGAATCCTCAGAGTTCACCGAAGCAATGGTAAGCTCTAGGAGATAACGGTGTCTCCTTCAATCCAGGTCTCCAGCTTATGGGTCTGTTGTCCGCTATTTGCATTGGCAGCTGTTCACACATGTGTCAAACATGCATGCATATGTGTTACTCTTTGATCGGCAGTTGCGACATGAAAAATATGCTGAAAGGGAGATAGCAGCTGCCAAGATAGGAGCAGCAGAGCGCCAGCAGCAACAGCAACAGCAGCAGGAGCAGGGCAGTATGGCTGCCATAGCGGCAGGGCCAAGCTCAAGCTCGTTGATTCAACAGGCCGCGAATCAAGAGGTGGAAGCCTTATACGCCCCCAGGTATGTCCCTGTAACCCTGTCCCTTGGCAACCCAGGTGTGAAGTCTGGTTAATTCAACCCAGGGGAAGCAAGGCCTCCTGCTGCAAGAACCAGAGTGCCGTAACTGATTTTGTTTACTGTAAACTGCACCCTTATCATATATATGTTCACCCTCTGTAGTCCTGAGACTGGCATGCTTATCATTTGGTAGTTATGAGGCTTCCAAAAATGGCACTTGCGTCATTTTGCGAGTGGGCAGTCCCAGGTGTCTACTCAACATGCCCATGTCTTGTGTTAGAATTCTCAACTTAAACAATCCTGGAAGGCATCAATACGTGAACGGAGGGGCCCAGGAGCTTCTAATTTCACCTTCACTTACATTCAATCTTGCTGTTTCCTTGTTGCGGTGCTTTGATCTGATTGTGTGCCTTCAAGGGTTCCTGATATTGATACACACCCAGTGCTCTGAAGCTAGCGGCTCCACGCTGCTCAATGTTGTTTGCTAAGAGTATGTGATGTGTTCTCTTGATACTCCTGTTGCTCCATGGGGCATACCTGAAATATGACCAAGGTCAGGAATAGAACTCTTGCTTTCCTCCCAACAGCAAGTCGAAAGGAAGCTTTGATTTTCCTGACCCAAATGACAACTTATGAAGAAACATTGAAGACATTCAGATCACAGGCCCCCACCCCCCCTTCATCCAATCAACCAACTGTGCTCTTGCTGAGTGCGAGACCTGCAGGCAGGAGCGTGCCTTAGGGTCACAGACCATCCACCTCAAGTTGCCCAGTGCAAGCAAGAAGACGGAGACGCAAGGTGCACCAACATCAGGCTCTGGAAGGTTGCTTGGCACGGCAGGCACTTCCCCGCACGGCCTCATCAAGATAGCCCCACCTCCTCCACCTGCACATGTGGCTCCACCACTAAACCCACCTGCGCCCTTCGTTCAGTCATCGCCTGCCGCAGATGTCTTTGATCCTTTTGCTGAGCTCTCGTCGGCTGGTGCTGACCCATTCGCTGCGCCCCCCCCCAACCCTCATACATCTACCCCAACATGGCCATCTGCACAGCCTCAACCTCCTCCAGCGCAGCCCCATCCCACTCAAGCATCTCAAGATTCTGGCTGGGCAACATTTGTATAATCCTTTACAATGGCAAAGAGAAGGGGCACTGGAGTTAGCTAGGTTTAAACATACTTTTTAAACTTTAAATGCTGTTCGGAAAGGCCAGCTGAAGCATAAGATACTAACTGCTTGAAGGATCTAAGTTTGTGAAAGATTTTGTAAACCCCTTGTAACCTTACTGACAGTGAAAACTATGATTGAGTCTTAAGCAGGGACTAGCCAGTACTCAAAGCATCGTTTGACACAGGGTGACCGTTGAAGGATTGAATAAGGATAAGTGCGAGAAGAGCATGATCAATCTCTTGATGTTTGAATGCATTTTTGAACGTTGGAGAAGTTTGGAAGGATCCACTGGGAATTTTTTAGTCATTTTCCAGTGTTGACTGCTTGCTGCAAAGTTGTTTTTGTTCCTTGACATTTTTCTTGTCGTCGAACTTCTGGGCATGTGAAAGGATAGGATAGGATAGGATAGGATAGGATAGGGTTACATAGCTGTACCTGCCTACAAGGGCAGCTTAGCTGAAGCAAAAGGTGCCTGTAACCAAACCAAACTAAACTTGTGTAAATGTCAACTGAAAGCCTTGAGCTGAGTTCAGAAGCGTCAACTGAAAAAATCACACACACACACTGTCACTCTAATGAAACAAGCACGCAAAGTCATGCACAAAAAACTCCATAAGGCTGTAGTGTTAGGAAAATACACTTTTGTGTTTCCACAAGAAGCACAGAAAGTTTGAGAACAGCACCGCTCTGAAAAAAGGTCCAAGAGGCCATAGTAAATGTGTTATGTTCTGCTTTGCACTTCAGTTCTCAGCATCCACTGTTAAAAATGCAACGCAATGCTTCAGGAAGGGTAACCGCCGATACAGCCTGGTAAGTGCACATGACAAAGAAGGTATCAACTGCGCTGCCTTGCTTGAATCTCTTCAGCAGACAAGTACCCTCTGTAATCTCTCCAAGACATAACACGGGGTATGGACGGCCCTTGAGGACCCCCATACACCCCCCCATACCTCCTACTAGGGACCCATGCTGCTTTTATTGCCTGCGCAGTCTTATGTGCTCGAACTCGGGTCTCTTGGTATGTGAAAGACCTGCCCCTGTCAATGTCTATCAAGATTGCAAGCGATGTGGTTTAATCTCTAGCCAGGACGTTTGGCTGCTCAGCTTGCTATGCCCGCGAGAAAATCCACAACTTAAAAACTCCAATATTAAGTTCATTGGTTTGCTTTTACATGAAATGATATACATCCTGAAATAGCTTAAAATTAGAAAACAGCGCCTGATTCATTCAACAAAAATCGATGTGTATGAAACAGAAGTCAGGAAAAAGATGTACAAAGTCCTTTCAAGTCCTTAGTACACAATTTAAGCCAGAAAGGGTGAAAACTGAAGAGAAGTGAATCACTCCAAAAGACGAAGCTCCAGTTCCCGCTCTGAGCTCCTTCCTAGGACCCAATTGGAAATGCAAAGCCTTAAGCTGAGCTTTCAACTCCTTTCAACTCTTGTCACCAAGATCAGGCACGGGCTACTGCTAGTAACCCTCCTGATCCCCATTGACTTCTTTCTTTTGTTTCTCTTGGTGAAGGGGATACGGGGCCCTAGGTATCCTCTTTTCCTTGCTTGATGTGGGGAGTGTTTTCACTGCCTGCGTAGTTGTTGTTTTCTTTTCTGAGCTTTCAAAAACCTGGCCAGTTCAGAGCAGTCCTCATGCCATACTCTTCTTGCAAGGTTTACAAGGATAAGGCCTTCAGTCAAGAAGTGCGACTGCTAGCCTGCTCATAAAAGGCAACCAATTCATGAAGGAAATAAGGAAGTTTGTTGTTGTTCTGGTTCAAAAAAGCAGACACATCATGAGATCCTGCCTGTGAGAACAAGGGAGCATATTTCCTGCGGAGAGAGACCACCTGGGGATGTGTGCAATGGAAGAGGACATGTTGTTCATCCTGGACATCATCATCAGCCTCACAAAGGTCACAGTTTGGGGAAGAGCTGTGATTCCAAGTTGCTGTCTCATAACGAAGGGTGTGAATGAGGAGTCTAAACCGAGCCACGCTGCGAATGACATCGTGGGGGAGGTCAAGGAACATGTATTTGGGGAGATTATAAAGAGGATGCATAACCAAGGCTCTTTTAGTAGGAGGAGCGCACCACTGGTGATAGGTCAAGCGTTTACTGTTGCGCTCTCTAGGGTGTGTGTTGGAAAAAGGCTCCCAATATTGTAGATGCCTGGTCCTGAGATCTGCAACAAAACGACTGAGATCAATGGGCTCACAATTCAGCAGCTTTTGTTTGAAAATACGGGAGTGTGCCAAACCATCCTTCTTACCCTGTCAAACCTATACTGGCTGTGCTGAGGTCCTGCTAACTGCAACAGTATTCAAACAGAAAACATTTTGCCCTGGTTCAGACTTGCAGTACAAGTAAAGGAAGGCCTTCAGTTGCTCTAATTGTCCATGTGCGGCACAATGCTGCCCGCAACATCATTGTGAAAGCCATTTGCAAAGCAAAGGGGAATAAGTAAAGTGCTATTATTGAAAGAAAAGAAAAAGCTTTTCTGAAAAAAAATATATTGATTGTAGAAAGAAAAGAAAAACTACGCAGGCAGAGGAAACTCTCCCTACATCAATTCAGGAAAAGGAGACACATTGGCTCAGAAGAGCCGTGAGTCCCCTCCACCAGCTTGTAGGGCACTTGCACAATATTTGTGAATAAAGGCAGCAAGTGTTGTATTGCCCTCGAGGATGTAGATTTTCAGCATCTCTTTCATTTAACTCTCTGAGTAGCTCTTCACTCTTTGTTTCACATGAAAGTAGGCTGACTGTCAGTGCCAGCTAGAATGCACTATTCCCAGTGGTAGCTGCAGTTCCCACCAGATTCAAAATGCCTGCCACCACTCCACTGGCAGGTTCAAATTAAAAGTGTGTAGGGGCAATTTGGGGGGTTGACCATCGGTGCCTGCCACTTGCAGTCGTTAAAATGATTATCCAACCATTGTACAAGGAAAACTGTTTGGAATTTGCACGATGCAATACGAGTAGATGTCCTGGGAGGAGACTCACGGCTCTCCTGAGCTAATGTGTCTCCTTTTCCTTAATTGATGTAGGGAGGGTTTCCTCTGCCTGCGTGGTTTTTCTCTTTCTTTCTTTCTTTCTTTCTTTTTTTCTTTCTTTCTTTCTTTCTTTCTTTCTTTCTTTCTTTCTTTCTTTCTTTATTTCTTTCTTTAGTTCAGCTGTCATCTTGCTCTCTTTCTCATTACTGGACCAGTCTTCTTTGTCTGCCTGCCATGCTTCTCTCAGTCTGGACTTTTGTGGTGAAGTGGTCATACAGCCTTTGAAGAACCAATGTGGCTCCTTTTTCATTGAAGAAAACCCATGAATTCATTGATGTGGGGAGTGTTCATGCCTACTAGTTGACTATTTCCTTACCTCAAGGGGAACAACTGAAATAGCGTTTCCTTTGGATTTACTCTCCCAAGTCTCAGCTGAGGCTGCAAGAAAGACAGGCCCAGCTTATGCTTTCTTCATGCACTCGTGAGCCGATTGTAAAAGAAGACACCTACAAATTTTCAGATTGATTCGAGCCTTGCATCATCTTGTACAACTTTGAGGAATGAAGGCGAAGGAATCTGGGGTGGTGAAAGTTAGTATAAATGATAGAAGATAATACCGGTAATAGGTACTTTAAGAATTTAATGTGTGTATGCAATTTCACACATCGCGATTGTGCAGAATTGCATTCCAATGCCATGATTGCTTGATATCTCAACAAGGCGTTCATGACAGTAAATGATGAGGGAGGCCAGAATATGAATATGTCTCCTTTTTGATTGCTGAAGCCTCTGAATGGGAGAGCCAGGTGTGTGACAGCATGAGGAGCCCTGCTCCATTTGCTGCCACTCTGGTTTGTTTCAAGATGTGGTTATACGCACAATCCTGGCCCATATTTTCTGTCTCCTACAGGAGAGCTGGAGCAAAAGCAAGCTGCAGATCGATTTGAGCTCCAGTACGTCCTAGGTAAGATGCATGCGCTCGCTTGCACACACACGTGCACACACACACACACACACACACACACACACACACACACACACACACGCTCACACACACACACACGCACGCACGCACGCACACACATGCACACACGCACGCGCGCACACAGGGTTACAGGGATACAGGGTTACAGGAAAGAGAGGCCTTCAGTCAAAACGTGCGACTGCTAGCACACACGCACGCGCGCGCACACACACACACACACACACACACGCACGCACGCACGCACGCACGCACGCACACACGCGCATCATGAAAGTTGAAAGGAAGCCAGCTTCACGTGCACCTGCATTGAAAAGACCATTCATTTTCCTGCATGCACTCACCAAACACTCCCAGGCAAGGGAGCATATGGCACTGTGGTCAAGGCCAAGGACAGAACAACAGGCCTGGATGTGGCCATCAAGATCATCCCCCTGACAGACACAGACCCTGATGAGCTTAAGACCATCCAGAAGGAGATCAACTTCCTGTCTCAGTGCTCCCACCCAAACGTGGTGAAGTACATCGTGAGTGCACATGCCACTCAGGCAACTTCAAAGCTGACTGGCATTGTGTGTTGCGTCACAGCAGCTTCACCTCGCTCAACCCAACTCCTGGGCAAACATCACGCTGGACGGAGGCGCTCAAGCTGGATATGTCATTGGATTTCACCTCAAGCACATCCTCCCTCCCCTTGCCCTTGCAGTGCTAGCTTCGCCTCAAGCACATCCACCCCTTGCCCTTCCCATGCACGGCTTCACCTCAAGCATGTCCTCCTCTCCCTTCCCCTTGCCATACAGGGCAGCTATCGCCACCAGCATGAGCTGTGGATTGTGATGGAGTACTGCGGGGGCGGCAGCGTGAATGATCTCCTGGCAGCAAGCCACGCACACATGCCTGAGCAGGCGATCGCCTATGTATGTGGGGAGGCCCTCAAGGTGAGCTCATGAGATCCCCAAGATAGTTCATGAATGCGGAAGGGATGAACTGTAAGGAACTGCCTTTGTCACCGATCAGCGCCTCGCAGGCAGGGAATGGTAGCGGCTTGTTTGTAGTGATTGTCGACAAGATCAGTTTGGACAAGGAGAGCTGAAAGTGTGGTTTACCAAGGATTAGACAATTTTGAGCTCCTGCTCTGATTCCTGGATCTGTTGGGACGTCATTGTGTTAACACAGTAAGTCATGTGGTACGGTTTGCAGGGTCTGGCGTACCTTCATTCACTGGGCAAGGTCCACAGAGACATCAAGGTACGGTGAGATTTCACACATGCTACTGCTTGCAGTAGCACATCATGCATTCCTTGCTGCATAGTTCACACGCTTTTCATGTCTTCTGAGCTCATTGATGTGCGGAGCACAAAAGAAGGAAAGGATTACATAGCTGTACCTGCCTGCAAGGGCAGCTTAGCCGAAACAAAACAGGTGCCTTTAACCAAACGAGTGAAGCGTGTGCTCCAAAGCTGGTGCCTTGCCAGCCTTCTGGCTGTCCTCTTTTTTGCGAATGTCTAACTCGGAGACTGGTGAAAATCTGGTAGCCCTTGCAGTTGCAAACAAATCTTGTGAGATCCAAACCTTCCAAGCGTACGTGAGACTAACCTCCACAGATCCCATTCTTCTTTACCTCTTCCTCCCCCTCTCATTCTCAACCCCTTTATCTTGCCCTCCGTGTCTTGCACCACTGCTAACTGGCAGCTCCTGGTGCGTCAAACAACATGACGCCTCGCTGTTGCCCCTCGCCTGCCTCAACTGCTTCATACAACCACCTACTCACGGAAAGAAAATGGAAGGTTCTGATTAACAGCTACACAGTATGCATGACACACCACTCCTCGCAGTAAGGTAACATTGGTGGGGCCCATGCCATGTTCTTGCAGAAGTCGGCTGCTGAGTCTGTCCTCCGTGCATGCTGGGTAGCTCCAGCGCAGATGTGCACTGCAGTCTCATATTGTTCTCGCGCCGCCGCAACTTTCTCATGCCTGAGTGGTTGAGTGCATCATCAATAGCTCCAGCGCAAACTAAAATGTTGTGGTCTTTCCCTGTGTTTGCAGTGCGGCAACATCCTGATGACAGAGTCTGGGGGCATCAAGCTTGCAGACTTTGGCGTCTCTGCACAGCTTACTGCTACGCTGTCAAAAGCGCAGACCTTCATCGGCACCCCCCACTGGATGGCGCCTGAGGTCATCCAGGAGAGCCGCTACGATGGCAAGGTGCGCGCGCACATGCGTGTGTGTGTTTGTGTGTGTCTGGCGGGGGAAGGGCTTCCTACAGATCTAAAATCTCTAAGAACTGCCATGAATGCGTACAAGTGCTTGATTTGTGCTTCATTGGTCCAAGAGTGTTCTCATTGGATGGGCCCATAAAGCGCACCAAGAGGAGGGAGAGAGGCTGGTTCTGCTGGGACGTGACAGCCCTCGCAGCTGTAGGAGTGCTGTGTGCAGCAGCAGGCAAGCATGGCCAGACGTACACAGGAGTACATGTCGAAGCAAGAAAAAAAGATGAAAGAAATGAATGGAAGATGCAACAGCTTTCTTGCAACTGCCAAGGGCCTCAGACCCGTGTGCTGCAGTGGTCTGCCGCGGGCTTCTCTCAGTCTTGCTCTCCTATATGTGAGCTGCTGTTTTGGGATTTAATCCCTGTCCTTGTGTTTGGGCACAGCCCTATCCTTGCCCTGCTTTGTGGTGCTCTTTTGGGATGCCAGTCTGGCACAGCCCTCGGGTTTCAGTCTTGCTTCTGCTCTGCAGCAGCAGAGTAGCCAATTCCAGCTGACTAGTGTATGTAGCCTGCTTGTTTGACTGTTGTGCCACACCGCGAGCCATGTTTGCAAGCCCCCCACCAAACAATTTAGCCTGCTCATATCACATCATTGGTCAGCCTAGCAATGCCATGGATATGCACATCTGCCACTCATTTCTGGCCTGCTTTGTTTTAACTCAGCTGGGAAGCATGAGAAGACGAAGCAAAGACTATGACGACCAGAAAGGGAGGTCGCGCGCATTAAGGATGGGTCTCCTATGACTATAAGTGCAGTTGTAGACCGTGAACTGATTTTTTAAAACATGGCCAGGAGTCCCAGCAAGCTTATCGGACCTCATCATGACCTAGTGTCCCAGCTCCCACCAATCATGACATCGTGATTTTGTGTCCCACCAAACAACCATGCCTGCATTCTGATTTGGCATCCCAGCTACGACAATGTCCGCATGACCTGATATTCCAGTAAAAAATGATGGCCATATTATGACCAAATTTCCCAGCGTGTGAGTGTGAATGCGTGTCCTGATGTCCCAGGTGCAATGAGGTGCGGCTGCATTATAACCTGGTGTCCCTCCACACATCGTGCACACAGCTGCACTGCCTGCATGAGGGGTGCTGCGTTCAGGAAAACCCCCTTTTTTTGTTTCCTCGCTTTGTGTGTGTGTGTGTGTGTGTGTGTGTGTGACCACAAGCCATGCCATGATTGAGCTGTCCTTCATCGTGGCAGACGTGAGCCGTAAGACACATCATGTTCATCATCATACTACATAGGTGGATGTTTGGGCCTTGGGCATCAGCGCCATCGAGATGGCGGAGCTCACGCCCCCCAACTGGAATGTGCACCCCCTGCGCGTGATTTTCAAGATCAGCAAAGACCCGCCTCCAAAGCTCACGCTAGCTCCCGAGCAATGGTCGCCTGTCTTCCACGACTTCTTGCGGCAATGCTTGACTAAGGTGAAGTGTGAGACTGTTCTAGCTTTTTGTTGGTATGCATGACACCTTCAGATAGGTTTGCCGTGTGTCAGCTCAGCCAAGCTATGTATGAAAATGAGGAGTTAATGCCCCGCTGCAAACTGAGAATGCAGAGTGGTTGAGGGTGCCTAAACTGATGCTTCTGCATCAAAAAATTGAGGGCGGGGCTCTAGGATTGAGCCATGGGCATTTTAGGTCATTTTTGAACATTTCCAGGGAAATGGTTGCCAAAACACCTGCTCTGGCCCAAATTCTGCCCATATTTTGGCTCTCAGGTAGGTTTTAGGTCAAGCCTGATCCTTTGGAGTGAAAAAAAGGGGGGGCAAATTTTGGTCCGGAGCACTTAGAGCATGGTCACCCGTGCGCACCTACTAGGCAAAAGTGGTGTGAACAGGGAAACCAGGCAAGCACTGTGTTTGGCCACAACCTGAGTATGAGGACTTGTTCAGCATGCTTTCTAGGTATGCCTGCCGAGTTTGGGGGCCCAGGTGAGCAGGGAGTGGCTCCTGGCAAGCAGTGACAGCTGGCCGGATCTTTGAATTTTGAGGGAGGGAGCACATGCTGAGTTTTCAAAATTTCTTTAAATATTTTATCTGTCCCAGCAAAAAGTGTCGCGACCCCAGATGGTGCAGTGGCTGGTCTGGAGTTTTTACTCGCCATTTTCACTGCCAAAATCGAGGTCCGGGGAGCGATTTACTGGACCCCCGCCCCAGCCCCCCGGACCCCCCAGGATGTACTCCTGATTAAGTGCCCAGCCATCGCTGCTGGTCAGGTAAGCCGGGGGGGAGCTTCCTGGAGACCCCATTTTGGCAGGGGTTTTGCTTGATTTCTGGCCCCACACCCTGGGTACCCCCCGGTACAAACTAAGTATGCAGAGTTGCTAAGATAGGTCTAGACAAAGGTCCTGCAAACTCAGAATCATCTGGTTGCAGTGGGGCATTAACTCAAACCTACTTGGCCGACCTGACTGTGTGTATTGCCCCCAAGTTGCCCCCAAGAGACTTGGCGCCAATGGTCCCCGCTGTAGCTTGCCTGAGGGGGGTGTCACGGTGCTTCCAGGAATAAATGGGAGCTCAAAGTTCAAAAATTAAGTCCCTCAGATAGGTGCGGTGTGTCGTACTTATCTCGTGCTGCTCAGCCGGCTGAGAAACCTGTGGTGGACTTGGACAGCAGGTGTCGTGCAAAAACATTTTTCATAACACGCTGATGTGCTGGAGGATATCCTCACAAGCAATGGTCAAGCCACTGCACAGGCGAGGTCAGCCCTGGGAATGGCCTACCCAGTGGGCATCTCCCCACCCTGCCCTTCTTCAACCTTCCCAGAAGCAAACTACCTGAGCTTGCACGTGTGAGGTCTTTTAAAAGCAATATCTGCTTGCACAAGTGTTCAGTCAAGGCTCAAATGTCAAGGGGTCTCCTCCTAAAATTCCCTCCTGCCCGCCCATGCCCACTTCCAGGTGAGTGCATCTCTCCAGTTTGGGACAAAGTATGGCACTTCCCCCCTGTGTGGTCGTTCATAGTGCCCCCTGGCCTCCTTTGTCCTTCGCTGCTCCTCACTACTTCATGCCGGCCTGCTTGCAGGACCACATTTTTTTCATGTAGAAGCCGCAAGCTGCATTGTAAACCTTCTTCGTTAAGAAATCGCTTCGCGCTGGTAAACTTCATATAGAAGCCACTCGGCACCTCAACAGGCTTATCGATCTGCAAAAGGACGGATGTAATGGAACACAGCACAAGGCTCTCTGAACTTCTGCAGCGGTGGTTCCACGTGGTAGCCTCTTGCCCTCTTGTTCCAAATGTATTACACTGCTCCTCACAACTCAATGCAGGCCTTTTTTTGCAGAGCCACGCTTCCTTCATGGCACCCTCTAGCCCTCCCTGCGTCTTGCACTGCTCCTCACTTCTCATCCTGGGGCCTGCTTGCAGGACCACGCCTCCTTCATGGCTCCCCCTTGCCCTCCCTGCGTCTTGCACTGCTCCTCACTTCTCATCCTGGGGCCTGCTTGCAGGACCACACCTGCCGACCCACCGCCCGCTACCTCCTCCAGCACCGCTTCACCCTGCAGCAGCAGCAGCAGCAGCAGCAGCAGACGACGACAACCGGCAACTCTGCATGCCCAGGACAGGTGTGCAGCTTCCCTCCTGCTCTGTTGTGTTCAACCTGGCATGTGGCAATGGAAGTCCTCTTTTCATGTGCACTCAATAAATGCTTGTGTGCGAAGCAGCAAGCTCATGGCAGCTGAGCAATGATTTATGCCCCACTCAATCTTCGAAATTACTGCAAGCACTTGGCTAGAAGGGCCAGCCATAGGAAATGTAGGGAGGGTCTAGGATGACAAAATCACTTCCAAACATTGGAGCGGAGCCACCCAAATATTTTTTTGCAGCTCTGCTTCAAAACTGCCATGCTTGGACAAAACAGCATGATGTTTGCATTCATGCAGCAAGCTCAGTCCAACCTCCAGTTTCTGTCGGGACCGAATATTTTTGACACGATGATCTTTCAAGGCTGAAACTGATGCGTTTGGACTACAGGGCCAAGGACACCAATGCTATGGCACACTTGCCTAGAAGACTAGCTCAGGAAAGGACCTGCTATGACATGCATTTTCAATGGATCTGAAGGTTAGCATTTTGGCATACTCTTACACACAACACACACACACACACGCAGGCCCAGCTGGTGCCGCTCATCGCTGCTACAGTGCAGCACCTGCAGCAGACGGCTGCCTCTGCACCCGCCCCCCAGACCCTGCTAGCCCAGGACCGCAAAGGGTTGGCAGGGGTGGCTACAGGGCACTTCTCCTGGAAGAGAGGAGGCACCATGGGAGGCGCAGGCATAGGAGACACACGTGCGTGTGCTTTGCATGGATGAGTGTGTGTATGTGTGTGTGCGTGTGTGTACGCGCATGCGCAAGTGGGCAAAGCGGAGAGGGTGTTAAAGCTGGGGAAAGGGAAAGACCGTTTGCTTTGGGGGGAAAGAGTTGCTGGGGAAGTGCCAGGTGCTTGGTAAGGGAAAAAGGGAAGGGCCTCCTTCGGCAGCAGCAAACTTCTCAGAGCTGTGGCAGCAGAACAAGGCCTACCTTTTTGAAGCTTGTTCACACACACACACGCGCGCACACACACACACACACACACACACACACACACACACACAAACACACACACACACAACACACACACACACACGCATGCACATCCAACACCCGATGCCGCTCATGCTGCCCATCTGCCTCATGCCCCCTCTGTGTGCCTATGTGCTTGTACACATGTGTGCACGCCTTACAGGGGTGGTCCACAACCTGCGGGGGCGTGCGCCCTTCCTTCAGGAACAGCCAAGGAGCCCCGACCCATGCCAGCCAGAGCAGTCTGACTCTCCTGCTGGGTTTGGGAGAAAGCCCAGGCGTGGGGAGGGCCTGCAGTCAACGCTGAGGGCTGCTGGCTCACCTGTAATGTATGTTTTGCTGAGCCTGGTGTTTCCGGCTTGGATGTGTGCTCCAGTTTTCCTGGTGGCCTGGTTGCGTGAAGGCAATGGTGTGCTCTTTGCCAGGGTAGGCTCTCCGCTGAGGGAAAGGCTTCTAAGAAATGATGCGTGCCTCAAGTAGCTGAGTATGCAGGTGTGAGTCTTTCAGATTTTTTAAGCGGGGGGCTGGTAAGGCGCTTAAGACAGGGCTTGGCTTGAGGGTGTCGCTTTCAGTTGTACAGCAATCCCTGCAGCGAACAAGCAGGTAAGTGCTCGGCTCTTGAGGCCCGTGGGTATTTGTGCTGGGGGCCTCCCTGCTCCAGTGTGTGCTCAGTATCACTAGCTGCATTTTTGGAGCTTGAAGCACTACTTGACAAGCACCAGCAGGGGCTGCTTGAACAGGAACAAACCTGTTCCTTCATTGACTGGTGGTATGGGCGCATGTGCATGCGTATGCATGTACACTGCAATACATGTGTGCACATGCACATTCCCACACATGCGTACATGCATGCACATCATTGCGTGTGTACGTTTGAGTGCAGGGACCCACGCGGAACGATGGTGGTCCACGAAGAAGGGGAAGAGGAAGACTACGGGGGCACCATGGTGGTGAATGACCAGGATGGGGGTGGCATGGGCACGATGGTGATGCATCCCACAGGGGCTCGGGGCGGACGTCCCAAGTTGCCAGGGCTAGGGGAGGAGGCAGAAGGAGGAGGAGGGGAGGACGCCGTGCAGTACGGCACTATCAATTTCGGTGAGGGATTCTGGTAACTCTGGTGATTTTGGTAAGGAGGAGGGAAGCATGCGGTTCAGTGCAGCACTGTCGACTTTGGTAAGCTGGCACCATGTGCTTGCTGCTGTGCTGCAGATGGTGGTGGCCTAGTGTGGATCAAGACCTTGGGGTTTAGGACACTAGTGTCCCCTGCCTGTGCCCCGCTTGCATGCCTTCCTCGCGCATTTGGTGTGCATGTGGGTCCATATACACAGTGCCCCAGCCCTGGGTACCCTCTTTTCCTTCATTGATGTGGGGAGTGTTTTCAATGCCTAACACAGTTTCTCTCGACTTTTTCGCATGTGGCTCCTCGAGCCACTCAAGCTGGATTCCAACTACATTAGGTTCAAAGCCACTCATCTGATCACATACGCCACATCACAAACACTGCGGGCACCGTAAGCACTGAACGACCATCTCTGGCTCTGTGCAGGTGCCGTGGTCTGAGGACTGTACTAAAGTGTTGCCATAGAACTTTGTCACCGTATTCACTGAACGGCCCCTGTTAGCTCTGTGCAGGTGCCACAGTCCAAGGACCTGGACAACCCAGCGGAGGAGAGGGTGGCGAGGGTGCAGGTACCAGCAGCTATTTGGCCGCTGTGCGTGCAGCGGCTGCAGAGGCAAAGCCCCGTGAGGGCAATCAACCTGGGATGGAGGCAGAGGTGAGGTGGAAAGGGCACAGGAGAGGATGAAGAGGGGGTCAGATGGTTGGAGGTAGGGAGGAGGCATTTCAGATGCAGCAGGAGGGTTGGGTAAAGAGGGTCAAGCATTGAGGAACAGAGGCTCAAAAGAGCCGTATTGGGCCTCTTTGGCCCGTTGAGAGCCTCTCTTGTCAAGTGCTCAATTCTCTTCACCCAACCCTACAAATGCTGCACCTGATGTGGTGGAGGAGAGCGAGGCGCAGTGAGTGGGGAAGGAGACTTTCAGATTCAATGTGGGAAGTGTGGACCGTCGGAGGAGGAAGAGCGTCATTTCAGATTTGTTGTGGTGGAAAGAAGAGGTTGTTTGGGTAAAGAGAGTGTGGGGCCATCTAGCCTTGCATGCACGCTCACTGGCACGCGCACCGCCAGCGCTGGCCGCACCTGGCACCCCTGAGCCGCTTTGCGCCAGTTCGCACAAAGCTGCTTGGATCGCACTCTGTGTGTGCCGCTAGAAGAGGTCAAATATCAATGAGGGTCCCACTCGCCTTGGAGGCTGGGGCTGAACTCAAGGAGACAGCGTACGTTTTTTGGATCAGCTTATTAGGCAGGTTGACGCTAAGGCAAAAAGCTTATGCCCAGCAAAAGAAACCAAGGGCAAGGTGGTCCTTGGTGAGAGGGGTGCCTGCTCGCCATGAGGTAGGCAACTCCTTACCCTCCCTTTCGCTTGGCATTGGAGCCAGAATGTTGAGAGGTGTCCCAAACCTGCCCCAAATATCCAACAAAAGTATGTGCCCTCGTGGTGTGCCTGCCCCAAACCTTTCCACAAACACCAGCAACATTTTGTGCTCCCGTGGTCTGCCTGCAGGTCGCCGTGCGTCCCGTCGCAGCACCTCCGCCCAAGGACGAGCGTGCACGTACCAAAGAGCGCCTGCGCGGAATATATGAGGGTGGTCTTGTGGTCACTGCGCCCTTCTTGCGCGCAGCACAAGCGCAGCCGCTGGCGCTGCTGGGGCCTAGCGGGGGCGGCGCAGGCTGGGAGGCGACTGGTGCGTGTGTGAATGTGTGTGTATGTGCGCGCACGAGCTTGCAAAAATGTGCAGTCAACTTATACAATGCATACCTGACTGTGTGCAATTCTCACCTGTGTTCACAAGCCCTGATGGAGGCTGCGAGCTGCTTAATTCAGACACCACAAAGAAGTGTGTACTCGGTCTTTGTTGCATGCCATCCACAAGCTCTGGAACCGTGCTGGCCCAGGTCAAAGAGCTTTCAACATATGATGCCTCCATGTTGTTCTGTGGCTGTTGGTCTCCTTTTCTTTGGAAATGAGTGCTGCCCCAGCTGCGTCTCCACAATCTTGCTCACCTCAGGCATAGGGATGCAACCGTCAATGCTCTTCTCGTTGACAGGCCGCATTGATGATCGTCACCAGTGCTACCTTTAGGCTTCTTGGGGTATCTTGGTTTCATGTCTTTCCCAAACAAGGCAATTGACAAAGCCTGTGTTTCATGCCTGTTTTTGTCGCCAGCCCTCCCTGCTGCCTCCCGGCTTTTGAATGGACGTGTGAGTGTGCATCCTCTGTCTGGCAGCAGTTCAATCCATGCACATAGTGCCACACTCAAATACACGCATTCATCAGGTGTCCCAATTGCATACAAAGTGACGCTTGTAATGCGCTGATGCTCAAGCAGCTGAACCACAGACCTTAGTTCAGTAGATGTCTGCCCTGCACACTGAAGCCTTCAGTGAAGGGCCATAGTGTGCTGGTTGCTGCCAAAGTGGGCCCGCCTGTTCTTGGCCTGCTTATTCTTCTGCTTATCCATATCAATCCTGTGCTCTCTTCTGTCGACTGTGCTTATGTAGAGCTAGGGAATTTATAGACAATTTGGATCTTGAAGGTCTCATTGGGCCATCTGATGCCCTGGTAGAGGCGATTGCTGCAGGTCTTTTTCACACAGAGGTCCTAGGTTTTTCTACAGCAGTTGATGTCATGTCAACAAAAGAATTGGTCTGGAAACCATAGTCTCATGTCAAACATGGTATGTCGAGTAGAGGAAGGTGGCTGGTCGCTGCCCTATGCCTGTGATGAGCGCAGCTGTGGAAAACGCAGCTGGGGCAGCACTCTTGTTTCTCCAAGTTTTTTTTTTTCGGCATTCAATTGAGGCACTTCACACCTCAACATTATGCTTGGCTTCGTGGAAGGGACCCAAGACAGAGTCGTGTGTTTGCTGTTTGTGGATGTCTGGGCGGCTCCTGCTGAATGTGTGTGAATGCCTGTGCATGCAAATGCAGGTTGTGACAGCATCAGTGCAGGTGCTTATGAGGTGCTGCTGCATTTGGTCCAACAGAGTGCTGCAGCGTCCATGCATGTAGCCAACGGAGAGGCTGCAGTGCTGCCTCCCATCACCAAGCTACCTCCCCATGTTGTAGCCCAGTAAGTAGTGTTGGTTGTGTTGGCTTTTGGACAACTTAAATACGTGCATGCGGAATTCAGATTGCTGTCTTGCAGTGTAAGCCACACTTACTTTCTTGCCAGGGGAAGCTGTGAGCGTGCTCTGAAGGGCTAGCTCAGCCTCTCGTCCGCTAATTTGTCCATTTTGTTAGTTCATTCACCTGTTCATTCTCTTTCTCCTATGTCTGTTTGTCTGTCTCTCCGTTCGTCTGACAGTCATCTCCAATGACATCCTAGCTCCTCAGGGTTGTGGTTGCGAACTGATCCAGATTTTTCCCTTCACAGGCTTGTTTACTTTGGTGCAACCGACTGTGACCACCATCCTTCTTATGCCCTCTAATTTAGGAGTGCTCAGATGCGGTCTGGAAAAATTTGCTGCTGTTCATCCTTGTCTATGGCTTCAGAGACACAGCTCTGAAAGGAGTTTTCTATCATGCAGGAATGCAGTGCATGCGTTCTGGCTTCCAGCTGCCTACCGTCCCTTGAATCTAAAGCCCTACTTACATGCTTGTGGTTCCAAGGGTTTTGACGGAGCCCATCAAAACTTATTGAGAAAGTGCCTCATGAACCTCTACTTTTAAACAGCTGGACAAGTCTGTCCAAACTTTCAGCCGCAGTAGTGGGCAACAAAATTGCAATATAATCTGCACATCTCCTTGCTTAGGATACATGGTAGTGTACAATAGTTGTGCTTCATTCCTGATCTGCGGTTATTAACAAATTTGATCCATGTGCTCTGAACAAGGTAGAGTGACAGTGCCTGCTTTTTTTATTTTGCATGAGTATTGCCCGCTGAGCAAGAAACATCTAACACATAGGCCCAGCTGTTTCATTGGCAAATGTGTGCCTCTTACTCTTCATTCCTGGCTGCATGGCACCAGGGGCAGCCCCTCATGCCTGGCCCCAGGTAAACATGTATGCTTGTCTTCATGGGTCGTCCTGGGCCATTTCCAAACACCTTCATACTTATCCACATCCAAGAGTGCATACAACTTAAAACCCTGGAGTCTCTCCTGCGAGATTTTGCTATCTTTGCTGCCCTCGTTGCATGCAAAAGGAACATGCATCACAGGAGTGTCTGCATTACATTCTTTGTTTGGCATGCCTGTGCAGTGTGCTGGCCAACCCGCAACTGCAGAACACCGCTCAAGTCCTCGCCTACAATCAGCAAGCCCAGGCGGCGCTTGTTTTGGGCAAGCAGGAAGCTGCAGATCTGCAGAGCACCATCTCAGACCTGTCAGCTTCATTGCATTGCATGCTCTGCTTGTGATGCTGTGGCCATCATGCTCTTGCCTGAAGCTCGTGCTTGTGGCAGAGACAGCAAGAGCACTTACTTGCTGTAGACCCTAAGCCACACATAATGAGGTGCCATTGTACATATTGCAAGTCCATCAAAATTATTTGTAGGCTCTGGTAGAAAAGCTAGCCTTATCAGTGATGTTTTAGATGCTGCTGGTATCTAACAGCGTCTTAGTGTGCAAGTGGCATACACATGCTTATCAAAATTGCCATTTTTATCCTTTAAACACCTGCAGTTTTTAAGCTGAATCTGCAAGATGTGATTGAACCTATGCAGATTTAGGCAGAATTATGATGCCGCACGGCAAATATCACACAGGAGTTACAGGGGTTACAAGGGGGGTTGGCCTACAGCCCGAGAACCTGGCTGATCGGCAAATATCATACCGTGCTTTCAGGTTGCAATCATACTGATCCTTCACACAACCTTGTAACCGATAAAAGTAAGGATAGGATAGGATAGGGTTACATAGCTGTACCTGCCTACAAGGGCAGCTTAGCTGAAGCAAAAGGTGCCTGTAACCAAACCAAACTAAACTTGTGTAAATGTCAACTGAAAGCCTTGAGCTGAGTTCAGAAGTGTCAACTGTAAAAATCACACACACTGTCACTCTAAATGAAACAAGCACGCAAAGCCAAGCACAAAAAACTCCATAAGGCTGTAGTGTCAGGAAAATACACTTTTGCGTTTCCACAAGAAGCACAGAAAGTTTGAGAACAGCATCGCTCTGAAAAAGGTCCAAGAGGCCATAGTAAAAGTGTTATGTTCTGCTTAGCACTTCAGTTCTCAGCATCCACTGTTTAAGATGCAATGCAATGCTTCAGAAAGGGTAACTGCCGATACAGCCTGGTGAGTGCACATGTCAAAGAAGGTATCAACTGTGTTGCCTTGCTTGAATCTCTTCAGCAGATAAGTACCCTCTGTAATCTCTCCAAGACATGGCACGGGGTATGGACGGCCCTTGAGGACCTCCATACACCCCTCCATACCTCCTATTAGGGACCCATGTTGCTTCTTTTGCCTGCGCAGCCTTGTGTGCTCGAACTCGGGTCTCTTGGTCTGCAGTTTGTCCTTGCCTCATGGCTCCTCCAAAGGTACCTGCATGCATGCGTACTGGTGCTGCTGCTCCTGCTGCTGGGGGAGGGCAGTGTTGGTGCTGGACAGGGTTGGGCTCTTGGCTGGTGCGCTTCCGCTTGGTGGGAGTGACTGGGGCTCCGCTTGCTGCAGCTGCTGTCACTCCTGCTGCTGTCGTTCCTGCTGCTGCTGTTTGTGCTGGTGGTGAGGCAGGCGAAGTAGGTGCTTGTGCTGCTGGCCTTGCTGCTGCTGCTGCTGCTGCTGGTGAGGGCGGAGGAGGCTTGAGTAGCTGCTTGAGCTGCTGCCCCAGTCGGCCAGCATTGAGGTGCAGGAAGGGCTCGCCAGGGCTGGGGATGCGGCCTGAAGGCAGGTGCTGGCGGAAGGGGTAGGGAACCAGCTCCCCCTCACCAAGTTTGACCACGATTGCTTTTCCCCTGACTTGCACAACCAGTTTCTCCCCATACCCACACTGTCCTCGGCCCAATTGCTGCAGCTGTATGGCCAGGTCCACCAGCGCATTCTGCAGGCGCGTCTTCTTCTGTACCAGGAGTGCTTGTGCTGCATTGCTGCTGTCGCGGAACCCCGCGTACGCTGCAGTCGCTGCCTCTGCCGTGCTGAACCAGACGATGTATCGCTGCTTGCCCAGTGCGTTGTCCCGCATCCGCTCCACATGCTGCACGCTGCCCACCTCGCACTGCAGGAAGGCTTCCACCCCGGCTGGTGTTGCTTCGCAGGGCAGCGCTCCTGCGTTCCTGGAGCGCAGCAGACGTACACTGTAGAACTTCTGACGTTCTTCCCTGTCTATGCTGCATGCTGCTGCCCAGTTGGTGTCAGCAGAGTCTCGGACGAGCTGGTCAACGCTGCCCCGAGTTGCTCGGCCATCCTGCTGCTGCTGCTGCTGCTGCTGCCGTAGCTGGAGCACCACTTGATTAAGCTCGTCGACCTTCTGTAGAAGCTGGCGCACAAGTTGCTCAATCTCCATCTCTTCTTGGCTTCTCACGTCACTTTTTCCCCAGGCACAGGTCAGCGTCCGCTCACTGTGTTAACCAATTTACTTTTGGCGTGTGTGCCCCATCTGCGTGCGCGCAAGCACACCTATCCCGCCTGGTAGGGCTCGTTCCGTTCTCAGAGTGTCAAAAAACACTAGTGGAGCCCTACCAGACGGTGCAGTGGAAGCGTGAGCTCTCACGATTATTATAAAAGTAAGTCTGAGACGCTCAGACATGCTTGTATTGAGGTATGGGCTCAGTGCATCCATCAAGGCCATTATTTTTGAGAAATGCTCTTATAAATTACAACGTATGATGCTGGACATGTGCAGGTGATAATGGTGTGAAGCCCTGGAAAAGAAAAAAGGAGGAAAAGGCTACTCCCTACATAATTTGAGGAACTGGGAACACATTGAGATTGTCTTGACGGGCTTTGTACCCCCTTCAGCTGAAAGTTTCAGAGAAATAGAAAGATAATGTAGGTATAAAGGGTTGTCAACAGATCATGGTCCCAGACCTTGTCTGAATTTGCTTTTCCGTCTGTTCTGTGCACAGAACAAGGGTTACAAGGGTTACAAGGGGGGGCAGCCCAAGAATCTGGCTGATCGGCTGCTGGTGAAACATTCTCATCCAGCATCAAAAATCGAAACCAGTTCAGACAAAATCTTTGAAAATCTGTGCGAGTCTTGATTTAGAAAAGCATATATGGAACCAGAGGGGGGCAACTGAGGCCCAAAATCAGGTGTTTTTTGCATGCTCCCCGCGCATGTTCTCTGTAACGGGCAGTTTTCAAGTTTGGGTTCCACTGGTAGCCTGTTTTACAGGATTTCTCTAGCACTAGAGCTCCAGGCTTGCCAGTTACGGAAACCGTGCCTAATCACTGGCAGTCGCGGCGTGAACCCTAATTTTCACCACCAAAACTCCATATTTGAACACCCACTGATTCAAATCGGGTAATTTTTAGTGATATTAGGTCCTTATACCAAAATAATATCATTGCAAAAGAAATGGAGCGACCCAGTGGTTGGTGAGGTATTGAATTTCAACCATTTCCCTTCGAAAAAATCCAGCTCAAGGGGTGCCAAAAAGGTCAATTTTTGACTTCCATCTTTCCTTTTTTTGAATATGCAGGATGTTAGTGATGTATATGAATGTCACAAACACAAAAAATTGGGAGTGAAGAATGGTCCTGGGGTGGGGCTGTGGGCCCTTTTGGGGTGATCTGAGGCCAGGAGAGTTATCTGGGGTACTCCGATTTTCATCAATTTACCAAAACATCGCCACACATTTATGGTATATGCTTGATGTAAAGGAGGGATGGACCAGACAAAGTCCTGGTCCAGGGCAAACCAGCTCAGTTCATTTGCCCTGGAAATCCTTTTATCTACCTCGGTGCTGAGATCACCATGACGTTAGACTCAGGCTGGAAATCCCAGCTTACAAAAATTGCAGACAAGCTTACCAAAAAAATTACACACCTAGGCTGCTCTTTTGCCACACCCAGGCAAACCATGGAAATTATCCGTACAGCCATCATCCCAAGCACTGCTTATGCCTCTCTGGTCTCACCTGCTCTGAGAATGACCTTGCATGCTGGGATAGACTTGCCCTTAACACCATTAAAGAGAGGTACAAGATCTGGCAGTGCACTGCCACTGTGGCACGGCCATCCTGCGGGAAGACAAAATCAACTTTGGACTCAGATGTACATCCATCACAGTAAAATATAATGCGAGGTGTGCAGCGGCCCTCACCACTTGCCTCATTAACACCGGCAGGCACGGCCAGGTCATTAAGTCATTCCTGGAATCTCAAATCCATCAACTCAGATGCTATTTTCTCAGGAGCATGAACCCATCACACCACCATCCCAACTTCCTCCTCAAGCAAATACTTTACATGCTCTGTGTTCGGCAATACCTCTACATAAAAGAAAAGAAAAGAGTAAGAAAAGAAAAACTTCATAGGCAGTGAAACACTCTCCACATCAGTTAAGGAAAGGGGTTCACATTGGTGCGACCGTATGACCTCCCCACTACGGAGTTCAGACTGAAAGAAGCAAAGCAGGCAGAGAAAGAAGACAGGTCCAGCAACGAGAAAGAGAGCAGGATGATAGCTGAAAGACTGGAGTTCCAGACCTTCAACAACAAGCATCAACAAGCATCTGCATCAACAACAGCGCACTTGACATTTCCTTTCAAAAAGCACCTTACCTTCTTTCCA
Source organism: Dunaliella primolecta (assembly GCA_914767535.2). NCBI lineage: Eukaryota > Viridiplantae > Chlorophyta > Chlorophyceae > Chlamydomonadales > Dunaliellaceae > Dunaliella > Dunaliella primolecta. Next base: position 6,020,907 of record OU611753.1, on the reverse strand, counting down.
GCATTACTCCCGTCACGGTATTAAATGTTCTCTCAATGCCAATGCAACCCACCCTTAGGAACCTAGCCTGCCACTGCATTTATCCCCTCATGGAACTTGGCATATCCAGGCTCTCCTCCCTGCAAAATAACAACCTCATCCATATTATTGACAGAAATAAACTCACATCCCTGTTTGGCCGCAAAATCAGGACCAGACATGCCGTGGCCCTTAATAAGCTCTCCCACACCCTCAACACTCATAATCTCACATCTGATCTCATCAGCACAATCGTACATAGCCAAGACAGCTCGCCCAATAACCCCCCTGATTCACGCTACATAAATAACACAACATAGACAGAATCGATGAAAAAAACAGAACATACACCAACAGGCTGGAACTGGTCAAAGCTCTACTCAGGACATGCTCCCCCAACCCCCCCTAACTGCAACCCAGGCAATGGGGGTCATGACCCTAACACACACATACACCCTGACTCCAGGACTTACAGCAACCCCCTCTTTGATGCTCAGGATATGGAAGTAAAAAATGCCTCTCCCGCAGCCATGGGTCTGTCACAGGAAATGATCTGAGCCTCCCTGGCCTCGCCCCTCCCAAAACTTTTTATGCAGTCCTGTTCTATGATTAAAAAGCCACAACTCTGCATAAAGGTTAAGAAAAACGGCTCAGTACGTATGCCAGGGTGCTCAGAAAGGGAAAAAGGGGGCAATGTGCCATCATTGGTGAAAAATGGGAACTTCCAACCTACCGCATTTTGTCAAATTTACCCTCGGGTACGTAGCAGTGATTTAGCTTACACCATTGCAAAAGAAGTAGGGTCAATTGGTTGACCGGCTGGGTCAAGGTGGATGAGACGTTTGGGAGGCTTGGTGGACCCCTAAGCCCTGACCCCTGTTTTGATTCAGGCCCTGAGGGAGCACTTCCTGAAAGCTTTTTTCATATTTTGATAACTTTTTTTGTGTCATATACCATAAGGGTCGAATTTGAGAATTGGGTTCAAAGTGTTGAGGTTTGCTCTGGTTTCCAGCTAAAATTTGACCAGGTGTAGATCAGGGCTTGGCTCTGGTGCCAAGATGAAAAAGAAAAGACTACGCAAGCCAGGTCTAGCTGCGTGCATTAAGGAGAGATCCCCTAACTAGCAAGCTAGCTAGGGCCTCACCGAGGAGGTTCACAGGCCAGCCTAAACCGAGCTATGAACCGATAGGGAACAACTAATGAGGGTCAGATGAGGGTCAGAGATGAAAAGAAGTGCTGATGAAACACACTTTCCAACACACTAGTTTCCATCTTGGCAATAGAGCCATGTGTATAGTTGCACACATGAGTTGAAACCCTGTGGTTGACCCCCTCGAGAACTTTTCCTTTCAAGTTTGCTGAGACCAATGGCTTTGTTCAACTTCAGACAAGTTGTCTCGGTAAGACAGGAGAAAACAATTGCGCTGGCAAAAATAACATTTACCCCACCCTACATCAATAATGTTAATTTACTAAATCTATGTCAATTTATTGAGGGAAAGACAGAACAGTTACTCTCCCTTCATCAATAAAGGAAAAGGAGACACATTGGCTTAAAAGAGCCGTGAGTCTCCTCCAACATATGCATACTCAGATGCCAGGCCTAGGTCACTATACCCCATAACTCATAGCACAAGTATGTTTGCGCCCATGTGCGCAAGTGCGTGCGTATGTGCATGTGTGTGTGTGTGTGTGTGTGTGTGTGTGTGTGTGTGTGTGTGTGTGTGTGTGTGTGTGTGTGTGTGCGTGTGTGTGTATGTGTGTGTGTATGTGTGTGTGTGTGTGTGTGTGTGTGTGTGTGTGTGTGTGTGTGTGTGTGTGTGTGTGTGTGTGTGTGTGTGCGTGTGCGCGTGTGCGACGTGATGTGATGTGAGGGGGGACGTGCGAAGGACTATTGGATAAATTAATCGGTTAATATCTCCAAGCATGATCCACAGGTGAGGCGACGAATTGCAGCGAAGTCAACACTTACTCAGAACTGGTTTTCCTCATCTTGACCACTAACAACAACTAAATTATGTTGAATGCTTTGTGATCGAATTGTAAACCTTAGACTAAAACTGTTTCGTCTTAGAGGGAGTTCAGCAAAACATGGATAATGGCAAGCATCATCTCTCCTCTCCTGTAGGGATATGCACACTTCCATAGGGGTCAGCTGAAGTTCAAGCAGCTTGTCATCTGACCAGCGCCCAGCCCCCAGCAAAAGGAGCCCCTCTGACCAATCTCCCCCATCAAGAGCCCACGCTATGGCAGGCCTCCCTCCACTCCCCAAGCTACCAGGTGCATACATGCACGATGTCCTGTATGTGAGCTTGGAAGCAGTGTCTGTTCAAAGGGGTCAGCTGGCTTTTGCGGGCTAGAGCACAAGCATGCGCACCCCTTCCCTCCCCTCACTCATCCCCTTTCCCCGCTCCTATTGACACGTACAGCGCCTTCCATGGCTGGGCCAACACCCTGGTCTAATTGGGTAATACCTGGAAGGTTGGTTGTGTGTAGGGTTTTGGAAGCGGGCGCCCGTTAAGTTTGCATGCTGGTGCCCGAGGCTTTTTCTGACAGGTCATACTGGAGTGCAGCTCTTCGTCCTGTGACTTACCTGGCTTCTTGTTTGGTCACCTTTGCAACTCTCTTCCCCTTTCTTTCCTGGACCTGCAGAGTCATAGCTGGGGCCTACCCTGCAAGTTTGGATGATGGTGGGTGTTCCAGGAGTGCCCGCTGCTAGTGCGTGGCCACACTGATGCATGCCTCCTTTCCCTGTAAATACACACAGTGTGTGTGCTCTGACTGTTCTCTTTCTGCATTCATTTCCACTGTCACAGTGGAAACGGAGCGCATCCTGAGCACAATGCTGGAGCTGGGGATGAACACATTCGTATGCCTGCAAGCAGAGGTCAACATAAACACTCCAGAGCATGCGTGGCGGTCGCAGGTACGTTTAGGGAGGGCACTTTTGCTTGCTAAGACTCGCTTGCCAAGCTTTTTGCAGGAGCTCCCGTTGCTCAACGTTTCCTCCGCCCTTCCCCTTCTTCAAAACCCGCAGCACGGCTTGCGACCCTACATCAAAGACGCCCAAAAAATTCTGAGCAAAGCCCACGAGACGGGCAACCCGAAAATAACGCAGCAAAAGATTGACTTCTTGCACCTGCCCATCATAGACGGCAATGTCACCACGGACTCAGCCATGAACAGGTGTGTGTGTGTGTGTGTGTGTGTGTGTGTGTGTGTGTGAGCTTGTGTGTATGTGTGTGTGTGTGTGTGTGTGTGTGTGTGTGTGTGCATGTGTGTGTGTGTGTGTATGTGTGTATGTGTGTGTGTGTGCATGTGTGTGTGCGCGTGCGTGTGTGCGCGTGCGCGTGCGTGTGTGCGCGTGCGTGTGTGCGCGTGCGCGTGCGTGTGTCCGCGCGCGTGCGTGCGTGCGCGCGTGCATGCGTGTGTATATGTGTGCATGTGCGTGTGCATGTGCAAAATTTGGTGTGTCGTATCAGGTAGGTTTGTGGTAAGCAGGACGACATCTAGATCTACAGGCGGGCGGAAAACCGTCCCTTTAGAAATCAAAGCCCACCTCTGGTGATTAAACAACTCTTACTTGTGCCACCCATTTTGGAGCTGAAATTGCACTGCCATGGTTCCCAGAATGGCAGTGTACAGGGAATCTGCAGGTAAGCAAGCCTATCGTTGCACAGGCCCATGATGTACCTCTAAACGGTTTAAAGGTGGGGAGCATCTCCATGTTGGTGCAGTTTAGACGAGGCCAAGGTTGTAGCATGGCATGTTGGCAGCAGCGGCAGGAAGGCAGCGTGCTTGTAGGATGGTTGCAGAGGTTACAGAAACGAAAGGAGCGGCAGGAAGGCAGCACTGGTGCTCAGGTTTCTTGACCCTCCCTTGGCTTACACGCTCCCCCAGGCTTGCTGAGGATTGCATGGAGCGCGTGCTGAGGGGCGAGAAGCTGTACATCCACTGTTGGGGAGGCCACGGGCGGACGGGTACCCTTGTGGCTGTCATGCTGGGTCGGCTGTACAACTTGCCCTACACGACAGCGCTGCGGTACACTCAGGCCTTCCACGATGCGCGCGTGTACCCTCAGGGGGTACGCTCCCCACAGACGCCAGTGCAGCGAGCTCAGGTGGGGGCGGTTTTGCAGCTGCATATGCACAACATGTGCATGTGCATTTGGGCCATGCATCAGAGCTGGGCATGTTGTTTGATCAAAGGGAAGTGCGCGTGTCTGCGCCAGCATGAGGAACAGGACAGGGGTGTATGTAGGGGTCGGCGTTCAGTATATAACGTTATATAACGTCATACACAAATTCATTAAGACCAGTGCCAATTTCCGGCCTCACAGACTGCCGAGTACAAAAATTTTGACCCTCGTTTAGCTCTTTTGAGTACATTGAACCAGAAGCAGAAATGGACGGTGCTTGATGGGAAGCAGAAGCAAGTGGAGGGGCTCTTAAGCCCCATGAGCTCTTGGCCAAGCTGAAGGGAGGTCATCTCTGGGATGGCAAGCTGTATCCTGTGATAAGGGATGAGTATGGTGGGGTGTGCGTGCTGGAACACAAGGAATTCATGCAGCCCCACAGCGCTAACACCCCTTCCAAATGCAAGCCCCAGGACTTGGCAAAAGCTGCAGCCATGAGAATCAGCCCACCAGCAAGCTCCACTACCAGAAGGGATGTTCGCCGCATGCAAAAGGAGGAGAGCAGGCTCAGTCCTTGGGCAGCAGCGTGACACCACCATGATGAGGTGGTTAAGGTAGAGCCCAAGGGACGCTATGACTGCTCTTACTGTGACTGTGCCTTGGCCTGATGCCAGATATTAAAGGGATATATATCTCAGAGATATCCCTTTAATATCTGGCATCGGGCCAAGGCACAGTCACAGTAAGAGCAGTCATAGCGTCCCTTGGGCTCTACCTTAACAGTGGTGTCATCGTGGGTTGGGAGGGCCAAAGAATGCGGATTGGACAACTTCCTTGTGTGCCCAGTCCAAGCAGAGCAGGCGCACCGCATGCCGGCCATCCACGTCATCAATGCCCTCCTTTTTGCGCAATTTTTGGTCAGCCAAAGCCAGCTCCCAGTTTCCTCTGCTCGCTCATGCATCCCAAAAATTGCTTTTGCACACGTCACTACAGCAGCTGCTGAGCGCAACTGGTCAGCGTGGGCACGCACATACAGCTTTGCGCAACCAGCTGAGCAGAGAAACAGCAGAGAGTTGGTGTATACCAAGGTCAACATGCCTGCCAGCTGGTATAGTTAGGCAGCAACTTAGCAGAAGCAGATTGGATTGAAGCTAAGTAAAGTTAGCTTGGACTAGGCAACCAGAAGTAGGACCAGGTAGTGACTCCTTTGTTGCCCCTAAGGTAGGATATGTAACGTTATTTGAAGAGTTCCTAACCTAGAAAATTATCAACGTCTCTTTTTTTGGGATCCAACTTTTGGAAATTTCTTTTCTAAAGAGTAATATACCTACCATGAAGTTTTGGGGTCAGATATCTTATCCCTTGGGGTAGATCTGCAATCATATGACGTTATAACCATTTACGGTATTTTCTGTTATATAACGTAATACACATATTTTTTCTAGGAAATACGGTATACGCCAATCCCTAGGTGTATGGCATATTTGCAGAAGGACGAGCATGTCAAAACTGGGTGTGTGCTTTGTTTGTAGGGAAGTGGGCGTGTCAGCGCCAGCATGAGGAACAGGGCAGGGGTGCCATAAGCAGCCATCTGTGCTATGTGACTGCCCTCTTTTTTGTTTTGGCTCACCCTCTTGTTTTGGCGTGGTTAGGGGTTGCTCTCCTGTGTTTCGTTTCCACCCGTAGGGCACTCACAATACCCCGTGCTTTTGGTACCCATACCTGCATTGCACCATCCATGCACCCATACCTGTGCACGGAACTCACCCTGCGCACAGGTGCGCCGCTTGCTTGCTGGCCAAGGCGCCACCTCCGCGCCCCCCTTGCACGGCAACGTGCGCCCTGCTGCCGGCCTGCCTGGACGCTCTGCAAGCTCCGTGCTCACCAAGCCTGGCAGCTCCATCCTGTCTTCCGACATGCGGCCCGTTGTGTCGCCTGTGAGCAGCATGCGCAGCGCGCAGGCGCCGCCCTCGCCATTGAGATCACGGTGAGAGGGGTGTCCCATATACTCATGCGCACACACACACACATGTGTACATAAACGTACGCATGCGTGAATGGATGGGTTGCAGCAAGCGTTCTCTTGCTCTGCCGCGGCCATAGATGCTACGCACCGTCATCGGCAGGGCCAACAGGCCAGCAATCTGCAAGAATCTTCTTGCTTGCCTGCCAAGATCAGGGATTCAGTGCGCAAAAAAAATGCGCGCGCGCACACACAACACACACAATCTTGAGCAATGACGATGTCCTGCACAGCACGGCCAACATGACCAGGCCAACATGACGTCCCACATGCGTGTGCATGCACCGCACACACAATCATGAGCACCGACCATGCATTGTACAGCACAACCAACAACTCTTCTGAAAAAGCATCTATTGGATCTGCAGGCTTTGATTTAATTAGTGCAAATGGTTATGTCGTCTCTTCTAATGACAGGCAACTCAGCCTCACCAAGATTTAAGTCAAATTGCCAAGAGTCTTTCTCTGGTGTTAACAAACAAACAAGCAGTTTAAAGCGCTTACTGTAATGCCTGTGTTGCATGCAACGCAGCATTGGGGGCTCAGGCAATGTAGGCGGCCGCTATGGACTGGGCAGGAGCGAGAGCCCCATGAAAGCTGGCTACGACCGGGACTACCTGCGAGCCTCTGCAGCAGATCGACTAGCAAACGATTTCAGCAAATTATCGGGTCCTAGCGTGGGCAGGGCAGGGAGCAACATGCCGTCTTACATGCTGGCACAGCGGTAGCAGCAGCGGATGATGTCTTGATTGAGGGGGAAAGTGCAAAGGGAAAGGGGTGGGGGGGGAGGGGCTCTGGGAAAGTAAACTGACACCTCCTATAAAATGTGTTGAGAGGTACGTGGCCTGTGGGTCATGAACGATGTGTTGGACGGTTGAGGTGTATATGTGCAAGGGCCCATGCATGTACCAAGAAAATAGATGAGATGCATTATGGACAAAAAGGGCTACAGGGAAGAGGGGTTGCCACAGTTAGGTGTATGGGCGCGGTGTGTGTACTCCTGTTGTTTCATTGCTGTGGAGTTCCCCCCAATTTAGTTGTATAGACCTGCGCGACCAGGTGGTTAGGTGGTGGCATTTCTCGTGAGCAGCCCACCTCACGAAGGGCTGATTCAGGGGTATATGTTTTGCATAGCTGTAAATAGGCAGAGAACACGTTATCAGGGCTGTCATGACCTCTGTGTGTGTGTCCTGTTCCTCATTGTTGTGGCGTACATTATGTCTCATTGGCATGGCAGCTGCACAACAGTGGCATTGTCCTCAAATTTTGTACGTTGGGATCAGTGGTCGAGGATCAATGTGTATTGAGGACGGAGGTTAGGAGTGCTCATACACCATAACTAGCCACAAGGGGGATTGATCTTGTCCCCCACTGTGATTCATGTGGATATGCGACCAGAGTTCTGCCTTGTTTGCATTTTGTTTTATATTCAAGCGCGAAGCCTAGAAACAATTATTTTGAATATTCTATTCCCCTTGTTCTGCACTCACTGTTCTATACTCTGGAACTCCTAATTCCAAGCTTGACCCAGGTGAATAACAGCCTTGTACAGGTGCATGCAAGCTTCCTCTCTTTCTATTGCTGCCATTCTTCTATTGAAAGAGAAGAGAAAGTAAGCAGTAAGTGGAACGCCTCTGCATCAACTATGGGATAGAAGTTAAGTTCTGTCAGTCACGGGAACACACAGGGAAGAAAAGGAAAGCCTTTCCCTGTGGTTTACAGAGCTGTACCTGCCTACAAGGGCAACTTGGCTGAAGCAAAAAAGATGCCTGTTTCACAGGAGACACAAGACTTTGAAACCAACTGGATGGATAACAGCATCAACAGCTCGCAGCAGGCTTGTACAAGGCTGCCATGATTTGACCTTCAGCCAGGTAGTTTGGCTGCTTGGCTTTGCTGGACTGTGCCAGCCAAACAGGAAAATCCATGACTTTGGATATAATACTCTTATTAATTTGCTTTTGCAAGAAAAAGAAGGTTATATCGCTATATCAAGAAATGAAAGACATCCTCAGAACTTGCTTGATTAAAGTGAAAAGTGCCTGGCTCATACAAAAAATAGCTACGTATACGCGTGGTAGGGAAGCCAGAGAGAAGGTGTGCAAATATCCTTCTGAGAGAACACATGGGGTCGCAAGGACAAATGAAAATGGTATGCTTTTCACTGCAGGCTTGTATTACACTGAAGTCATCACTGCTTGCTGTTGAAGGTCTGGAACTCTGGTCTTTCAGCTACTATCTTGCTCTATTTCTTGTTGTTTGACCTGTCTTCTTTCTCTACCTGCTGTAAATTCTCTCAGTCTGAACTTCGTGGTGGGTTTTTCGTGCAATCTTTGCACGAATGTGAACCCCTTTCCTTAACTGATGTGGAGAGTGTTTCACTGCCTACGAAGTTTTTCTTATTCTTTTCTTTTATATAGAGGTATTGCCGAACACAGAGCATGTAAAGTATTTGCTTGAGGAGGAAGTTGGGATGGTGGTGTGATGGGTTCATGCTCCTGAGAAAATACAAGGGTTTACAAGGGTTTACAAGGGTTTACAATGGTGGCCTACAGCCCGAGACTCTGGCTGATGGCAGCTGGTGAAACAAGCTCAACCAGTATCAAAAATTGAGACCAAGTCTGACACAAATCTAAGAAGTCTGTATGAGTCTTGGTTTAGGAAAGCATTGATTTCAGAATCAGTGATAGTATGATGGCAAGCCAAGAATGGAATAAAGTCAGCGTTTGAAGGCGGAGCAAACACACGCAAAGTCTTAAACATCTCCTCAAAAAGGTCCTTGTATCTCGTGCGTAGCTCGCGCACCTCAGTACATTTGCAAAAGAAAAGCACATGTTTTTCATCCTGGACTTCCCCACACTCACACTTATCACAGATACTTGAACCCCCAAGCCATTTACCAGACTCCACTCTCAAGTGATGAGCACGCAATCTAAATCTGCTAATGTTTCTCAAAACATGCTTGTCCAAATCCTTGAACAGATACGAGGGGATACAAAAAGGAGCACCTCTGGGACCACTCTCAGAATTCCCACACCACTTATGGTACGTCACTACCTTCTTGTTAACTGCACGAGGACAAAAAACATCGGCCCCTCTCCACACTTTCTGCTGTCTGTATCGCAAATCACCAATGAAAATAGCATCTGAGAAAATAGCATCTGATTTGATGGATTTGAGATTCCACGAATGACTTAATGACCTGGCCGTGCCTGCCGGTGTTATTGAGGCAAGTGGTGAGGGCCGCTGCACACCTCGCATTATATTCTACTGTGATGGATGTACATCTGAGTCCAAAGTTGATTTTGTCTCCCCGCAGGATGACTGTGCCACAGTGGCAGTGCACTGCCAGATCTCGTACCTCTCTTTAATGGTGTTAAGGGCAACTTGAAGTCTATCCCAGCATGCAAGGTCATTCTCAGAGCAGGTGAGACCAGAGAGGCATAAGCAGTGCTTGGGATGATGGCTGTTCGGATAATTTCCATGGTTTGCCTGGGTGTGGCAAAAGAGCAGCCTAGGTGTGTAATTTTATTGGTAAGCTTGTCCGAAATTTTTGTAAGCTGGGATTTCCAGCCTGAGTCTAATGTCATGGTGATCTCAACACCGAGGTAGATAAAAGGATTTCCAGGGCAAATGAACTGAGCTGGTTTGCCCTGGATCAGGACTTTGTCTGGTCCATCCCTCCTTTACATCAAGCATATACCATATATGTGTGGCGATGTTTTGGTAAATTGATGAAAATCATTCATTTGGACTATTCAATGCGATTTTGAGCACAGAATTAGTGGCACAAAGAACTACTAGTATATGGGCCAAGTCACTCCTGTGGAGGCAAAGACTATAAGTGGAAACATCACTCGTGATATCTTGTTTCAGTGTGTCTCACCATGCCACTTTATGTTGAAGTTTTATCCATGCGAAATCTAAATCACCCATGCAAGCAGCATTGAGCCGGATGTGGCAAACTCTAGAGTGATACCCTAGATGGCGTCTTGCGCTGCCCTTCCCGGCATTCAAACCTTCCCTTTTTCCTGTTTTACACGTCCTTGATGAGTGTGTGTTAACCACATAAGCCCCACTTTGAACAACAGGAACAAGGCAGCAGATTTAGATCAAATGTAGGGATCACTGCATCATGATCTCCCATCTCGGACTGCTGATGGGGATCAATTTAATGGGCCATTTTCTCCCCTTCAAACTTACGCTTAGATGCCTGATCTTTGAATGCTTGCATAGAGGCTGCCGGAGGTGTAAACCATGCTAGGGCACTACTTACACTGCTCCAAAGATGTTAACAGGGGGTGTCAAACAGAGAAACTGCCAGTGTAGGAAAACTAAGCAATATGTTTCACAGTTGCCCTCTGGAGTTTGGATGTCTGCCCCTGACTTCAGTTTTTTCAATGTTTGACTGAGAAGACAATCATCTAAAGGTTTCTCGCGTCCTCCATTTTCATTTGCTCTCGCCAATAGGCATATCTTCTATTTTATTTCCATTTGTTTACAACTGTAATGGTCGTACCCATGGCTGGCCCACCCTCTATAGGCAAAAATAAAATAAAAGAAAAAACTACTCAAGCCAGGTCCAGCTGCGCGCATTAAGGAAAGCTTCTCTAACAATCGAGCTAGGTAGGGTCTCACCAAAGAAGATCACAGGCCCAGCCTAAGCTAAGCTAGGAGCCAACAGGAAACAGCTAGTGAGGTCCCGATGGGTTGCCAGCCATGCGCCTGCGGGCACGGAATCTCTTCCTCTTGCTCTGCACTGCCTCGCCCCCCGTAACTCTGCCACCAAAACAAACCTGCAAATAAAAGGTGTGCCTTGTGTTTATTACTTTTGTCAAGGATTGGAGTGCATGGCGACTTAATTTAGAGGCTTATTTTTCTGCGTTATGTCTGGTAAGGCCCAGCTCAACCAAAGGAGCAATGGTGTAGTCGTTATAGGTAGTGCCTGCCACACCCAATAAGATGATGTGCAAGGTTACCTTATTATTTCTGTTTGGGTTTCTGAGGCTACAGGTGTGGAGTCTGGAAATGGTACTTGCACTCCTTCTTCTCCTTCTTCCACCCGCTCACATCATGCGTTATGCAGCAGACACAACCCAACACAGAGGACCACACGAGCCAACCGTGCGACACAGCCCCACCAACTTCATGTAAACCAGCGGCACGTGCACTTGATTGAAATTAAGTACTGTGAAGACACGAAGCCTGGACAACAGTTAGAGGCGGCACAGCGGCAGCATACAGACCTCAGCAAACTCATTAGTGCTAAGTTGTGACTCCCCACACTATCCTTCTGGGTGTTGGTGGGACCTGCTATACTTATCATACCTTGAACCAGTTTAAACAACTTGGACTGGACCATCAACGGGCCCATAAACTTGCTCAAAAACTCCATGCCCATTCTGTTCAGTATGCCCACAAGCTTGCTACCACTAGACGTGCTATCATGATGGAAAATAGTCATGCTTCTCACAGCCAGTTTCTGGAGCCGGGAGCTTCCAGTAACCCTTCAGATCCCCATTAGATTTTTCTTCTTTGGAGCTTTGTGGTGGAGGAGACTCACGGCTCTTCAGAGCCAATGTGTCGCCTTTTCCTTAATTGATGTAGGGAGAGTTTCCTCTGCCTCCGTAGTTGTTCTTTTCTTCTCTTCTCTTGCATGCTGGGCAGCAGCTTGTTGTAGGCTGGGTAAGGGTTTAGTGTCTGGGCATTATTTGAGTGCCACAAGTTGTATATCTCTATCGTGGGCAGGTACCATCCTAGGGTTAAGATGGGTTGCTCTCCCTGGGATAGGGCGCACAAAGACAGTATCAGGACGGCTTTGGTGTTGGGCAGAGGGGCCAGAACCATCGGGAGAAGCCCAGTCAGGAAAATCTCTAAAACTTCCAGGAAAGAAAGAAAAGAAAGAAAAACTACGCAGGCAGTGAAAATACTCCCCACATCAATTAAGGAAAAGAGGATACCTAGGGCCGAGGCACCGTGTATCCCCTTCACCAAGAGAAACAAAAGAAGCAAGTCAATGGGGATCAGGAGGGTTACTAGCAGTAGCCCGTGCCTGATATTGGTGATGAGAGTTGAGAGAAGTCTTCTCGAGAGCTCGTCTGGTGCTAGTAAGTTTGTAAGCATACTGGACAGAATGAGCATGAAGCTTCCGAGAAAGCTTGGTGGCCTTGGAAGTGTCAAGGCCAAGCTCTTTAAGAGGCTCAAAAGTGTGGGGGCTGTAGATGACCCCGCCCACACCCAACAGAATGGTATGGAGGGTGACTTGAGCTGAGGCCCTGGAAAGATGGCGACATAGATCGCGGTGCTGCTGCTTGGAGGCCTCGAGCTGGTTCTTGGGCCGGGTGTCTTCACAGTATTTGACCTCCACAAGATGGACATGTCTCTGCTCTGGAAGGAGCTGACAAGGCTGACGGACCTTGGAAGTGGATGGAGTGGCTGTGGCTGGCGCTGAGTCCTCCCTGTTCCCCCCGCGCCCCCCTCTATTCCTCAATGGATACCGGCAATTGGTCCTTGGTGCTGTTTTCGTTGGAACAACTAAAATAGCATCAGGGCGACTTGAAGTAAGCCTGTCTTTGTTAGGGAAGCGATGGGGGATCCAGGTACTTCAATTCTCTGTTACTGGAGCTTTTCTCAACCGCAAGCTTCCATGGCAACAAGGAATGAGTCATTTCACCTTTGCTGAGGGCTTCACAGAAGAGATTGAGGGCAGTGTTATGTTTGTTTATGAAGGTCCCTTGGCATTTTGGGTGTGAGCATCCAAGGACAATGTGGTTGAAGCTTTCCATATTGCCCTATAAATGGCACTGCCAGTTGGTGGAGCCATATGTGTGATTGAACCTAAAAGCGTGTTTTGGGGAGTAAGCAGTGCGGTATTGAAGAAGGTTTATTTGTTACTTAAGGGTGATCTTGGCATTCTTCCAGAGGGAGGTGACGGGGTCCTGAAATGGGGGTGCTTTTCAAATGTTCCTTGAGTATGGTGTCCATGACTTGCTATATTCAAGCTAAAGACCAAAATGTGTCCATCGCATCTGAGCTTTTACTAAGCAACTCACGGCCAACCTGCCTAGTCAGCCACGGCGTGAACCTTACTTTTTGACACCCAGCTACACACATCTGGCCAGCCAAACAACAAAATTGAGTGATTCATATTGTTTTAGAGTCCTTATAACAAAAGAATATCATTGCAAAAATAATGGAGTGAAAAGACCCAGTGGTTGGTGAGATGCAGAATTTCAGCCATTTCCCTTAGAGAAAATCCAGCACAAGGGGTGCCAAAAAGGTCAATTGTTAACTTCCTTCTTTCCTAATTCTGAAGATGCAGGATGTTAGTAATGTATATGTTGGTGACAAAGACAAAAATTTGGGAGTGCAAAATGGTCCTGAGGTGGAGCTGTGGGCCATTTTTGGATGATCTGAGGCCAGGAGAGTGATCTGGAAACCTCTGATTTTCATAAATTTTTGGCAAACATGATATTTTACGGATTAATAATGATTTAAAATGGTTAAATGTGATGAAGAAAGTTGGGAAAGAACATATCCAGTGATATAAGCCAGTTGACCCCCTCTGGCATTGTTCCGAAGGGAAGTGCTGTTTTTTGGGTAGCAAGTTTAGGAGATGGCTTATATAAGCCTGTGTTTCCATTGCTGTTGAGAGAAAAAAGAAAAGAAAAGAAAAGAAAATAATATGTAGGCAGAGGAAACTCTCCCTACATCAATTAAGGAAAAGGAGACACATCGGCTCAGAAGAGCTGCGAGTCCCCTCCACCACAGGAGATATAGGTTGCATGAGTTTCTGCCAGCATGCGTAATAGAGACTGGATATATCGGCAGATCAAAGCTTGTGTTTGTTATGCGTGTAGGGTTTTAAGCTTATGTTTCAGGTTGGTAAGGTAGAGGGTTGTTGCTGTATGGGAGTGCCCTTGGGTGGGGGGGTTGACGGAAAGCCAAAAGAAGTTGTGGAAAGGGTCCTTGGCATTAGGCAGTGAGATATATGTGGTATCCATAAGAACTGCAGTTTGCGCACAAGCATCAGCTCCCTTTCATTGCCAATGACAACAGAGTGGGCTTTGGCCTTAAAGAAGTTGATCTGACGCGGTGCTCTATAACGGTTTCAAAGCAAAAGCGTCCATTTGCTGCTTTTCAGCACATCTCAGCTCTCCCTGCACTATCTTAAGGCCTAAAAAGCGAGTTGGACCGCTATCGTTTGCTGTTGGTCTAACATGGGTGGGTTGAGGTACGGCAAATGGGCAGAAGAAAACTTAGAATAGAAGGGAAGATGCTGGACTTTTTGCCGTAAAGAGCATGGTGGGCCAAACTGCACCCCCACAGTACTTTAGAACCCATAATGTTGGGCAGCACCTTTGCTGTAAATTTGGGTCTAGGAATTTCTCTGCTCTTGCCTCCAGATCCCCACAGGCCCTTAATGTTGTTTAGCATTTTGTGGAGGGGACTTGCGACTCTTTGAGACATTGTTTCCTTGATTTATGTGCGGAGAGCTATCTCTGCTTACGTGTTTTCCCCACTTCCTGTGCTCACAAGTTTGGCACAAAAAATGCCTAGATCGTTTGAAGCAGACCTCACATAGGCCACCGATGGGCCTCATTTGGATTTGATAGATTCTGGTGTAATTTTGATGGATGCAGTTCCTGGAAGTGCAAGTGGCCATACTCGAGGGGTCCAAGCCATGGACGACCTTTTGCCTGCTGATCGAGGCTCTCCTGAGGACATACATTCGCAGGCAGAAACTTCACGATTTACTAAACTCTTGCCTCTGCATGTATAGAACAAATCAAAATGGAAAGGCTTCACAATTGGGCCGATCACTAGAGTTGCCATACAAAACGACTCAATTAAAAGCTCAAGGATGAGAAGAGTTTTGTTTAACTTAGTTTTGCTCACGTCTTGCCGGTGTGGGCGGGGTCGTCTACGCTCTTCACACTTTGAAACCCCTTATAGAGCTTGGTCTTGACGCTTGTAGAGCCACCAAGCTTGCTTTTAAGCTTCAAGCTCATTCTGCCCCGTACGCTTATAAACTTGCTAGCACCAGATGCGCTCTTAAAAAAACTCCTCGGCTGCTAGAGACCCTCCTGGTCCCCAATGACTTCTTTCTCTTCTTCTTCTTGGTGAATTGGATACACAGTGCTTCGTCCCTAGGTTAACCTCTTTTCCTTAGTTGAGATGGGGGAGCCTTTTCACTGCCTGCGTAGCTTCTCTTTTCCCTTCTTTCCTTTACTGGCTGATACTTGCTGGCAAACTTCATGCCCTTTCTGTTATGTAAGCAAACAAGGCTGTTATGTAAGCAAACAAGCTTGTAGCCACTAGGCGTGCTATTGAAAATAAAAAATACTTCTTACAGTCAGGCTCAGGAGCAGGGTGCTTGCAGTAAGCCTCAAAATCCCCATCATCACTTCCTTTTAAGTAGGCCCTACTTAAAAGCTAGTAGCTTTGCTGTGGAGGGGACTCACGGCTCTTCTCCAGTAACCCTCAAAATCCCCATTATCACTTCCTTTTATGTAGCTTTGCTGTGGAGGGGACTCACGGCTCTTCTGAGCCAATATGTCTCCTTTTCCATATTTGATGTAGGGGGAGTTTCCTCTGCTACAAAGTTATCCTTTCTTTTGACTCCATTCTAAATGTTTTTCCTTTGGGGGCATCCTCGAAGGTTTGGCATTTTACATCTCTCTGAACCCTCTCTTCATTTGTCATTTCTACATAGGGCATGGACTTCTGTCTTTATATTTTTTATTTACGTGGGGCCCAAACTTCAAACCTTCTGGCATCATCTCCATATCCTTTGGCAATGGCAAAGGCACGCTCTAAGGGGAAAATTGTTCAAGACATGAGTATGCCCAAAAATGTAAACCACGCTACAACAAATGCAGGCAACCTTTTGCAATAACTCAGCAATCTGTCCTCCATTTTGATCCGCATTACTCTCAGAAGGTAAGGCTTGGAAATGCGCGCTAGGCTAGGAAGTGTAGGCAGAGATATACAGTATCTCCCTTCCACTCATGGCACGATATCAACAAATTATGAGACGGCACAATATTTCTGATTATCGACTTCTTCAATTCAGCAAAAAACAATTGTCTAACAGATTTGCATGGCCCAAAATGGTCATCCATCGCTATGACAAAAGCTGGCAACCCTATGTTATATTCGGCAACTCTATCCTTCATGTTGACAGCAATTACAAAACTCAGGAGTGCACATATTTGTCCTCCACACACATGGCACAATTTCTCTGATTAGGTTGATTGCTTCAACTCAGCAAGCACACATACAGCAGGCAATAAATAAATCAACGGTTAGTGCGCACCAGAGCGTACAGGTACAAAATATCAGCAAGGGCATGAAGAGACGTCCTTTGGGTTTGCTGGAACATAATTTGCTCCTGTGACCTACCTGAATGCGCGCTGCTTTATTCCTAGTAAATATTTAGAACCTATTGCAATAACAAGGCTCAAAAAAAGGACAGGGCTGAACATTAGGACGTGTAGACCTTAACAAGATGAGCGCCCTTGGGAGTTGTCCGCCTTAGCAGGATGCGTGCTTGCCTTCATTGCTCTTAACCTGAAACACCATGCCTAGAGCCGGAGGTCCACTATCGTATGCTACTTTTTTATGAGTTTTGCATCTTGACCTTAATATCAAAAGTTCTTGCCTTCACAGCTCTTGCCTTGACGTGCCATTTCCTGAGCCAGAGACCCACTGCCGCATGCTGTCCATCACCTCTTGCATCTTGGAGGTGAGCACCTCCTGCTGCTGCTGCATCACACCAGCTGTCATGTATCTGCAAGGCAAAAGTAGGCAGAGGAAACTCTCTTTACATCAATTAAGGAATAGAGACAAATTGGCTCAGGGGATGAAGGTATGGCATTGCAGCAAAGGCAGCTACTGCTTCACAGCCCGGTCCAGCAATCCAAGCGATTTTAGGTTTCAGCGACAAAATAAGCTCATTACAAATACACCCTTTTTTTGCCTATATCATGTGTGTTCCACGTCATAGATCATGAGCTTCACCATTCTTTAAGTGAATTCAGCATTCTAAAAAGCAAGCGTCTTCCATTTAAGTCGTAAGGAGTGGAACTTTTTTGGCTTCCGGCACATATGGGCAGCACAGCCTTCTCCTACTGAACGAGATCATTTAGGCACCAATCAGACGGGCCTTATCACTCACGTGTAGGCCAAGACCGCCAAAAGCAGCAGGATTAAAAAGGACAAGGTGCGACGGATCATCTCCCCACGCCATGAGTACTTGGCTGTTGCGACCGACACAGCTGCACAGCGCTCAGGAGAAGCACGATGCTGCCATGCATCATGAAGGTCATCAATATCTCGCAGAGCCTGCATTGAGGGTGGGGCGGGTCCGCTTTGAAATGCAACGAAGGCCTATGAAAAATCCTTGCTTTTTGTAAGCATCTTAAGATACATCTTAGGATCAAGATACAATCTGTGATACATTCATGGTTTTTCCCTATTGACTGACCTCTGCTTAGCCCCATGGCAATCAGGGCAGGGTTTATGGACACACAAAGGATCAGAGGATGAACCAAAGCTAGACCCAGAACCAAAAAGGAAAGCCAAAATAGCCTTTTGCGCAGCATACCTTATCAACCTTGTCATAAGCAACTCCCTCCCTTCTGCCTGCTTCTATAGCTGAGGTTGTAAAAACAATAAGGATTTATCCTTCAATAAATTTTTGCCCCATGCACAAAAATGTGTGAACAGGCTGCAGGTATATTCCAGGCATAAGGATCACATTGCATTATGGCGGCAAGCAAGCGTGCGGTGCAGCATCCCTCTCACAAACGAGCAGCCTGAAGCCAGCACAAAAATAAAAAACAGCATTAAAAGGCTGCGAGGGAAGTGCTGGCTTGAATGGCTGTGCATGCATCATCACCATCCATGCTCTCAGCAGATCCCTCTTTTTTGCCTGCTTTTTGTTGCTCAGGTCGTAAATACTTGTTGGGCATGGATCTTTAACTATTTGGGTCAAAACCACAATGATATGTGGACAGGATGGAGACATATTTCAGGCATAATCTCATTGCCTAATGGCTCAAAGCCATGGAATCATGCCCAGGGCAGCTCTACTTTGCTTCATCTAAAAATTTGATCTAAACAAACTCATGATACATGGATATCGTTCCTATTCATTTTATAATAAACTTTACTGTTGGATGATCAAGATTGAAATAGTGCGCTTACATCAAACACAAGAAAAACCTTGTACTACATCCAAGATTCTGATAGAAATAGGAGCAGAGGCTCACACCCACCTGCCACACAGCCACGCCACACTTGACACCCGATCCCACTCCAACTTGCAGGATAGTGTCATCCTTTTGCACACCACACACAGTCTCTATGTAGCCAAGTGAGTACCAGGTGGTACTTGAGCTGATATTACCTGTAAGAAAGAGCAAGGTGCACACAGGTCAGTTGCATAATCATACTCATTTGGTTATTCTTTTTTACCCATGAAGTTTAGGAATGAATAGTGTATAAGCAGTGGAACACTGATAGAAAAGAAAAACGCTGGTAGAGAAACACCTTACAAAATCAATCAAGGCAAAGAAGATGCATTGTTTCTACGGAGAAAGAAGGCCACTCCACCACAGTGCAGAAGGACAAAGAAGGCTTGTTTGGATCTGGAGGGATGGAGTTGAGTTAAATGTGAATATGGCTGTCTTGTAATAAGAAAGTGTTTTTTTTTACCTTCAGAACAACTATACAAAAGCCTCCAAACACAGTAAACATACCATAGTCAGACAGCACAGCCCGCGATGGTTCAAGGTCACGCTCCCAAAGCCTCAGGGACTTGCCCATACCATCCAAGACTTTGGCACCCCCTGCAAACGAAATTACATTGCCAATAGTCATCGCTAACTTCAATACTATTGGCTTCCTGTATGATATTCTGAGGCTTGCAGTCAGAAAAGGCAATACATGTGCCATCTATGGTCAAGGTGACCATGTTTTCTCCTTTCCCTCTTAAGATTAGAATTTAGAATCTAGATTAGAAAATTTCTTTTTACCTAAGAACGAGCGTTTGTTGCTTGATTGCTGCACTGCATCTCTGACGCTAGTACACCTGCACTGCACAAAAACCTGACAACCTTGTACACGAGCGCCTTCTGTCCAGTACGCTTATGAATTTGCTAGCACCAGACGCACTATTGAAAAGGCTTCTCTCACATTTTGTCAACAAGATCCCATTGGTCTTTTTTTCCTCTTGGTCAGTCTTGGTGCAGGAAATCCATGGTGCCTCAGCCCTAGGTATCCTTTTTTCTTAATTGATGCGGGAAGTGTTTTCACTGCCTACATAGATTTCCTTAACTTTTTGTTAACTTTACACTAGTGCACCATGCCATTCATCTCATTCAGTACTGGTACTCTCGAGTATTGCTCAAATGTATTCTACGCTCTTGATGCAAGATCAGACATGCGGGTTACAACCTTCCTTACCAGCATGCAGCAGGAAATGGGAGACGCCTCCACGGAAGCAGGGTATATACTTGGGCGGAGGCTGTGAACCAAGTAACACAGCTCCCCTGCAAGAAAAAGGCAATTCTAAACCATGAGGCCAGGATAAGATTGCATGGCAATGGCCAGGCACAAGCTTGCAAGGAAGCACACTGGCCTGTGATAACAGAACGGTACTTGCTGGCAGCATGGTCACCGTTGCACTGCAAGACGATAACACCTCCTTGCACATGCACTGAGGGACAGTTTGTGAATGGCGACTTCCGGCTATCTTAATTCTTTTGTGCTTTCAACCAGCCTATACAATTATGCTTGTGAACTGAACAGGCCAAAAGTCACTCTACAAACCTGCGCAAGGCCAGGTTGATCAGATAAGCCAGGATCTGACTCCATGTCATGATTGTTGGTGCAATTTGTGTCAGTGCCTGGGTCATGGCCACGGTTGCCTCTGTTACCACGTTCTGCATCGCACATTCACGCATTTCAATGGGCATAACTGGGCTAGAAAATTCAAGCAGGAATGGCTAGAATATTTGAGCAGGAATGAAGTGCCACTGTCACTGCAAGCATTGCCCCGCTGCGCATAAAAGTTAGCTTTGTAGGAACTTAGCGCCTGCAGGAGAACTTGGTGCCTTTGAGCTGTAGGAGAGGTGCACTGGTATGACATTGCAACCGTTGGCGATCAGAAATGTAGAACTTAGCGCCTGCAGGAGAACTTGGTGCCTTTGAGCTGTAGGAGAGGTGCACTGGTATGACATTGCAACCGTTGGCGATCAGAAATGTATTGTGCAAAGCATTTATCGTGGCATTTCTGCTTGTTTATGGACACAAACACCCACCATGCCCAATGCAACGCCATTCAAGCCGCCAGCGTCTGGTCCATACCAAATGCACCTGTGTTGCAAGGAGGCACAGGGAAACTGAGTTGTGCGACATATAACATCTCGTATGTTTGTTATTTGCTTGCATCTGTAGTTGTGAGCGAACCATTACAATATCTTGCTTGGAAGCTTATCAGGTTGTGTCTTTGAGTCAGATGGAAGCATGTCATTATGTGCAACAGAGCCTTAATATAGCAGTCCCATGCGATTCATCAAAATCTCTTACATACACAGAGTTGCCGAGCATCTTTACTATTTAATACTGACCTGTAGGCATCATCCATGGCTCCAGTGTGCACTCTTAGGGCCTTGCGCTGCACACAAGTTCCAGCAGAGCAGTGGTCTCAATGTTGATGAATGTGTCTTGTCTTGTCAAAATAACCATTTTCAAATGAAGTTTGGGCAAGGCGGACCCTCAATGAGCTTAGCGGCTTGATACAAAGCTGAACTTACTGCATTGCTGCAAATGTGACAGCCAGGTTGAATGGCAACTCAGGATGCTGCGACACTCCTTGTTGTTAATTGGAAAGGGGTGCTTTGATAAGATGACGAAAGGGAAGGGTAAGTTTGCAACGTTGTACTCACCAGCCGGTACTTAGCACGGCCTGCCCAGCTCTGCTTGTTGCTTAGCAGCATTGCGCTAGCCCCCATCCTGCATACAACAGCAGCTGCAATGTGAGCGCCTGGATTCATGGCTTGCATGGAAACAGACCGCCTATGTCTATTCCTGCAGTCAGCAAGAAGGCAAATGAAAACAAGCCTGTCACTCTAAGGGATCACACGACTGCCTGCACAGCATCAGTCAACTAGAGCGTGTTATAAGTGGACCTGAAGCCAACTTGAAAACCCTTTTGGCCACGAAAACACACCTGAAGAGGACATTGGTGACCAAACGCGATTTGTCCTGACCGCGGTAGAAGGCAGGAGTCGTGGTCTCATTGGTGATGAAAAGAGCATTGGCGTTAGGGTGGGCCTGCACCAAGTCAATTCAAATGAAGGATTTGCCTCCTATCCTGCAGTTCATTTTGCATCCAAATACGCCCACAGCCATCCTCTGGTAAAGAAAGAAGCATCACGCAGGCAGTGAAAACACTTTCCACATCAATTAAGCAAAAGAGGATGCGTGCTTGGCTAGGGCTGAGGCACTATATATCCCCTTCATGAAGGGGAACAAAAGAAAGAAGTTAAGGAGATCAGGAGAGTTACTAGCAAAAACTTGTGCCTGATCTCGGTGATGAGTGTCGAGGAATGTCTTTTCAAGAACGCGTCTGGTAGCTGTGCATATATTACACAGGCTTGGCGATAAGTGTTCGGACTCATGTATGCACAACTCACACACATTTTTTTGTATGGTTTTGCCAGAATCATTTGTGCATTTCCACAGGCTTAAATTTCCTCTTACCTTCAGCAGATCGCTGACCATGTTGATAGCAACAACGCCATTTGCGCAGCCCATGCCTCCAAGGTGGTATGACTGCAAATAAGCATGCAGGGAAATATTGTGATTCTTGCATGTAATCACATTTGGATGAATTTGAAAGGTTTTACCAGGTTGCCAATAACTACTAATGTCATTTACCCCAGTTGCCCTCATCTGTGAGGCCAGATGTTTGCTTCATACATATGGAATTAAATCCCTCCTCAATCATTTGCCAGTTCATTTGTCAAGCAGCGTCTAGACTGTAATTCCTTTCCAAATTCCATTCCAACCTGGATGTCCTCATTCATCTTGAAGTGGTTGACCACCATGGATGCCATGGAAGGGGTGGGGCAGTAAATGGAGCAGGTGGTGACCAAGACGTCCTGTGTGAGGAGGGATAGCTGGATGAAATTCACCTTCTCACTTGTGAAGTGAATGGGGAAATGAAGAAGCAAAAAATGTGTGCCTTTGAGAAGCAACCAGCATAAAGAAGAAAGCAGAACAAAGGAACACAAAAAGCACCACTCTCCTCTGAAATACACAAGTCAGCCCTGCTTACCACGTCTGAAGGCTGCAGTCCAGTCTTTGCAAGGAGCCCCTCCACCGCACCGACCACAGCCATCTTGCACTCATCGTATGCACTTAACAGGTCTGCGAGCATTTTACGGACGTGGGTAACAAGTAACCTGAGCCCATTGACAGTGTCACCTTACGCCTTGCTGTGGGCGCTCTGCTGCCAATTGGAATAGTTAAGGATATGCACCCATTTGCTTGCACAGAACAGCCAAGATCTGAGGTCAAACGAGTTGCAAGCAAGCCTCAGAGAGAAGCAGAAACAAAGAGCTACCTGTCTTTGGCGCATTACCACAAATTGCTGGATGGATAGAGGGCGGCAAAAATGTGGCATCCTGCATTGAACCAGTCAGGTACACACACGTTCTGCCATAGTGGACTTTTGATGGGTCGCAGTCACAAAACAAAGATCCAAACAGGAAAGCATTGCTTCAAGCACTGCACCTTTCGCCCAGCAGCTGCAATCATGGATTGTAGCCCATTTGCCATTTGGAATACACTTACACATAAAATAAGTGGGCTCTGAGAGAGCAGAATTATTTCAAGGAAGGCACGACAGGTGCACGCATATCACCTCACGGAGCCCAGCCTTGATGAACACACGGTACTGGAAGTCAATTATGTCGTCGGCTGTTTTGACGGCGAGCTCTTTCTCCTCCAGAGAGTGTGCATCTGAGATAAAAGGCTGGAGCAACACCAAAGCAGGTATTGGAGGATTGCGTCAGGCTGGTGGATGTTGCAGATACCTCAGATGTGCAGCTGCAGCAATCAGATTGAATTCAAGCGCGTTACGGCCGTAATTGCACATGCACATGTGTGCGGAGCTCACTGAGTCATCTTTCCCCCTTTGCCATGCCCTCTTGACGTCAGAAAGTTGGACTCGGAAGCTCTCTGGTGGCCTGTGAGCGCGTTTACCAAGTTTCAAGTTTGATGCCCAGGCCTGGCTTCAGTGTCGCAATCAACTGGTGCAGGCGTGGCATCGGAGCACCTTCTTTGATGGATCTGCCTTGATCTATGTAGTGTTACATTTGGCAGACTCTCTTCCACACGTCGCAGCCTTTCAGCACGGATGAGGCCCCTCAGACACAGATATTGGCAGCTCCCCAAGCGCATCCTCACCACCTGTGCACCCACCTGTAACTGGAATGGTCCACCAAATAAATCGCTGGTGCCATTGCCTGTGTCAGGGTGCTGCTCGCTTAAGGGTGTAAACGAAACGCTCAGAATGAGAAAAGGCTTCAAGGAGGCGATGTGGGTTGTATTGATTGATTAATGAGATATTGAACACAAGCTGTCACCGATTTTGTGAAGTTTGTGAAAGAAGGTTGACAAGACTCGAGCAGGATGGAGATGAATTGAAAAAGAGTTGTATAAGTTTCAGATGTAACACAAAATACTTAATCTACGGAGTAAGTGTGCAGGGCAGTTTTTGATAGAGCATGACCGACCATTCTCACAATGCCGACGCTTACACATTTCTTCTCATTTTCAAATATATTTTTGAACTTGCAACTTCCTCTAATTCCCTCAAATATCCAGAGATGCCTCAGGGTGCGTTTACAGCGGCAGTGAAAAATTAAGATTGATGGAATGAGTTCGGATTAACCCGTAATTTCATTTATAAGAGTGGGTTTAGGACATGGGTTAATGCCGGAATGTGGGTTGAGAAAACGTTTCTCTTAACCTTACCCCCCCCCCCCCGATTAAAATGGTGGGTTGATACAGTGTAGAAGTTCAGGACCCCATTCTAAGTGCTTTTTGTGCCTTCTGAAAGGACCAGCATGGCATATCTTTGCCTGGAAGTGTGTGTTAGACTCTGGTTATTACACAGCGCTGCTAGCACCGAAACTGGAGAGCCATAGAGAAATAATAACTGTTCAACAGAAACTAACTGACTCCAGCCACATTGTACAATGGATGTCTGCTAACTCCAACACTCCCCCTTAGCAGATATTCATAAAATCAAGGAGTTAATCAGGCAACCTCTGCATTAATAGCTTATCAAGCAATACATCAGGGCTCTCTCTCACTAAAATCAATAGTTTCATTAGCATATTCAAATCATGGCATAAATGTAAATTAATCAGGTGCCAGAAGCATATCAGCAAAATTAATGCTGATGTTTGTGCTAGTTATTGTTCAGAACTGCAGTAGCCAATCGAGTGAATCAATGCACAATTAAAATTCTCAGACATGCTGAAATATGCCATGATTGTTCAGGCAAAAATTATCCACACAAAGTTTGTTGCACAGATGCTTCCAAAAATTCACACCTTCTTCAAAGTGTTTGCAACATTTACCAGTTCATGTTCTGACCACACACATGTGATAGCATAAATAAATAAATGGCATGCGTGCTAAATGCAGCTCCATGCGTGCGCTCAATTAATGTCAATTAATGTGTGCTATTAGTGCTCAGATGGTTAAGCAATCAAGTCTGGATCACGCTGGATCAAGTTAATTTAGTCTCAGAAACCAGAACTGAGCTTTGCTCACTGCTGCTGTGTCTAGCCACTAATGCCCATGTTGATACGGAAACGAGCAAACATGTCACGCTGCAGCGGCTTGGTGAAGATGTCTGCCACCATCTTGGCTGTGGGGCACCACTCAAAGCTGACTTGGCCAAGCTGCACACGCTCGCGAGCAAAGTGATTGATGATGTCAATGTGCTTTGCTCGTGCGTTGAGAATGGGGTTGCGTGCAAGTGCCAAAGCAGCCTGATTGTCAGTGTAAATTATCTGTGCTTCTGCTGCCTTTTCAAATCCCAGATTCCCCATGACATTTTGCAGCCAGATTGCCTCCTTAATTGCTGCTGATGCGGCCATGTATTCGGCCTCTGCTGTGGACACTGCTACTGTCTGCTGCAGCTTACTTATCCATGACACTGCTCCTCCCGCTGCAACAAACACAAATCCAGTCGTGCTCCTCCTAGTATCCAGATCTCCCCCATAATCAGCATCAGACCATGCCTTGACTCCTCCCTTGACTCTTCCTCTGAATGTTATGCCATGCTCTGCTGTGCCAACCAAATAGCGCACTACACCCTTTGCTGTGACCCAGTGTTCTTGTGTGGGAGCAGACATGTGTCGCGCTAGTGCACCAACTGCATATGCTATGTCTAGGCGTGTGCATGTGCTGACATAAAGCAGCGAACCAACCAACTGCCTGTAAGGCGTGTCCTCCCCCAGCGGGTCACCCTCCTTGGTGAGCTGCACTCCAGGTGCCATGGGCACGTCCCGCACGCGCGCATCCCCTTGACCATACCTTTCAATGATGTTGCGCACCGCATTTTTCTGACTGAGCTTGATCTGCCTCTGAGCTCTGTCGCGCTGCACCTCCATGCCAATGAAAACGCTGGTCTCCCCCAGATCTCTCGCCTCAAATTCCTGCATGATGCTTGACTTGAAATCCTGCACCAGTTCAATGCTGTCAGCCGAAATGGTAATATCATCCACCCACACAATCAGGTATGTACTGCCCTGTTCAGTGTGCTTTACATACAGGCCTGGGTCTGACTGTGATGCACTGAATCCCATGTTTTGCAGCTTTTCATTCAGCTTTGTGCTTGGGGCACTCATTTTGCACACCACACACCCATTGCGCACCCTCCAGAAATTGCCAGCAAGTTATTGCGCACTGCCAGAAAAATCCAACTGTTGCATGATAATCTGCACTGCACATTTTTTGGTGGACTCCAGGAGGGACAATTTTAACAGACTGCAGTTGCCTTCCCTCCCATAACTGAGGCATGAAAAGGCCTTTTCACCTAGGTACAAAGAGCTTTGCAGTCACACAAAATGCCTTAGGGAAAGATGAGCAATTTCTACAACCTTGCACACAAGCTACTTCCCTCATTTTGTCCACGACGCCCATTTGTTGCCGTCACAGGGCAGGCCTTATGCATAAGGCCATATGGATTTTTCATTACATATATGCCTAGGCCTTTGCCTTCATTAAGAGTTATGCAAAGCTCATTACACACAGCCAGGATCAGGATATCAAAAGCCAAGTCCTCTAGATACCCTCCAGCTTTTTCCTTTTACCTGTTTTAGGGTTAAGGGGTCTTGAGACTTGAGCTCATGAGTTCAGAGATCACGACCCTTCAGGCCAATCTGCCTCCTTTCTGTCTTTCATCACTGTCCCCACAGGACCCGCTTTTACAGCGCTTTTACCCTTAAAAGCGCAAGCGCTGCCACGCGGGGGTAGTCAAAACAGCCATGGATTTGACCAATTTTGATCGAGGAGTGCACGTAGGCGCTTGTAGTCACCTCGGCACTCGTCGGACTTGCGAGAAAGGCCTTAAATGTGCCATCAGAAGTGCGAGGTATGCAAAAGCGCGCTTTTGTGTGCCAAAAGCGCGCTTTCAGGGCCAAAAGCGCGAAGACAAAGCGCGCATGCACAACGGAAAACCTTCAAAAATTCTCTTGATTCTGTATATTCATGTTGCCAAGCACCTTTGGACGTAGTTTCATGGCCCTGCCAATCCAATCACCAGCTGAATTGCGTTTTTCCAGCAAACTGGACAGACACGCGCTTTCAACGCTGAAAGTGCAAGCTTTTATTTTTGAAAGCGCTGTACAAAGCGCGCAGGATGTGCCTGAGTCCGCGGTGCAGAAATGCAAATGTGGCCCTCCAGTGCTTCTGATGTTGCCTCGCATCAGTGTCTCGTGCTGATGCTAACATTAGCTCTCTGAGCGAATGCGTGCGAACTTGTTTCTGGAGGCAGTGGCAGCAAATGCGCTTTCATGTCCCAAAGTGCGCTTTTACGGTTTAAAAGCGCACTTGAAAGTGCGTACAAAGCGCATACAAAGTGCATACAAAGTGCGTACAAAGCGCGTTCAGTCCCGAAAGCGCACTTTGTCAGAGCGCGCTTGTTTGGAGCAAGAAAGCGCGCGTTTTGTAGACAGAAAGCGCTCAAGTTTCGGTAAAAACTGCTGCTGTGCAACACACAAGCGAATTTTCAATGAATGTCACGCATGCGCCTTTCTGGTAGTAACACAATTTACAGTTATTTTATCTCGAACAGGTCAATGTTGCTTCGTGATTGAGTGATTGACCCCCGTGCAAATGATAGACCGTGCCAGAACTCCCTCTCCGCTCCTCCCTCTCCTCAATCCCCTTGCCCCTGGAGCCAAGGAGCAGCTGGAGCAGCTACACATGGCGCTGGCTCCAGCATCAGCTGCTGGTTTTGGCAACTGCGCAGCATGCTCAGTCTCACTGCTGCATGCACACTGCCCGCTGCCCTCCACAGGATGCTCACTGCACAGGCGGGCACTGAGCATGATGGAGTATGCACCACTTGCATCTGCAGATGCTGTGCATGTGCATGCAGGGAAAATAGAAGGTGAGCAGGAGAAGCAATCCCCCTGAAAATTACCACCACTCGCTCCTGTCACACATGCACGCACGCACACAACACATGCACGCATGCACGCGCGCACGCTGATACACACACACCACATATAGACATACACACATTCACACACAATCACACAACCACACACACACAACCACACACACACACACACGCACACAACACACACGCACACAACACACGCACACACACACACACACACACACACACACACACACACACACACATGTTTGCGTGTGCACACATCAGAGTGAACGTAAGATCACGAAATGGAAGAGCTGTACGCTGCAGGTGGCGCATGAGTTTGCTCACTTGTGCATGCGGGCATGCATGTGCACGAACTAACACACACACATGCTTGCGTGCGCACACCTCACTTGTGCATGCAGGCATGCATGTGCACAAACTCACACACGGACACAAACACACACGCACACACACACACACATACACGCACAAACACCTCACTTGTGCATGCAGGCATGCATGAATGCATGTGCACAAACTCACACACGCACACACACACACAGGTACACACACATATACACGCCTCACTTGTGCATGCAAGCATGCATGTGCACAAATTGACACACACACACACACCTCACTTGTGCATGCATGCATGCATGCATGAATGCATGTGCACAAACTCGCACACACACATATTTATACACACACATATACACACACACGCGCGCACACACACCTCACTTGTGCATGCAGGCATGCATGTGCACAAACTGACACACGCGCGCGCACGCGCACGCACACACACACACACATGCCCGTGTACACGCATAGGACTGCACGCAACGTCACTAACGCCATCAAGTTGAAGATAGCCTGGGACATGGGCTGGAGACCTAGCCCAGATTCCGAGACAAAACAGCCAAGCAATGCTGGAGACAAAGTTTACTCTTGATGGTTTTGTTTGCAGCCTGCTCCTCCGCCGATAGGAGGTGGCGCAGCAGAGTCCTCAGGCATCCCTGACCCAGTAAGTGCATATGATGAGCCTGATTGGCTTACTTTGCAGGTAGTTGTGATTGTCAAAACACTAGAATGCGACTTCATGCAAGGCACAGTGATCTAAAAAATGATGTTGCCCACCTTCTTAACAGGAAAGCTTGTGCAGTAATCATGAACTTTGCGTAATGATTCTCATGAGACAGAGTTTACTCATGATGGTTTTGTTTGCAGTCTGCGCCTCCGATAACAGGAGCTGGAGCGGCAGAGTCCTCAGGCAACCCTGCCACAGTAAGTGCATGCAATGAGCTTGCTTGGCTGATTGTGCAGGCAGTTTTGAAAATTGTTGATAATATTTGATAGTTTCGTGAAAACACTCGAATGCGACCTCATGCAAGGCATAGTGATATGGAAAATTGGTGTTGCCCATCTTCTTCATTGGTAAGCTTGTGCAGATATCATGAGCTTTGTGTAATGATTTTCTTGAGGCAGAGTTTACTCATGATGATTTTGCAGCCTGCTCCTCCGCCGTCAGGAGCTGGAGCAGCAGAGTCATCGGCCCCGCTGCAAACTGAGTATGCTGAGTGGTTGAGGGTGCCTAAACTGGTGCTTCTGCATCAAAAAAGTGAGGGTGGGGCTCTAGGATTGAGCCATGGGCATTTTAGGTCATTTTTTACCACTTCCAGGAAAATGGGTGCCAAAACGCCTGCTCTGGCCCAAATTTTGCCAATATTTTGGCTCTCAGATAGGTTTTAGCCCAATCCTGATCCTTTGGAGTGAAAAAAAGGGGGGCAAAATTTGGTCCGGAGCACTTAGAGCATGGTCACCTGTGCGCACCTGCTAGGCAAAAGTGGTGCGAACGGGGAAACCAGGCAAGCACTGTATTTGGCCACAACCTGAGTATGAGGACTTGTTCAGCATGCTTTCCAGGTATGCCTGCCGAGTTTGGGGGCCCAGGTGAGCAGGGAGTGGCTCCTGGCGAGCAGTGACAGCTGGGCGTTTGACCGAAAAACTCCGCTCTGGTCAGCCCGCCTGAGCGTGTGCTCACTTGATAGACGCATGCTTTTGCACCTGAAGATGAAATTTGAAAACTTAAACTTACGTGTGAGGGCCTCCAGGCCGATCGTTTTCAAAATTGTTTTTAAATATTTTATCTGTCCCAGCAAAAGTGTCGCGACTCCAGATGGTGCAGAGGTTGGTCTGGAGTTTTTACTCGCCATTTTCCCTGCCAAAATTGAGGTCCGGGGAGCGATTTTCTGGACCCCCGCCCCAGCACCCCGGACCTCCCAGGATGTGCTCCTGATTAAGTGCCCAGCCATCGCTGCTGGTCAGGTAAGCTGAGGGGGGGCTTCCTGGAGACCCCATTTTGGCAGGGGTTTTGCTTGATTTCAGGCCCCACACCCTGGGCACCCCCCGGCACAAACTGAGTATGCAGAGTTGCTGAGATAGGTCTAGACAAAGGTCCTGCATACTCAGAATCATCTGGTTGCAGTGGGGCATTAACTCAAACCTACTTGGCTAACCTGACTAGGCCATATCAGAATAGGATTTTTTAGTGGACCATGAGCACGCTTTCCTGACTGTCCACTTCAGGAATGCCCCTTTGCCATCCACACAGAATAACCTTCAGGGCACTGGAGGAAGTGGTCACGACACGCATGAAGGCGAGGATTGGGACTGGGCAGCTGTGGCGGAGAAAGGGGTGAGTGGCAGAGATTTGGTTCTAAAATTGTGATTATGTGTCATCATCGAAGTATTCTTCAAAATAGGGTTTCTTGAATTGGAGGGAATTGTCAAATAATGCAATCGTAGGAAGTGTGGGTACTAATGAATTTGAAGGCGCACACGCGCACGCGCACGCGCGCGCGCACACACACACACACACACACACACACACACACACGCACGCACACGCGTACACACACGTACACGCACGCACACACACACACACACACACACGCACGCACGCACACGCACGCACGCACGCATGCACACGCACGCACGCATGCACACACACACACGCACACACACACACACACACACACGTGCACACACACACACACACACACACACACACACACGTGCACACACACACACACACACACACACACACACACACACACACACACACTGTTTGAATGTAGGAGAAGGAGCAAAAGCGTGCCATGGAGGAGCGCAAGAAAGAAAGAGCAAAGAGGAAGAGGGAGGCAGTAGAGGGGAGTGGTGTGTCCAAGGAGGCTTCTAAGATAGGACAGAAGAAGGGAGGCAATGGCAAGGGGGAAGGGAGAGAAGGGGGGAGTGGGAAACAGACAGGCAGCAGACGCAAGCCTGGAGGCAAAGGTAGGGGTGGAGCCTTGCGCACCATCAGCAATGAGAGTGAGACAGAGGAGGATGAGGAGGTGCACGCGGTGAATGAAGACTCCGAGGGGCTAGATCAAAGTGGCGAGGAGGAGCAGCAGCCAAACGCATTGGGAGTCAGCTCTCGTGGGAGGCATAGGAAGCCCAATAGCCTGCTCCAGCATATGTAGTCAGAAGGGGGTAGTTCGTGGCGGTCAAGGGCCCTTAGGGGGTACAGGTGTGACAGTTGACTTTTCAGCAAACATATTTAGCATGCTCTGCTCATTTGCCCTTGGACACATCTTATACGTTTGATTACATGTTGTGTTTGTTGACATCTTGTGTTGGCACTATGTGCTGAAAAGTAAAGGTTGGCAGGAGAACCTTTAGACCACGCGCTTTTATTAAAGGGCAGTAAAAGCGCTCTTGAAAGAGCTAGTAAAAGCGCGGATTTACAGCCGGGACAGCGCTTTGAGAGAGCGCTTTTACAGCGCTTTCAGTGCGCTTTCCACGCGCTTTTATAAAAGCGCCTAGAAAGCGCTGTAAAAGCGCACAGAAAGCGCTCTAGAAAGCGCAAATTTTCAGCCGGGACAGCGCTTTGAGAGAGCGCTTTTACAGCGCTTTTAGTGCGCTTTCCACGCGCTTTTATAAAAGCGCGTGGAAAGCGCTGTAAAAGCGCACAGAAAGCGCTAGTAAAAGCGCAAATACACAGCCGGGACAGCGCTTTGAGAGAGCGCTTTTACAGCGCTTTTAGTGCGCTTTCCACGCGCTTTTATAAAAGCGCGTGGAAAGCGCGTGGAAAGCGCTGTGAAAGCGCCGTAAAAGCGCAGTCTCGTGGGGACAGTGCACCCCCACTAGGTGTCTTGCACTCAATCCATCAAGATTGACGGTTTCAATCATGTTAGGTTGCTTTCCACCTGTGGTGAGATGCATGGGATGAAAGTGTTGGGAGGGTGCCTAATCAGGACATGTTCACGAGCGCTGTGGGCCTCATGCAAGGATAAGATGTTACAGTGATGGCACGCTGTTGGGTGATGCCCAGCTGCATCATCAATTGGTGACCGCTACTGACACAAGCATCACAAAATAATGGTAATCCACCCTGGAATTCCAGGATTTCCGAGGCTTGCTGTGAGCCACACAAAATACGGTACATGAACTCGCACACGCTTCAAACACACATAAATACAATTGAGTTCACTTTATCTACATCTTGTAATCCCACACATAAACACAGCAGCTCCCTGTTGTTGTCTCGAAAGGTGAGAAAGCTTTTTTGTGCAAGCGTGAGCCCGCTCCGAGGCAAGGTTCCCCATCCTCACCCCCACCGCTGCTCCTTGAAACAATGCCATCGCAGTCTCCTCCTCTACAACCATGCTCATGAACAAGTTCTCCACCCGCCAGTCCGCCCTCGCGCGCGGGAGCAACGCCCACAGGGCGCTCAGCGTGCCCCGGCCAGTGCTGGTCCGGGCCCAGGAGCCCGAGCAGGTGTGCATGTGTGTATGTGTGGCAAGCGCGTTGTTTCTGTTCACTTGCGATGAGGTCTCTTATCTTCACGGGACCTCATCCTTGAACTCATGGCTGAGCTTTGAGCTGCCACGGAAGTACCAGCCTGGATGTCTCCTCCGCTTCCACGCATTTTCCTGAACTCGGGCTTAATTCGCATTGCTACGACCTGTGTGATAACAGGCTCCCCAGACCGCTGCCCCCCAGGAGCCCCAGGCACCCCAAGGCCCCCTTTCTCCAGGTGTGTGTGTGCGCGTGTGCGCGCGTGCGTGTTTGCACACCCAAATGGGTGAGGGCACACACAGGCAAGTAAATTCCTGTGATGGTGCGGAAAAAAACTTAGGCTGTCTGCTTGTAAAGCAGGAAGTTCTATGGTAGGGAACATTCCTGTGACTAGCAAATAAGGAATTCCTGGGGATGAATGGAGGAGTGCCTAGAACTCTTATGCTCTTTTATATGTAACCTAAAAAGTGAGGTACTAAAACAGGTTCATGTGTATAAAGGTTCTCCTATTTCCTGTGTGTGCATGGGTGCTGTGTTGGGAGAGGTTGTAACTCTCTGTATTACCAAATCATTTGTGTATTTTGTAGAGACAGGTCTTTGGTGCTGGAGCAGTATCCCTGCCTGTTGATTTGAGATGGTGATGTATTACTCACCCTCAACGCTTCTGCTAATCCACTCTGCAGCTGAGCAAGAAATCCGTGCTACCCAGGCTGTAGCAGCCATGCAATCCCAACAAAAGCCCCCTGCTGGCAGCAAGGAGGCAGATGCCAACTCCATCTTGAACAACATGAACGAGGCCATCAATGGCCGAGCGGTAAGTGGGGACCCAGAATTTGACTGTGTAAATATGTTGCAAATCCCAGATGCCCAGCAATGCTGGTACAAGTTAGCGACATTAGTGAAAGTTGGTTGATGCTTGCGCACTCATGCCGAGCCTTCATCCTTCACTCCCTTGACAATGTCCCTGCAGGCCATGATGGGCTTTGTGTTCGCCATTGCCGGTGAGCTGGCCACCAACCATGGTGTGGTGAGCCAAGTAGCTGGCCGATATGAGAACCAAGAGCTTGTGGAGAGAGCGCTGGCAGGCTCTGACCTAGGCTTTGGTGCAGTGGTAGCCCTGACCACCATTGGCACTCTCATGCCCAGGCTGATTGCGGGTGAGGGCCCACAAGACCGCAGCTTTGGCCCTTTCACACCAGGCCTGGAGAAAACGCTGGGCCGCGTAGCCATGATGGGTAAGTTAAATTTAAGGAAGTGAAAGCTACCTGCTCGGTTCAGTAACCGCAATGAAAACATGTTTCTGTCACGATTGATGCAAGTTGACTATATGATATTATATCATGGTACTCTAACATGAGCACAGTGGCTAGCTGTGTTGCTGTATCTGGATGTGAGATCATTGTTCTGACAAAAACAATACTGTTTTGTCCTTTGCTGCAGGCTTTGCTGGCCTCCTCATCCTTGAGGATGTAATGGGGCACCCTCTGTTGTAATTGAGCATGTTCTTGGCATGTGAGAGCAGTGAAGTATGAGAGGGTTAAGCATGTGAGAGTGAGATGTACCCTGTAAATCAGCATTGTATATGTATCTATACACTGAGAGTGAGAGAATAAAATGTGGACTTAATCCGGGAAACATGTATATGCAAACTGACTGCTTGCACAACTTTTTTTGGTATATAACTGTTATGATGAGTTTGGATGTGTTTGAATGGATCAAATGGTTTGGCTGCCTTCACAACTGTAAACATAATGGATATAAAGAAAGCAGATAGAAAAATAAAGTACGAAGTCAAGCTATTAAGTCATGCTATTATTGTTCTTAACTAGCAAGCTTCACAATTCTCACTAAAGAATCCTGAACTAGACATAACTAACCTAGGAATGATAGTACCACATCTAAAAATAGTGAATACCAGTCATATGGATATGACAGGAAAGTACAAGGTTATAAAGCTGTATTCTTGATATAGGAGCTTACAACAACCAATCTGTCAAGACAGGTCAGCTTGAGCGAGGGAACATAGTGCAGGCGATTTAAGCAACACTTTCCCAGGAAATGTGGAATTTCTGGCGGATTTTGGGAGTGATACAGGGGGATGCTGTACTTGATATCATTCAGGCTGGTTAGTGTGCCTATGGAAGAAGATACATATACCTTCCTTCATCGGAATGTCAAACACTGCGTATTATCTAGTATACACAGCAGCGGTGGTATATGTAGCGATACATTCAATATTATCAAATTGTTCACAAGATGTTCAGAATGAATTCCTGATCTAACAACTCTGAAGGCATAACTTTAACCTACCTCGTGCCACAACCTCTTGGAGTATTTGTATATGACTTTGCATGCTTGTTTCATTTAGAGTGACAGTGTGTAATTTTTCCAGTTGACACTTCTGAACTCAGCTCAAGGCTTTCAGTTGACGTTTACACAAGTTTGGCAAAACTGAGCCACCTTCACAAAAAGGGTGCTTTAACAAATCCTGGGGACTACCGTAGTCCTGTGACAGGATAATTGCTGTCAGTGGGGTGATGTAGAAAGAAAAGAAAAAAAAAGACTATGCAAGCCAGGTCCAGCTGCGTGCATTAAGAAGGGTGCATTAAGGAAAAAGGGGTGATGTACTTTTATGCCAACGCGCTGAAAGACTTGGTGACGGATTGGTTTTCACCCCAGTAGGAGCACTCTACATCCACATTTCATCCTGAGGCACTTAAGACATGCTGCAAAAAAGCTCAAGCCACAGCAATCACCTAG